>CM065591.1:316710187-317094700 GCA_033119425.1 Bufotes viridis
ATTTACAGTGGATTTATTGGGCTTGTCTGCAGCTTGCGATGCCTTGGACCAGCACAACCTCAAGCAGAACGACCAGCTTATGGACATCTTGCAGATTATTAATTGCTTAACCACAATTTATGATCGACTGGAGCAAGAGCACAACAACCTGGTGAACGTGCCCCTCTGCGTGGACATGTGCCTGAACTGGCTCCTGAATGTTTATGACACGTGAGTGATCCAGAAGATTAATGTGTAGATAGGCTTGGATTACTTGAAGGAGTAGGTTATGGTTCACAGGCTAAGGCCTCATGCACATGGCCGTTGGTGTTTTGCGGTTCGCAAACCGCGGATCCGCAAAACACGGAAGCTGCTCCACGTTCCGTTCCTCAATTTGCGGAATGGAACGCTGCCCATTATAGAAATGCCTATTCTTGTCCGCAAAACGGACAAGAATAGGACATGCTTTATTTTTTTTTTTTTTGCGGGGGCACGGAACGGAGCACTCCGTGTGCTGTCCGCCTCTTTTGCGGCCCCATTGAAGTAAATGGGTACGCGCCCGAGCTGCAAAATATGCGGCTCGGACGCGGACCACAACAACGGCCGTGTGCATGAGGCCTAAGGGTCAGCAGAACATCACCACTATCAATTGCTTCTGCAATGGAGGAGAGTTACCAAAACCGATGTAAAGGAAAACTGGCTTAGTTGCCCCATAGCGACCAATCAGAATCCACCTTTCATTTTTTCAGAACTCAAGATCAGTCTGATTGGTTGCTATGGGCAACTAAGCCAGTTTTCCTTTACACTGGTTTTGATAAATCTCCCACACTGTATTTTACAACACTTCTAGCTAGTGAAATATATATACGGTAAATCAGAAATTGCAATATTCTGAATCCCCGAATAGTATAAGGCTGTAACTTAATAACGTCTTATGTCTAAAGATGTGATCTAGGTGGCAAGAACTTGAATTACATTTGTAGTGAGTGTTAGAATTATGGAATTGTTTTAAAGTTTCTTCCCTTTATCTGGGGTATCAAGGATTATAATGGAAGAATTGTTCTTCTAGGGAGAACACAATGATTTCTTAAATCTGATGTGGGGGGGATTTGATCTTGCAGCTCAATCGGTACATTGTCTGTAACTTAGTAATTCCCCAAAGCACTCAAGATCTTTTGAATAGAAGAATAAGTAATACTATCTTTGATGCCTTTTCTGGCATTTATTTGTTTCTCATTTACTCCTAGGGGTCGGACTGGAAGAATCCGTGTGCTGTCTTTTAAAACTGGTATTATATCCCTATGTAAAGCACATTTGGAAGACAAGTACAGATGTAAGTGTATTGATTCATTTCACCTATAGTACGAGCATAGATCCCTTGAATAACATCAAAGCAGATCCGAACACGCCAATTAATGGACAACGGTTGTAATATTTCCCTCAGCTGAAACTCTACAGAATGGAACATTTTCCATGGCAGAAATCTAAGAATGACCCACTGATTTCTGCCTGGAATGTGCTGCAGATTTCAGCAAGATCCACACTAGAGTTGGCCCCCTTCTCACCCGAAATGTGACGGGTCACTTATTTCTGTGGCAGAAAAGAATGCTGGAGATTCCATTGTGTGAACAGTCTAGTAGTGAAACTAGTCTAAGGGGCCGAGATCTAGTCAGGTGTCTAACTAAGCATGCTCATTGCTATAGTTGAATTAGAATTTCATGTGTTGCGCAGGGATAGCTCAGTTTTTAATATGTAAATGAGCAAGCTTGAGCAAAGAGGGGCCGAGCGGAGACCTTGGAGCACTGCTTTTATAACACTCTTGTGATCTACACACTCCCCCCTCCAGTTGATTTGAAAGGGCTAGACATCTTGTCTTTCAATCAAGGGGAGGTGGAGTGTGCACAGCACAGGCGTTACAGAAGCAGTGCTCTAAGGACGCCGGCCAGCCCCTTGGTGCTCAAACCTGGTTATTTTCACGTGTTTTCATAGAAATAAAAACTAAGATATCTCTTCTTTTGTCAGTATACTGAATTGGTGCAAAGTATCATTTTAATCATCTTGATTAACCCTACTAGGCACTATTCGTGGTTTCATAGAGTTGATCACGCTGACAGATGCTCTTTAAGAAATTTTCAGACTGCAGTAGTATGCATAGTGACCTGGAGGTTGATGTTTTGGCTTCCCTGGGCATTTTTCTTTGTTTCTACAGGGAAATAACAGATACAATATAATAGTACTAATTAAAGGGAAAGACAGGAACATCATTGCAAAATCAATACATAAATCAAAGGGTAAATGTATTTACAGTAGGACATGGGGATAAGCAGTTTCTTGTCACCTTTTATCCACCAACAATTATGTGCAAGGCCAGATTTTTCATGTTTTGGATGGTGTAAGGCAATAAATTGAGATACCGGTAACTTTAAGCAGTAATATACATTGCCTTCAAAGACTGTAGCCTGCCCAACTTGATCTATCCCTGAAAATCTGACTACATTCTAAACAAGGGTTCAACCAAGTGAACAGAATTCTACATAAAACACACTTCTCACCCACTGATTTACAATGCCCTATGTTGGTGGGTGGTTTGAGTTCCTGGACTTCACCCATATGACTCCACCTTAGCAGAAAGTTGACTAAAGCTGCTGATTTCTGAGATATTGGTCAGCTAACTAATGTGTATGGGGGTTTTCAAATGTCTGCTGTTGGGAAGGAAGGGTTGGATGTGTTGGATTTAAATATGCTAGACTCTTTGTTGCCAACAAGATTTGAGACGAATAGCTGTTCATATTTTCACATGTGACGTGTCAACATGTCATTTGTAGTTGTATTTTCTTTATAATTACTAGCGACCACGGGCTAGATAGACTTCCCGGTGCACCATGAGTTTTACAGACTAGTGACCACAAATTATGGTAACCCTTTGGCTATTAAATGGCTGTATTATATGATGCTGAGGATTTCTGAAAAAATAACTTTTTTTTTTGTATATGACTTTAAAGGATGTTCTGGAGAATCTGGGAAAGTTTCCAGAGATGTGGAAAATATTGATAATAATTACAAATGTAATATGTATGTTTCAGTATCATTTTTCACATTCATTTATGCCCAGACAAATTCCAAGTTGTAAACAAATCGGTAAATCAAAAGTGCTGAACTCGAAAACATGCTGAGGCTTTAGGACAGAAAAGCACCAAAACAACATGGTGTTAATGGAGGGAGCTGGAAACAGCCTCCAGAGGGTGATAACATGGCAGCACATAGAGGCACAATCATTTGTCTGTGTCATGCTTGTGGCTTGCTCTGAAATCTTATTGGAAATTTTGCGTAGTTGAAAGTACTAATTTATTAAACAGGCTTGCCATTTAAGAAAAAGGGGAAGAAATGTCTTACACAGGGCTAATTTAGCCTTGCTTTGGGCAACTAGGAAATAATGTATGACCATCATCAAGCACGTAAACATTTTTTACCTGGAAATATAAAAAAAGGATGTAGGCGTTTATCTGGAGATAGTACTATGACATTTGTACCTAAATAAGTAAAAGGATTAGTTGGTCACTAATTTGTGCAAATAATATTTAAATGAGTTGCCAAAAAATCACAGCTTTTTTCCAGAGACAGCACCACCCCTGTCCATGGTTTGTCTGGAATTGCAGTTCAGCCTTATTCCAGTGTATGGGGTTGAGCTGCATTTCTGCAAGCCTTGAACCAATGTTTATGTAGACCATGTAGTAATTAAATAATATTCTATTACATCATGATGGTTACACAGTGCTGTAATACATCTGAAATCCCTTTCTAGTACAATGATGGACATAGATGCTGTGCTTACACAGGTCTAGACTGTCACATTCAGGTTGTCACTAGATGTCTACAAGAAATGTACTACTTCGACCATATAATTTTGCTGCCATAGAACCTAAAATACAACAGTGCTGTAGCTAGGCATAATCAAGATCTGTAAATTGTGGGGATGAGGTGGTGGAATCAGAGGGCAGTCACCCCATTTATTCTAGCCCTGTATGATCTGAAATGGTCATGCTCTTCTCACCTGGTTCCAATAAACGCTACCAAGCTGACCTTTTACTACCGGCTAGGCAACTTTTATTTATTCGCCTAATGTTGTATAAGACAACATGACCCAAAAGCTCCTTTTTTGTCTTTTTGACTTTGGGTCAATGGGTACCATGCAATCTGTCTATGGGTACACCATACAATCTGTCTACAATTAGAAGTCCAACGTGGACCTTTTAAATGGCTGATCAGTGAAGTTCTTTTGCAAATGTTTTCACATTGTGAATAAGGGATGGTTTCGTCATTGCTCTGTTGTTTAACCTGTTTCATTTTGGAGCTTGAAGCTGAACAATATGTTAAAGTATTTAGGTCCATTAGGGGGAATTTAGCTTTATGAAATTGCAGTGCAACACAGCATGCCTCCGTTTTATAGCTTGTTGACTAGTGTTTATAATATTTGTTAATTAAAGACTTCCTTGGAGGTATCATAATGACCCTAAACCTAGCGTACAGCAGACTTCTTTGCCAAAGTAGTTATCTTGGGGGAAGTGGGGGGGATCCTGGGGTTGGTTTACTGTAACCTTATGGGACCTATGTACCTGGCAGAGATTGTCATGTTGAAAGGCAGACCTAGAAAATTCAAGGAAATACGTTCAAAGAGATGAGGCAAGGATCAATCAGCCAAACTATTTTGGGATTTATCTTCATTTAGTTTCACATTTACTATTCAAGAACAGAATCTTGAACAAGAAGATAATACTATACTGTTAGCATCGTGCTAATAACAGTTGTAATTACTCCATTGTGTAAAGGACAGCCTCAGTCTATCGAGTGACATGGAACGTTTAGTCTTACTGCATGTATCTTACAATGACACCATTCAATTTTCAGATCTTTTCAAGCAAGTTGCAAGCTCTACTGGATTTTGTGACCAACGAAGACTGGGTCTTCTCCTTCATGATGCTATTCAGATTCCAAGGCAGCTGGGTGAAGTGGCCTCCTTTGGTGGAAGTAACATAGAGCCCAGTGTCAGGAGCTGCTTTCAATATGTAAGTGTTTTATTACAGTGAGTTTATTTGTATGCATGTGTATGTATATATGTGTGTATGTGTATATATATATATATATATATATATATATATATATATACACACACCTTTGACATGGAAAAATTATTTATACTTGTGAGTGCAAGAAAGTTGCGCTAAGTTTCAGTCTACAATTTTCATTGTTCTAATCAATACCAGACTCCCTGGTGTGCAGTTTGCAACCTGCTCCCCATTTCAGGCTTTTGTCATGTGGGTTTGTTCTTCCCAGTAAGGCCTCATGCTGTGCCCAATTGAATTTTAGAACATGTCCTATTCTTGTGTGTATTGCTGACAAGAATAGTCATTTCTAGTCATTGGAGTGAGACAAATGCAGTTTGTACCCAGAAGGTATCCGTATTTTTCAGATCCATAGTTTGCAGACCACAATACGGACTCGGTCATGTGCATGGCACGCTGTTCTTTTACGGGTTTAGTCACTAATCTCTGTCTTGGCACATTGTTCTAAATGTTTTTTTTTTTTTTTTTTTCTTTGGCTTTTTGTATAATTTTTCTCTCTACTTAATAAACATGGCTCAAAAACAGCAGGCTTCCAAGACACGTAAGCTCCTTAAAGATAACAGGGATTTAAAGATTTGTTTTTGATGACTAAAGAGTATTTGTAGAACTGCACTGCCTTGATTAGGGGTATATGTTGGGAGTTTTCATGTGAATAATTTCAAGGTTTTCTTGGAAGGAAATACAGCTTGCAAACCTGGTATAAGAAGGTTTTATTCTCTACCTTATCCTGTATAATTCCTTTTTGTGTAGTAATAATATTGTGCAGCAGTAGACAATCCCTATAACAGCATATCTAAATGAACAGTTTTCTTCATATTCAATCTAATATTCCTCTTACCTTCGGTCCTTCTCATAGTAACTGCAGACTAAAGAACGTGTGTGTGTGTGTATGTATGTATATATATATATATATATATATATATATATATACACACACATTTTTCTGAAAAAGACACTTATGAAATATAGTTTAAGGAACCCCGATATTAGGTTTTAAGGGAGTTGTGCCACCATACCGACTTAGAACCTATCCACAGTATCAGGATATGTATTAGATTGGTGGGAGGCAGACTACTGAACCCTTTCTGATCGTAAAAATGGAGTGGTGGTCAAACATGCCCACTGATGCTCTAGTAACTTCTGCGAGACTACCAGAGATTGCCAAACAATGTTCCCAGCATAGAGTAAAGTGGAGAAGTAGCCACATGTTTGACAGTCACTCCATTCACTCAAGAGACCTCATTTTCAGCAGTCAGGCCCCCACTGATCGATATTTATCAGTTGTTTTGGTCAAACATCCCCTTTATCCGTTTGCTACATTTTGAGGCAATTTATTTAAGTAAATGAGTTTGCTGGGAAAAGTTATCCTGTACTATAACGCGTAACGACCTGAAACGGTGGCAGGTCGCCCTGTGACATTTTGCTAATGCCGCTGGTAAACTGCCCATTTGTGTCACGGTTGCTCAAGTAGCCGTAATCTTATGTACTATTAGTACCTCCCAACCAGAAAAAGTTTGGGAGGTACTAAGGAAAGAGAAGTTGTGGATTATGTATGTGAACAGTGATTTCAGGTTTGCATCCAGTAAGCCTGCTTAAATAAGATCTGTTCATTTGATCTTTGCACCATGCTTTTTGCACTCATTCAGATGGCCGTATGTTTTGTTCCGCATTTCTGCGGAACGGGTGTCGACCCAGTAATTTCAATGGCGCCGCAAAAGATGTGGACAGCACACCATGTGCCGGCCACTTCCATTGTTCCGTTCCGTTGCCCCACAAAAAATATAGAGCATGTCCTATTCTTGTCCCTAATTGCAGAGAAGAACAGGCATTTTCTATGTGAGTGACGGCTATGTGCGGTCCGCAAATTGCAAAACGCACATGGGCCGGTATCTGTGTTTTGCAAAAAACTTACGGCTGACTGAATGATCCCTATAAGTGCCAGAACTTTCATACATGCTCCTTGCAATTGTCCATAATGACTGTGTTTTGTGGTTCTTCTAGATTGGGAACCGTTGGTAGGGATTTGTGTTGTAATACTGTATTAGCAGTGGATATTCTCTTGATTCAATAGCATGCACACATATTACTTTATTATTCTGTGTATTCAGCACCACTGGATTAGTGCAGCAGGTGAACAGCCATCGTTTTCCTTCTCCTACATTACCTATTCTGTGTACAATAATTCCTGTGCCTTGCGTGGGTTGAGATATGCTGACAGACCTCACACTGAAGCTTCGTAGCACACAGTGCTCGGGAATACCGACTAGCGTTCTAGCATTGTGGCCTAACGGAAGGGAATACCAGTTGTGTGCTCACAATGTGCTGCAAAACAAAATCTCTATCATCTTGGGAATATAATACAGACTCAATTTTTACCAGTGACCCAGGGCAAGCTATTTTATCTCACCGTGCCTCAGTTTACTAAAGTGTAATTGGGTGAGAAGTAATAACTGTAATAACAGCATTGCTTTATCCGAAACCCTTCTTCCCATCAGATTTGCCACTCAGAGTAAATGTTTGCTTGCATATATATTTGTATAGTGCTTTTCTTACAGAGCTGCGGCAGTGAAATACAAATGCGAAGATGAGGCTTCCTTATTGAATACATCAGTTTCTATGATAGAATCAGAGTTGCATGTAACGCAAAAGGCACTATGGGGTAGATTTATCAGGACCGGTGCTTTTTGATATCCCTTGCGCTGCCAGAGGATGCCGCTATTTTTTGACGAGGCGCATTCTCAGCGAGTCCGTGCACCTTAACAGAAATCTACACCACCTCTCACCTGCCGTAGATTTCTGGCTTCATTTGGGCCAAAGTAAACAAAGATAAATGTGTCAAGCTGCCTGGTCATGCCCGCTTCTCAACCCTCTTTCTTACTTTTTAACGCCACAATTTGGGCGCAGGGAGATGATAAATCTCCCGCTTTATTTCTGTAACTTTACAAGCAGGCCACTGTTGGCTTGCAACTTTTTAACCAGTACCTAGCCTGTTGGCCCTCAAACAACATTCATCACCTATCCACAGAATGGGTGATGAATGTAGGATCAGTGAAGGTCTAATTGCTGGCACCCATACATGTGACAACAAGATTCCCATGCCCCCTGTTTGAATGGAGCAGTGATCACACTACCACTCAATTCAATGCATATGGAAATGGAGTACAGTGCTTTCCTTTTCTTCTCAGTCCCATTAATATTAATTGGCTGGTACTGCAAAATTAGGGAAAAAGACATTATCTAACAAAATCTAATGGACTCATAATAGTAAGTGTAACTCCTTTAACTAGGAGATTTCAGTCATGTTAGTTATCAAAGTGTCCCCTGTTCTTCACGCTTGCCATAGTGCAAGATTTGACCCAGTTATCATACAGCCAGATTTTCTACATGTCCTTGCCAATCCAGCTTTCTAAATATGTCATTTCTGGAATGGAGTGAATATTTTTTTTAAATTTCAGGTTATTTTGAGATTTTCCCATGTACAACAAGTAATCAGCACAATAAAGAAATGACGAGAACAAAAAATATATGTAAATCACATATCTATCACAAAACCAAATGGTCACAGGTGCAGCAAACTTGTATAAGACACTAGTACCCCGGAAAAGTGTTAAAAGGAAAAGAGGATAACATCGCGGGAGGGGTACTGGGAGGACCAAAGGGAATTCCAAATAAAATATAGGGTGGAAAATTGCTCCATGCTGGAATATTGTTGACATCCACCATGCTGAGGAAGGGTGGAAAGGCGTCAAAGAGCAATGTTAAGTGTTAGCACAGATTCAGGTTGACAGAGTTGCACTAGACCACCAGTATACAATATTTTACTTAAGGGGCTCTTGTGATTATGGAAAATCACCCTTTCAAATTGTAATATATTGTAAAGCAATTTCTTCCAAAGAGCAATAGTAGGAGAAGAGAGGGCCATTCGTGTCAGGCTGTTGTCTTGTGTGCCGTAAGTCTCAAGTCTCTTGAAGTAGTATTTGTTGATAGGCCCACATTGGTCCATTCTCTAGATGTTCAAAAAACAAATGTTTGCTATACTACCAGGGGAACCTCCAAAATTAAGCAAAGCAGGGAGACCACTTCTCTCCAAAAGGGAGGCTACAGGAGGGCACAACCAGATGAGGTGCCAGAAATATGCAATGACAGTTTGTGGAGGAGATCACTCCAATTCAGTGTAACCTTGGTGGCATTAGATAGGCCTGGTGAGTGTTGCAGATTTTCTCTAACCTATTGTTGGCCACTGGGGAGACTAGGTGGGACTGGAGCATTTTGGCAGCAAATTCTTAAAAAATCCACCTTTACCAACTATATGCAGCCTCAAGACTAACTTAATGGTTTGATATGAATAGACAATTTTACTTTGAGGTGACAAAAACAGAGCGTGTTTCGTGACATGTCTCCGGACATGTTAGATCATATGGGAGCCACCCACGAGTGGGTTGAAAGGAATATGGTGCTTTACATTACTGTTAGAGCGCAGCAATAAAGAAATTATTCCATGATTGGTGTAAAAAATGAAATCAGACATCCCATAACTTTTTTTCTAACAAGGATCACATGGATCCAGTGCCGCACCCATTCATTGCTTCAAGTGCTCTGCTGGATTCTCTTCAGGCTCAGGGGTCGTTTCCTTTCTCCTACAGCTTTGTCTCTGTAACCACCACAGTTTAAAACAGTATATTGGGCTGGTGGCAGATGAAGGATGGAACTGAGCATGTGCGTCCACCTCAGCAGATGCACATGCACACTATATAGATTAAACACTACGGGCACCATTATAATAAAGAAAATAAAGTAACTTACAAAACTAACTACGGCAGTCTGAATAATGCGTCATTCACACAGTCAGTGTTCGGTCAGTGATTTTGAGCCAAAACCAGGTGTGGCAGGTGCAGATCTTTCCCTTTATAACTGATGTATATGTAGGCTCCACTCCTGGTTTTAGCTCACAATCTCTGATGGAAATCACTGACCAAAACACTGACGTGTGAATGAGGCTTTATACGAAAATAATATTTAATGATAAGTTCAGATAAGCTGCATAGATGTTCCAAGAAAAAAATAGCAACATTTTTTTGAAGGATGAAACGAAATTATAGTTCATTAGTACACAAATAAAATAAAGTTAATCAAATTTAATTAATGTACATTTAACTGTTACTTTTTTTATGTAGGGATGTTCTATTGCAATGTTGGCAAATTCAAAGCACAGGCATTTAAAAAAAAAAAACAGCCTAAGTGAATAACAAGTACAATTGGAAACATAAAGGCAAGATAAATCTGCTTGAAAAGAAACTCATCTCATCTCCCCCTTTAGGAGAACTGTCACTGGACATTATGTAGTTTTCTTTAGTTTTCATTGATGGAGACAATGTTTTCTATTAGTAAACCATCCTGAGCTGTTTCAATTTCCCATTAGGGGAGAGCATTACAAGCAGATCAGTTTGTGAACCGACCCTATACACTGCAGCAGGTCTTCAGTTTTCCTCTAGGCTCCAACAAAAGAGATTGCGGTATGAGACTTCATTAAACGTGGCCTTCTCATTGTACATTGTCACTTGTAATATAGATTGCATGTTTACCACTGACATCCCATTCCCAGATACATAAATATGCTGTCAGGTTTCCCAATGAAGCCTTTCCTAATGTTTCTGCTGCCAAATGGACTGATCTACTAACCCCCTTTTCTTCTAATTCACTGACTGTAGTGGAATATTCTTTTGTCTTATTTTTACAGATTGTGAATTGAAAATTGTTTTATTTCCTCACTTCAGTTTTTTACTTTTAAATATATTGTTTTTATTTTTTCCATGGGTCATTACATTTATATGGTGTTTTTAAATCCCCTCATTGAACAGAATACTTATTGTGGATATTTTGACAGTATTTTTATTTATTAATTTTTTTAAAGCTTTCTATTTCGCTATATAATTAAAATGGATTACAATATTTCCAGCACCATAAGACGCACTTGACCATAGGACTCATCTAGGTTTTAGAGGAGGAAAATAAGAAAAAAAAATTTTTATCGGACCTCAGATCAGACCTTCATTCCTCATCAGACCTCAGATCAGACCCCCATTCCTCATCAGACCTCAGATCAGACTCCCATCAGACTTTAGGTCAGACAGACATAAAGTAAAAGAACTTGCCTCTCCTGCTCTGGGTGACACTGCCACTCATAGATCCAGCACGCTCTTCCTGCACTCACCGCTCCTTAGTCTTCTGCCTGCACTACACTGCACGGAGACCTGACATAGCACGTCATAGTCTGTGCTTATACTGTGCAACATCAAGTCACAGCGCATGGTGTTGGCAGATGAACAGGGAGCATTGAATACAGCCAGCACCAGGAACGCTGTAGTCCCTTCTCCCCAGTCCTATTCTGTACTAATGAACGTTTCCATAATTGAAGCGCTATTAGGTATTCGCTTAATATGACGCACTGCCATTCCCCCACCACTTCCTTTGAAAGAAAGTGTGTCTTATGGTGCGGAAAATACTGTATATCAGGAGGAATTACTGAATTTGTCAGGATAGATTTATACTATTTACCCTATGATGTAGCTTGGGTGCAATATGGTCTTTGTATTATTTATGTCACTAAGACATGGCTACTTTCTTAGTATTCATGGGTTTATTATCACCTGACTTGCATAGTAAACAACCTAAAACATGAGTTTAGAAAAACAAGCTTTGGCATAGGAGGTAGTCATTTGGACTGGAGTTGGGATATTTGCTGTTAAATGTCTTCATTGTGTCTGCATCCTGCAGATTTGCAGCAGTGTCATGCAGCTCAGTGGAAGCAATATAATGGAATAATTGGAAAACTGTACACTGTTAGTAGAAGTTCCCTTTGTGCCGTAGTAGATAGTACAAGAGATTACAGAAAATGACTTACCAGAGTTTTCATCACATATTTCATGCTGTGTTGGGCCAGCTAAATCTAAGCTCATGAGGAGTTTGCCAAATCTGTCTTTTGAGACTTTGATGATTGTTTTGTAGCTTCTGACTACTAAAGTCAAGTGGATTTTTTTTATATGTTCTTGCATTAAATGCTTCCCTCGCTGAGTACCTGTTGATCTACTTGGCACCTATATGACTATTTTGGTGTACTAAAATTTCAAAATTCTTAGGCCCCTTTCACACGGGCGAGTTTTCCGCGCGGGTGCAATGCTTGAGGAGGACGCATTGCACCCGCACTGAATCCGGACCCATTCATTTCTATGGGGCTGTGCACATGAGCGGTGATTTTCACGCATCACTTCTGCGTTGCGTGAAAATCGCAGCATGTTCTATATTCTGCGTTTTCACGCAACGCAGGCCCCATAGAAGTGAATGGGGATGCGGAAAATCGCAAGCATCCGCAACCAAGTGCGGATGCGTTGCGATTTTCCCGCATTGTTGCTTAGCAACGGGACCCAATCTCTATTATTTCCCTTATAACATGGTTATAAGGGAAATAATAGCATTCTTAATAAAGAATGCATTGTTAAATGATGAGGAAGGGGTTAAAAATAATAAAGTTAACTTACCTTAGCCACTTGATCGCGTAGTCGCGATCTGTCCTCTCTTTCCCTGCAGCATCTATGATCTAATGGACCTGTGATGACGTCACATCACATGGCCCAATCACATGCTCCATCACTATGGTGATGGAGCATGTGATTGGTCCATGTGACCATGTGACATCATCCAAGGTCCTTAAACACTATCCTCAGGCTGTGGATAGTGGTTAGGACCTTGGATGATGTCACATGGTCACATGGACCAATCACATGCTCCATCACCATAGTGATGGAGCATGTGATTGGGCCATGTGATGCTGTGACATCATCACAGGTCCTTTACATCTTTCAAGCTAACGGAGAGGAGGCCGGGCTTCGCGATCAAATGGAACAGGTAAGTAATTATTAGTTTATTATTTTAACTCATTCTGCACCAGTTTAAACATTAGGGAGATGGCCAAGGGTACTATTTTACATTATAACTATGTTATAATGTGAAATAATACCAGCGGGACAATTTCTGACCCAAACATGCACTTCTGTGAAGAAGTGCAGGTTCGGGTCTGGGTACCAAAAGTGCAGATTTTTCTCCCGCGCGTGCAAAACGCATGACAGCGCTTTGCACTCGCAGGGAAAAATCGCGGCGATTCCCGCAACGCACCCGCACTGTTTGACGGAGTGCACCCGCAACGCCCGTCTGAAAGAGGCCTTAGTGTAGAAATGGTTGGAATGAGTATCATTTTCAACCCTTGAGTGTGGAACGTCTCTTCTCTACAGGAGGACTCTCTGGTAACAGGCTAACCACTGAAATTCAGCAACTGGGACCCCCAGCAGCAGATGTCTGATGCCCATCTCGGAAAGCGGCCAGATCACCGCCGGACCTCATTACAGTCAGTGGGCATCCGGAGGTGAAGTAGAGCATCCGGAAGGCTGCTCTGTTCCAGAACAGCCTGCTGGATCTCCTAATAGAGATATGAACGAGGCCTTACATATTATTTATTTGAATTACTTCAACTTTCATACTCCTCCTCATCAGTTAAAAATACTCCTCATAAATAAGAATATGTGGTGACATTGTAGTAGCTCTGCTATAGGTTACATACTTTACCATATGTTTTGCAGAGGCTAACCAGTGTTAACTACTTGGTACTGTATTTATGTCATGACCAGGGCATTCCTGCTGACACAGCACAAACGCCATGTGTAATTTACAGGCAGATAAATCCCGCTTTATTGTAATCTCGCCCTAGTCAAACATCTGGAGTAAGTACTGGATTGTTATGCACATAGGAAGCATCAAAATCAAGCTCGGAAAATAGCAGTGTGTGGAAGTCCATGTGTGCGGCCTGCAGTTACTGCATGTTTTATTTATAAGCAGAAAGCTGCTTTGTCTGATTATTTAGAGCCGCCGTCCATATCGGAAACCCTCATCTGCTACAAATCATTCTAGTAATTGGATGGGATGTAGCACTGATTAAAGCCAATTCCATGGCGGGCCACTTCCTTGGGCATTGTGTGGGTCATACATGCTGTGCTAGATGAATAGATTGAGGGTCATTTGTTACAGTGTGGTTAACACCACATTTTACTTTTTAAATCCAACCTACATTTTACTGTGTGTGCGTTATTCTGTATAATTTAATCAGTATCTTACTTGGTTCCGTAAGTTTACAAAAAGGACGGGTTCAACCTCTCTCAGATCAATTATACAAGATTGAAGGCCATCTGTCAGCAGATTTGTACCTATGACACTGGCTGACCTGTTACATGTGCGCTTGGCGGCTGAAGGCATCTGTGTTGGTCCCGTGGTCATGTGTGCCCACATTGCTGAGAAAAGAGTTTTTATATATATGAAAATAAGCCTCTAGGAGCAACGGGGGCGTTGCTGTTACACTTGAAAGCTCCGCTCTCCCTGCAACTACTGCACCTTCTGCACTTTGATTGACAGGAGCAGGCAGATGAGATGACATTTACACTGCCTGGTCCAGTCAATCAAATTGGCAAGGGCATGGCCTTTGCAGAGAGAGCAGAGCCTCTAGGTGTAACAGGACCGCCCTTGTTGCTCCTAGAGGCTCATTTGCATATAATAAAACATCATATTTTCTCAGCAATGCAGGCACATATGACCATGGGACCAACATAGATGTCTTCAGCTGCCAAGTGCACATGTAACAGGTCAGCCAGTGTCATAGGTACAAATCTGCTGAAAGATGTCCTATACTGTAGATCAATTATAACCATCAATGCCATTTGCTATTGAAACATCTAGCCCTTTTTTAAATGCTGACATAGCATCTTCCATTACTACCTCTTGGGTAGGAGATTACATAGTTTGACTCTAAAAACTGTAAAGAGCCTTTTCCTGTATTAAAGGGGTTTTCTGGCACAGATTTATTGATGACCTGTGAGATAAGTCATCAATATCCGATGAGTAGGGGTTTGACACCCAGTAGCTGTTAGCAGAGCTGCAGTTCCAGAAATGTACTGTGCCGTAACACCACAGCGCCAGGCAGAGGCCATTCTTGGTACTTCAGCTGATGCTCCTATTCTAGTGAATAGGAACTGAGCTGCAGTACCCAAGGACGGCCATTATGGATACGCCATCACCAGTATTTTAAAATGACGTGTGGGCATAGGTGTGTAGAAGTTTCTTTTTAAAGGGTTTTTTCTGGGATTTTAATATTGATAACCTATCCTCTGGATAGGTCATCAATGTCAGATTGCTGGGGGTGTGAAACCCATCACCCCTGCTGATCAGCTGTTAGAAGAGAAGGCTGCGCTCATGTCAGTGCTGCCTTCCCGTCATTGATTACCTGCTCAACATCGCGTCGGTGAGCAGGTGTAACTACAAGAAGCTGTACCATTCACTTCAATGGGACGTCTGCTTCCTATTAAACATAATAACATAGTAACATAGTATATAAGACCGAAAAAAGACATTTGTCCATCCAGTTCGGCCTGTTTCCTGCAAGTTGATCCAGAGGAAGGCAAAAAAAACCCTGTGAGGCAGAAGCCACTTGAGGGGAAAAAAATTGCTTCCCTATTAAAGTGTGTAGGAACAATGAAGTGAATGGGGCGGCTTCTTGTAACTACACCTGCTCACCGATGTAATGTCGACATCGAGCGGGTAAACAGAGAAGGGAAGGCAGCACTGGCCTTTTCATCAACCAGCTGATCGGTGGGGGTGCAGGTGTTGGACCCCCGCCGATCTGATATTGATGGATAGGTCATCAGTATTAAAATCCTGGAAAACCTCTAAGTTTAATACCAGGTTCCTGTATCTCTCCACACCCTCACATTTGTGCTGGCTTATTGGCACTATCTTGCCTTTTCTATGAAATACTCCTGGCTGACTAAAGGGAACAATAAGATGGAAAGAAACTGTCAAGCATTGATTTTTATGTGCATTTTTTTCCCCCTACGTCTATTTATAAGGATAAATAATGAAAAGCGGAAAGCAGCCTCTCTTTATTTTCCTTTTGGGAATATAGGGCAATCCGGAACATGCTGATTGCAGTATTGTATAGTGCAGCGGAATGAGAAAAGCTCCGGTTTGTCTGGCATATTGCGTGGTCCCTTGACAGATCATGTTAGCCCTTGGAGAACAGTAATGCTCTCTGCTCACCCTCCAACTCTTTGCAAAGCGGCGCTGTAAATGTCATCAAAACCGCTCTACCTCTGCTTCGACTTCACTCTGGGTTTATGTGCCCTGTTTGTGTGGCAGAACAAACGAATGTGACCAGTTTTCAAAAAGCAAATATAGGCAGCCGATTTTTCAGCTAGGTGTTTGCCCGCAGGGAAATGAAAAGCTGACAGCAAACCTGTGCTCTTTGGAAGGAACAATTACTTTAAGGTTACCCGGCTGCAGTGGCCATGCCCGCTTTATAGATTTCGTACCCTGCACAGGGAGTTGAGCTAGCCAGCATTGATGAGATTTTCTTTTTTTTTTTCTGTACAGTCACAGAATATGAATTTCATTCCATACTGTATGTATGGTTAGCTAGCCTGAGCACGTAGCACAGAGCGGACACGGAAATATACTGTCGATTTGTGGAACATTTGCTCTCAATGACTTTTGATGATTTCAGCTAGTCTTGCTTTAGATATCCGTCACCTTATTTTACACATTTGCTCAGCTCCAGTGAACGAGCAAGCAAGAGCATGTCAAATGCTGGTAGAGTGTGTGGCTCATACTAAGAGGAGAGCTCCGCTTCTGGGCTGAATTTTACTTACTTTCATTTTGTACAGTTTTTTTGTTGCAATGAAGGAAGTCTACGGGAAATCGTGCAACTAAACTACCATCAATAATGCAAAAAACAACCTGCTGCAAAAACCACAAGGTGTTCTACTGCACTGTGTAACTGGTAATACGTGAAACGTAACCATATAAGCAGCAATGCGACGCCTTGTAACTGTGGTCGCTTATTAAGAAATACTGCCTGTGAACACAGAGCTTACAGGGGCAGAGATCACTTCACATGTGTACGCCTGGAAAACCTCACGCCGTATATGCTGTCTAGTGCATAGCCTTACAGGATGGTATGCAGTATGCATTTTTTTAAATGGTTGTCAGAGGTAGTCACTTGCGTCCAGTCAGCAGGCCTTTTCAGATGTTCCTGTCAAACATAACGTGAACGTATTCTGAACTTAAAAGGTCAAATGTCTGACCGAAGAATAGATGCTCTTTGTTTCAAAAGACAAAGGGCAGATTTTTAAAAGCGGCAGAGTTTCCCAATGTTCCTGCTGTCTATGGCGGATTTACATTGTGGATTTCCCAAAATTGAATTTAAAGGGGGTCTGTCACCAGGAAATTCACTGTTAAACCAGGTTACTGCCTTGTAGAGCGAGCTCAGCTGGAACTATTGAAACCTTTCACTGACCCATTGCTTCACTATGGAGAAAAGGTACGTTTAATCCATATGCAAATGAGTAGTTAAGTGCGGTGAGGGTGGGTCCAAGGCACTCTGTGCACCCTTGCTCCACCAGCCAGACCCCCCCCCCCCCTTCCTTCTTACAGGGCTGGGTTCCTGTCAATGAGGAAGGACAGGGAGGGGCTGGCAGGGGTGCACCAAGTGGCTTGGGTCCTTTTTAGGCTACATTCACACGACCGTACTTTTTTTTTTCCGCGTCCGATCCGCATTTTGCGGAATAAATGCGGACCCATTCATTCCTATGGGTAAATAAAATATGCGGACAACATTCAGTATGTTGTCCGCATCCATGGTGCCGCATTTATACGCTGCAAAAATATGAAGTATGTCCTATCATTGTCCGCAGAAATCGTTCCGCAGCCCCATAGAAGTGAATGGATCCGCAAATTGCAGATGACATACGGAATGTTTTCCATATGTCATCTGCAATTTGCGGATCCGTTTCCGTATTTTTATTATAATATTTTATTCTCTCCCCTTTTTTTTTTCCTCATCTGTTTTTTGCGGACCATTTTTTGCGGATGACATACGGAAGGCACTCTTCAGTATTTTGCAGACATGCGGATCCGCAAATACATACGGTCGTGTGAATGCAGCCTAAAAACTGTGACCAGGAAAACACATGCAGCTTGTGCCTTGAAGTAATGGATCGGCGAACAGCTATACCATTACCAAAGAGTGAATATATCCCCTCTTTCATGTCAGGATTTGTTTTTTATTCGAATTTATAACGTCAAATTATTTTTACAGTATTTATTTTTAGACCAAGAAAGTGTTTATTCAGCCTTTTCTTAGTAAACGGTGACAAATTACAACCCTTTTCCTTGGCCAACAAAGTACCATATGCACCGCCATATGCAGATTGTCTTCTGCACACATTTGATTTAGAAATAATCTATTGTAAACGCAAACTCTGGTACGTCTCCAGACCTGATATTCCTGTTGTTATATAATTATTATATGGGGAATGCAAGTAGTTACTAAAACAGACATGTCAGGAGAGGTGTACAACTTCAAACATTAATCATACGCAAGACATGGCTATCCCTTCTGACCCCACCACAGACATGGACACTTGGCTGAACATGCATGTTTTTTTCAGTGGATGGTAAGGAAGAATTACTGCCACGTTCCTACTATCTCTCACTGGAAGAGTTGGACATGTCTAAATAGCCTTGAACATCTGCCATCAGGGGAAAGTCGGGAATCTCGGTACACAAGTTCTGTGCTCAGTGTTGCCAAAATTAAGTTTGGGTAACTGTTGGGCCTCTTTCACACGAGCGATGGGGATTAGGTCCGGATGCGTTCAGTGAAACTCGCACGATTTTGCAAGCAAGTTCAGTCAGTTTTGTCGGCAGTTGCATTCAGTTGTTCAGTTTTTTCCGCGCAAGTGCAATGCGTTTTCATGAGTTTTTCACAAGCGTTATAAAAAACTGAAGGTTTACAAACAACATCTTCTACCAACCACCCCTCTCACCAATTGGATCTAGGTGCTCTTGTATATAGACTATCCCATAGTCCAGAAAAAAGAAAAAAAACAATATTAGTAACAGGCACTCTACCACCCAAAACTGTATTAAAGGCTACATTTACACGTCCGTGTGTGTTTTGTGGATCCACGGACACCGCACATCGCCGGCACTCTCATAGAAAATGCCTTTTCTTGTCCGCATTTGCGGACAAGAATAGGACATTGTCTGTCCCCATTGAAATTAATGGGTCCGCAATTCCGGAATGCAGAACAGAATTGCGGATGTCTGAATAAAAAATAATAAAATACTATTCACAGTATAAGATTCAGTTGCAATTTGGCTATATTCCTTGAAAAAAAACCTCTTTAAAAAATAAAGATAAAACGGATGGAGTGTTCAAAAAGTCCTTCACAGCAAATCTCTAAGGCCTCTTTCACACGGCTGTGATTTTCGCGTGGGTGCAATGCGTGAGGTGAACGCATTGCACCCGCGCGGAAATCATGCCTGTGTGAAAGGGGCCTAAGAGTTGATATCTGTTCTATATCCAGTACATACGACATAGCCTTATGAATTGACACTTGGATACAACATCATTTAACCAAGTGGAACAGTGTAATTGTTGGATGAACTGGATATAGAACAGATATTAACTCTTAGAGATTTGCTGTGAAGGACTTTTTGAACACTCCATCTGTTTTATCTTTATTTTTTAAAGAGGTTTTTTTCAAGGAATATAGCCAAATTGCAATTGAATCTTATACTTTGTATAGTATCATTATTTTTTTATTTAATAGTGGTCCTTTTTGGTTCATTTGTATTTCTGTTTAATAAAATACCGTTTTTAATACAGTTCTGAGTGGTAGAATGCCTGTTACTAATATCGATATCTTCTAGCAACCATCAGTGAAAAACGCATTGCATCCGCACTTGATTGCTGATGCAATGCGTTTTTCACTGAAGCCCCATTCACTTCTATGGGGCCAGGGCAGCATGAAAAACGCAGAATACAGAACATGCTGAGTTTTTCACGCAACGCAGAACTGATGAAAAAAAAACGCTCATGTACACAGACCTATTGGAATGAAAGGGTCAGGATTCGGTGCGTGTGCTATGCGTTCACGTCACCCGTTGCACCCGCGAGGAAAACTTGCTTGTGGGAAAGAGGCCTTAGGCTACATTTATACTACAGTAAAATATGGTCATGTGATGGGGCTTTTTTTCACATGGCTTTTTTTTTAATAGCCAGTGAATAGCTGCTGGAAAAAAAAATGTCCTATTTTTGGTCATTTTCACGTCATCATGCTTGAAGGGCAGGTCCTTCTGTATCAAGTGAGCAGCAACTGTTCGTGTGCATGCATGTGGATGAGTTGAGTTTTTTTTGTTTTTTTAACATGAGCAGTTTTGGGTGGCTATAATTGGGGCATTATTAGTACAGGGAGAAAAAATGGGGGCATTCGTCATACTGAGGCCCACTAATAGGGCATTAACAATCCTGGGAGCACTAATAGGGCTATTATTTATACTGGGGGGGGTACTAAGGGGCCATTATTTATACTAGGAGGGCGCTATGGAGGCCATTATTTATAGTGGGGAGCACTATGTGGGCCATGTGATGTCCCGGGGGAATTATGTACTATGAGGGCACTGCAAGGGGTTGGGATGTTAAAAAATATATATATAAATAAAAAGAAGGAAAAAAAAGCCAATGAAATTCATCCAATTTTAATGGCCATTTAAAACTGATGCAAAAAGGCCATTAAAAACAGCCTCCCCCAAATTGTATGCACACATGGATGCAAAATGGCCATTAAAATTAGACAGTGTGTCCATTTTCAATGGTTGTTTTATCACCGTCGTGTGACTGTAGCTTTATCTCGTGAATCGCCTGCTTGACAGGCGCGGAGTGGATGATGAGCACAAAAAGCCAAGAATGCCCTTGACCAAACGAAGAGCCATGTGACATTAAATCCCCAGACATTTCCTGGTGATCAAGTACAATCTGCAAGCGCTAATCACCACCGGGCTTATCTACTACACAGATATGTTGGATCAGCCTCCCATCTTTATGACAATTAACAAATTAACATTGATTATAGGCTGAAAAATAAATCTGATATATAGTTTTAGTGACTTGAGCTCTCAGTGTGCCTTTTTGTGTCTCCCTAATTTATGCTGATTACCAGGAGGCAGCCTGATGCTTTTAACTGCTCATTCTAATTCTAGTTGTAACATGCAGTGCACTATTCAGTGCCGAATCCTTTCCTATTAAAAAATGCATATTAATCAGCAGCTCCATTAATGTACTGGAATATTGATTCCTGAGGAATCAGAGTCTCTGTAGATAAACATCCCTCTAATGAGCAGTTCACTTTTTCTGGGAATGTGTATGCGGTCCTATTTTTATATTGTAACAATTTATCTCCTTTTCACATATTCTAGAATAATATGGTTAATTTGCATTACATTATTGGACAAAGTCTTTGTGTGACAGAGCAAGAGGAAATATTCATTTATAGTCATTACAATCAAGACTGTTTCACGTGCCATCTATTAAATTTGTTTAGCATTCACAAAAAATCTATATATCAAACTGTAAAACTGCGGTGTAAATGACTTTCAACTGGTGCTCTATATACGGTAGGTTATGTTGTATCTGGATCTAATGATCTAATGCGTGACGTGAGCGCATTGCACCCGCACTGAATCCTGACCCATTCATTTTAATGAGTCTGTGTACATGAGCATTGTTTTTCATGCATCACTTCTGCGTTGCGTGAAAATCGCAGCATGTTCTATATTCTGCGTTTTTCACGCAGCTCTGGCCCCATAGAAGTGAATGGGGCTGCGTGAAAAACGCATTGCATCCGCAAGCAGGTGCGGTTGCGATGCGTTTTTCACTGATGGTTGCTAGGAAATGTTGTTTGTAAAGCTTTGAGTTTTTTATCACGCGCTTGAAAAACGCATCAAAACGCATTGCACCCGCGCAATAAAAATTGAACGCAATCGCAGGCAAAACTGAATGGCTTTGCCTGCGAAATTGCACAGTTTTCACTGAACGCATCCGCAACGCATCCGGACCTAATCCGGACAAGAGGCCTAAGGCTAGTTTTACACTAGCGCTAAACTGTTTTTCCGGTAAAGAAACAGACTGCCAGAGTTTATCGCAACTGACTTTTATCGCATTACTGTGAAAACTCTGCTGGGCAAAAACAAACATGCAGCGGTTTTTGTGAGGATTTTTCTTTAATTTTTGGAGCACAAGAATGGAGCATAAGATACCCATTCACACGCTCTGCGATTGGAATGCTGGTAACGCCTATAACTAGGTTATTAGGCAGTCATTGAGCCACAGACCAGTCTTGTCCTTACTTTCTGTTATTTTCGGAAAGGTCTACTGGTAGAGGTTGCGATAACACCTGTACAAGCGTCAGATGCCTGAACAGGCAATTTCACTTTCTAAAAAATAAAAATCCTTATACAATCTCTACATTAGACTTTCCCTACTGCTAATGAGCGTGCTGCCCATCTTCCTCCTCCGGGGTAATAAATTGTCCATACACTGTACCATACACAGGCACCGTCATTCCGATTAAAGGGGAACGTCTTTCTGCGTCAGCCAGTGAGCAGCGACCTGTCAACACCGCCATCCAGTGGGAATCTGCTTCTAGTGTCATCCCAACCTTACCGATGGGGAGACACAAATTGTAGAGAATCCACTTACTGTGACCTCACGTTAACCTTACGTTGTGTGTGGCGTGCCTGAATAGAGCATGCTGGGTGTTATGGTTCCATGGGGTGCATCATACCAGTACGTGGAGGTAGTAGTGTATGGTGGTGTGTCACACAAATATATGCATATGCGTTCTTTACATACAATACTACTGCTGTATACATGCTGCACTCGTGTCAGACTTTATTGTATATGGCTGCCTGCAGTAGTGAAAGCCCTGGTGCCTCCCCTAAATAGCAGCAGTTAGAGTGCCCCCATAACATTGCTGGACAGATTTACCCCACAAATAGACAGCTACAGTGCCCCAGAATAGGGAAAGCCCTGGTGCCGCCTTAAATAATGACAGTTGCAGTCCAGCCAACATGCCAAGAAAATAGCAACTGTTTACGGTGCCCCATAGCAAGCGATGAAGTACAGAGACGTGAGATACCCTATATTGTGTATGAGACTGTACTTTATCACTTGGCTATAACTGCCTGGTGTGCGTTCACCCCAGATCCCACCCAGGGTCTTATTAATCCTGACCAGTGCCATCCACGAACTTTATTAACCCTATTCAGTTCTACCCATTTACTTTATTGACCCTAGCCAGTGGCTACCAGGGGCTTTAGCGACCCTAGCTTGTGCCAACCAGGGGCTTTAGCAACCCTAGCCTGTGCCAACCAGGGGCTTTAGTAACCTTAGCCAGTGCCACCTCCAGTGGGGTGACTAGGGGTATAGCATTAGTGGCACCAAGCACCCTCTGCCACCAGACTACCACTGCTGCCTCCAGTACTCCACTTTGGTTTTGCCTTCCACAGTGCTACCCACTGCCGTCTGCCATCACGACCAGACCTCCCTGTTCAATTGTTAGTGTAGAGTTTTGCACGCTGTACCGCTCAGGTCCCTGGGTGACAGATTTGGTGCTTTAAGAAAGGTAGGCCCGGATTCAGCCCTAAGTCTTATGCGTGGTGTTATTTGAATTACTGCAACTTTCCTTCTCCTCTGCAGCTAAAATGCTAGGAGAAGTATTTTTATTCTTCCAGAAAAAATGTAGTGCAACCTCTGCATGTTGGTGCTAACCAGTTTACAATCATTTATAAATATAGAAAATGCAAATCATGCCTTTGGAGGAGAAAGCCTCACCATACTGTGCCATATGGAGGGACATAGAGCCTGTGGCTCCGCTATAGAGGGCTCTTTAGGCTGCTGTCAAAAGTACCATTTTTGCTGCGTTTCTTTTCTTGTTACACTTGACTCCTTAAGTCTGCGTTCATTTGTCCGATGAACATTTCCAGCAGGCTGTTTTGGCAGAAAACGGAATTCAGTAGATGCCGCTGTTCCGGCATTGCCTATTGACTATAATGGATTTGGAGGTGATCCGACAGCTGCCGTGTTTCCTGCATGCAGCGCTTTTTGTCCGGCCAACATTTATGCCTGATCAGCCGGCCAGAACATCTCTAATGGAGATGTGAACGCAGTCTAACTTTGCTAATGGCTGCTAGTAAAGCTTGTAGATTGTAAGCTCTTGCAGGCAGAGTCCAGTCCCCTCTGTAGCAGTCTGTTAGTAGTTTCTTGTCAGTTGTATTTTTAGATCATGTATGTGAATCGCCTCTTGCTGTAGAGTGCCATGGAATTAGTGGAATTAATCCTCGTGCACTATATCGATATGGGAGAAAGTGGGATATAGGTGACAAGTCAGGATATGAATGGGGTTATGCTGTTACTGATAAGCTCCTAGGTGTTATCTGCCGCTTCTGTGCCTATCATTTCTATTTAGAACACAGGCATATTGCTCAAAAACTTGAATTCATTCTTTCACTTGTTCCTGCCTCATGGGATTTATCTAATTTCCTCCACGCCAACATATTGACACACACGAGGACCACTTTCATAGGAAGACCATTAACCCACCAGAAATGTGTGTACTATCCATAGGTATCTACATTTCCTGAGTTGGTTGATGTCATTCCAGGTTGTTGTATTTGTGTTCATTGTTGATGATGGAATAGTGAAAATGTTCAAATTGAAAGAGTGAGATTTCAATATCTGCCACCTATACCTTACAAGACTCAATTGTACATATAGGGACTTGATTATCTACATTTCCTGAGTTGGTTGATGTCATTCCAGGTTGTTGTATTTGTGTTCATTGTTGATGATGGAATAGTGAAAATGTTCAAATTGAAAGAGTGAGATTTCAATATCTGCCACCTATACCTTACAAGACTCAATTGTACATATAGGGACTTGATTAAAAAAAATATTGCTGTTTATTTTGGTGCCATTTTATGTCATTTTCAGACAAAGAAGAGCTAATTCTTTGATCTGACACGTGTCTCGGAAGACTAAAGCTTGATCATAAAAGCCACTCGGAATTGTAAATTTTTCAGCAGTCCCATGGTCACATTATCTTAATTGTTAGGTTTTCACCAGGCTTTCTTGCAGCTTTTCAGATTCCTCGCTTTTGTGTCTTGCCCCCTCAGTGGGGATTCTGCTCTTTATAAATTCATTAAATGTTTTATGCTTTTATGTTTACAGCGTATTTTGTTTTTGATCTTTTAGGCTAACAATAAGCCAGAAATTGAGGCAGCTTTGTTTCTGGATTGGATGAGGTTGGAGCCGCAGTCGATGGTTTGGCTACCGGTGCTTCACAGAGTTGCTGCTGCAGAAACTGCCAAACACCAAGCCAAGTGTAATATCTGTAAAGAATGTCCAATTATCGGTTTCAGGTAAGTCATATTTTTCTGAGGCATACCTTGCTACCACACAGCAGGATTACAAGTTAAGTATATAAATTGCCTGAATGGTGTTTTTAGTACAACACACAAATTCACAAGCATCAAAGTATCTGCAATAGGACTTGACGAAAACCTGCCTAAAACTCCACTCCACGTTTCCATTAATGTCTAGGGGAGTTGTCTACAAAGCAAAAAATAAACTCCTAGAGTAGTCTGACCATGTTCACACTGCAGATTTGTGGCAGAGATTTTTCTGATTGCCCTATTCCTCTGAATGGGGTTTTCAGGAATCCATGTGCTTGCCAGCAAAACCCTATTCAGATGAGTGAAATTGTTTTTCTGTAGCCGATCTGCCGTACCTTAAAATATGCCCCTTAATACACCTCACATTGACTTGACTTTAATGAGAAAAGGAAGCAGAGCAGCCAGGGAATCCGTAACACGTGTGTCATGTCCCATATAACTGTAGGTATAAATGACATGCCCCTCACCAATACATTTTAAACATCAGTATAGACTGCGGCATGCATAGCGTTTAGGTAACGTTCAAGAGATTTTGTGCACCAAAACCACATTTTGTAGTGCCACCTATTGAAGGTAGAGGAGATTTTGGTTTGAGTAGTAATTGCTGGTAGACGGTTGGACATTGACTATAGGGTGGCTTCTGACTTTACAGAGACAGCTCGCTTTGTTTCCCTTGGAAGATAGCCAAACTATTTTCCCATTGATGTCCTATAAGACTCTGTATGCCAGTTCTGGTGCTGTCTGTAGGGACCACTTCTCACCTAGCACCCTGCTCTATTCTGACAAGTAGCAAGATCCTCAAACAGCAATCTGCCAATGGGTCTCTATTTCCTTTTGGAGAAAGCTAATTTAGCTGATATCCTTAGTCACATTGTAGCAAGGTCTGTTAACCCTTAGGATACTGGAGTTTTTTTCATTTTTTTTGCGTTTTCATTTTTCTTCCCTATTTTCCTTGAGCCACAACTTTTTTTTTTTTTTTTTCGTTCACATAGCTGTATGAGGTCTTATTTTTTTGCGGGACAAGTTGTACTTTCTAATGCCACTATAATTATGGCATAAGATGTTGTGGGAAGAGGTAAAAAATTCCAAATGGGGTAGAATTGGTAAAAAAAAAAACGCAATTCCTCCACCGTTTTATGGGTTTTGTTCCCACGGCTTTTAGTTTGTGGCAAAACTGACTCATTCCCTTCATTCTCTGGGTCAGTACGATTACAATGATACCCCATATGTATAGGTGTTTTATGTCTAAATAGTGTACATTTTTTTAAACTATTTTTTTTAAACTTTGATAAAAATTCTGACATCCCCACCCCCATATTCTGACGCCCATAACTTTTTTTATACTTACGTACTGAACTGTTTAGGGGCTCATTTTTTGCAGGACAATCTGTAGTTTTTATTGATACCATTTTGGAGTGTGCATTACTTTATGATCCCATTTTATTACATCGGGCCTTTTTTACCCTTTTTTCCGTTATGCCATTTGCCGTATTAGAAAATTTATTTTATATTTTAATAGTATGGGCATTTTAGGTCACGATGATACCCATGATGTTTATATTAATTGTTATTTGGGTATTTATTTTTTAATAATATGGAAAGGGGGGTGATTTAAACTTTTTTTTTTTTGTCATATATTTTTTGTGATGATTTTGAGCTCATATGAGCCTATAAAAAATGTTTTTTAAATTTTATCTATCAGGGATTTTTAAAATAAGATTTACACTAGAAATGGCTAATTTCTAATCCTGGCCTGCCATCTGGTGGCCAAAATAAGAATTGGAGCATGAACACTATAAGCCTGGAAGCACATTTAGATGCCGTGATCTAATTACCGCGATCAGCATTATTGCCGGTCGCGGTAATTAGCCGCAGGTCTCTGTTGTTTGAAACAGCAGAGATCTGCCAGCCATGGTGCCCGCTGCACGTGTGAGCGGGTGCTGATAGCGAACGGGTTAAAGAGTTGAACATTGATTATTGGGTAGCTACCCCCACTAGATGGTACTACAGAGACAGCTCTCTTTCTTGGAAGACCACTTAGGCCCTGTCCACGCAACAGTATCTCTATTTTGGGAATCCATTGTTTGCCGACTGCAAAACTGATACAGTCATATGCATGAGGCCTAATCTGCATACTCTGTGTTGAAATGTAGTAAAACTTTAATACTCCATGGAGGAGGAGGATTTCCAGAACATCTAGTAATCCCCTCCTCTCAGCCTGGTTCAATATTAATCAACTTGCTGCTTATTTTATGTCTAAAATATGTATGCACACAGTATCATTGACACAGGCTTGGTTATATGATATATATGTTCGCTAATCAGAAAAACTAGCCTCCTACTTCCGCCCAGAGCAGTACTTCTTTATCCATTATGCATCCACTTTTTGTTTTCTTTCTTTTCCTCCACAACAAACTACTAATCCATGTCAATGGGTTTCTGAATGAAAACACAAAGGCACAAAAAAAAAAAAATCAAAGCTTCCTTACAGATGCTCCATATTCTGCTCTATGGTTTGTAAACTTCTCTGTAGAATTCCTACGAAATACATTTAACCAATAGACTGTGAAATCGTTACTACCTCTGAGAGAAAATGGCAGCTTTTTATGCACTCCCAGAGTATCGCACAAAAAATCCGGTAAGCACCTCGGCTGTGCTAAAATCACAAGTATGAAATGCACCATAAAATAGAACAGCAGGAGAGGGCTTTTCAGCAACAGGTAATGAACATTACCGGGTGGTGTACAATGATTTTAGCATGCAGAGTTGATCTTTAGGGACAATAGTTTACACTAGCGATGATTGACAGCCCAATGTATGTGCCATTCATGGAGGCCTACAAATAGGTAGGCTCTTTCCGTACAACAGAACTTTGCCTTTATGCAGCTCTCAGTCACATAGGTTTGTACCAAGTCGATAAAGTATTCATTCACATCCAAACCACAATATGATGTCTGAGTGGCTCGTAGGCCTACAATACATTAAAGGAAAATAGAAAGGTAAAATAGGCTAATGCTAGACTCAAATACACAACCTATAGTAACAGTAGTGTGTTCATATTTATTTCTACGTGCTGTTTGAGCTGTCATTTTCCCAGTCAAGAGTTTATGGAGTTTTTCTGTTATGGTCGTATCAGTTAGGGTGGTCAATGGGTTCCAGCGGTGGTCCAGCCAGCTTCCAGCACAAGTGCTAGTTTTTGGCCAGACAAAAACCGTTTCATGTAGTGTTTCTTTGTCCGGCAAAAAGCTTGCATTTGACTTCTTCAAAGTGCACTGTTCAACATAATAGTCAATGGGGTCCAGCCTGGGGCAGACTGGGAACTTAAAGGGAGTCTGTCACCACTATATGACCATATACAGTGCTTACATTGTCCTGTAGAGCACCTATACATGAATGTAATGTTACCTTTGTTATTTTCTTTAGACTTGCAGAAGCAGGAAAAACTATGTTTAATTCATACGCAAATGAGCACTTGCCAGTGACCAGGGGCGGTGTTCAGTGTGTAGGAGCTCAGGCCGATCCACCTTCTTTTAGCGTTAATCCTCGCCAGCCTCTTCCTTTGCTCGTCCTCCTATTCTCTTGCGTCATCCCTAGGTCCGGCCGAGACCGCATGCCTCGACGGGCCGGGGCATGAACATTGCAGTGCCCACAATAGGCATTGCATTGATTTAAGTAGTGCGCATGCACCAGCCCAGCGAAGCAGTGTGCAGGCGCGGGATCTTGGCCAGACCTAGGGATGACACAAGGGAATCGGAGGGCGAGCAATGGAAGAGGCTGGGGAGGAGTAATGCTGAAAACTTCCACTGGCCGGCCGTGAGGAGGGCTCAGGTGGCCCCCTGGGCATCGGCCCACCGGGAAATTTCCCTGTAAGGTCCATGGCCAATGCGCCCCTGGGTCTAGCTGTAAATGTCAGACGGAATTCCAGCAGCGCACGGCTGCCCCCGACAGGGGCAGATCTGACAGGCTATTCCTAGCCCCCTAGCCAGATCTGTTTGACACACATGTGAAACAAACCTTAAACAGAGGTCTGAACCAACCCTATCATCTGTTGGCTCATTTATGGCATAAACCTAATTTTTTTTTTATATAAATATGGAATTTTTGTTTACATTTTTCTTTTTTTACCTAGACATCACATATGTGCCAGTGGAACCTGCCCATTGGGCTGCTGCTCAGCTAGGAAAAACTGGACAAATAGTTTTTACTGCCTCATTCTGTTGTTTCCCTAAAGTTAATCATTGCCTAAGGTGTCTGGTAGTTTTTGTTCTTCCAGCTCCGTGATATTAATTTGATCTTTTTAATGAAGGAGTAAAGTGTCTATACATGCCCATATGTTGTCAAATTTGCCTCTGGTCTGGCCAGTTTTTTAAACATTTTCTTAAAGCTGTTGTCTGGGATTTTGATATTGATGGCCTATCTTTAGGATTTGTCATCAATATCTTATTAGTGGGGGGGGGGGGGGCCTCCAACTTCCCCCACACGATCATCTGTTGGAAGAGGCCAAAGCTTTATAATGATCGCTGCTTCCTCCTCATCCTCACAGCTCACCAAGCACAGCGTTGCACATTATAGTGGCAGTGCTTGGTATTGCAGTGAGCCTAAGCCATGTGACCGATGAACATGACATGACGTCACTGGTCTAAAAAGTTGCCAGGAGTAGGATCCCCACCAATCAGGTATTAATGATCTATCCTGAGGATAGACCATATGCATCAATGATCCTGGACAATCCCTTAAAGTGTATGTCACCTTTAAAAAATGGGAGAATTGAATAGTCTACTTTCTCATCTGTGCACACACTTAAAGGTGTTATCCACAGTTAGAAAAAGGGGTTTTCATAAATTGCCCCTGAAAGTGTACGTAGCCTTTATTGTTGTGGAACCCTCTAAACACTTAAAGCAACAGGCGTAATATGATGGTTCCTCAGAATTATTTCTACTTTCTATTCAATAGATATGATGTTTCATTCTAGACATATAGAATTTTAATAAAAGTAACATTCTTTGTATTCATTCTCTCCTTTAGGTACAGAAGTTTAAAGCACTTTAACTATGACATCTGCCAAAGCTGCTTCTTTTCTGGCCGTGTTGCAAAAGGACACAAAATGCACTATCCAATGGTGGAATATTGCACTCCTGTAAGTCTATGGATGAAAAATTATGTATTCAAATATAGATATATACTCAAACTCCTAAAGGGGGTTTCCTAAAGGGAAATATTATGTATTGAAACTGTCCAAGCAGAGTCAAAATAAATGTTTAGAAAAATGTATATGCACCTTGTCAATCGCCCACTGCTCACATTCGATGGATGCCTAGTTGGGACAGCATCACTACAGCAGAATGGCGGGGGATCAGACTTCTTCTGAATGGGACTGTTGGGGATATTGTTGAGGTGAGTATAACATATTTTATTTTTTTTGTCCCTCTGAGACTTTTAAAAATATATTTTTTTTGTGTACCACTTGAAAACGCCTTTAAATAGTATCTTTTCCATCATCCATGTTTTGATTTCCCAATAAATCCATGCAAATTGAAGGGATGAAAGAAAGCAATAGCAATAAAGCTCCATCTCGTTTCCAGTCTAAGCCTAGCAACTGTTTCCAGATCAACTGGAAGTTATTAAAATTTAATGTTTCTATTCTGCTTCTATATCTTTATATTCAGGCTTTTGACTTCTCTGCAATAGCACTTTTCACTGCAGCACGTACAGAATCTCTACACTGTAACCATGTATATGGTGTACGGATTGTGACTTCTACAGCATACGCCGCAGTGAGCGTGGTACTGCCAGGAGCACACATCACTGATCCTGCCAGTGTCCTACACGTCGCTATAGAACAGTATACCCTGCACCGATGTGCTATGCCAGGACAGGCTTCAGCACAGTAAGGACAGGCGGAAGCTCTGCATAGTACATGGTTTCTTCCACCTGTCCTTGCTCAGCCAAATCCTGGCACAGCACATCAGTATAGGGTATTCTGTACCGATGTTCTGTGGCAGTGGTTTCAGCAGAGTGGAGGGCATAGGCAGTCACAGGCATGTGTGCTCCTGCCTAGAGTTGAGGGAACTTGTATTTTAAGTTCGGCGTCCAAAGTTCGGGTTGGGGTTATCGAAGAATCCCGCTATGGATTCCGCTACCACGGACCATAACGGCATTTGGAATCCATAAGTGGATTCTTCAATGAACCCGAACCTTGGACAACACTAAGGACCTGGGGTGACGTCACCGTCATGTGATCAGTGCAGAGGGCGTGGCTCAGTACTGGATCATCTCTTATCCAATCCAGTACTTAGCCACTCCCCCTGCACTGATCACATGACGGTGACGTCACCGCAGGTCCTTAGTGTTGTCCAAGGTTCGGGTTCATTGAAGAATCCCCTTATGGATTCCAAATGCCGTTATGATCCGTGGTGGTGGAATCCATAATGGGATGCTTCGATAACCCGACGCCGAACTTAAAATAAAAGTTCGCTCAACTCTACTCCTGCCAGTACAGTTCTCAGTCAGAATCCGTCCACCTCCTACTTGATGGTGAATCCATACACTGCCTACATTCACTGCAGTGAATAGTGCTTCAGGAAGGCCCAACTTTGGGGGCCTGTTTTGGCTGCAAAAACATTAAAATTTCTATAAATAAACTTAAAAAAAATGTACTTCACAGGTTTTGGTATACTTGAAATGTTCTAGCTGGGATCAGTAAGCCATGAAGAGATCCTCCTTTAGACATATACTAAACTATCCAGCCAGTTGCATGATTTCTTTTAAAGTGTGTTAAAATAAAAGACCTATAGCGCTATTGTCATGAATTGTCCCCTCTTAGCTAGTTCCGGAGTGAATGACTAAAAATTGTGTTTGGCGCCAGGTTCTTTGTTTTGCTCAGTGTTTTTTGGCTTCAGTAAACTGCAATCCATGACTGAATAAAGCTCTGAACTTTAAAGTACAATAAAATGGTCTACAAAATGCTAAATCCCATTATCATAAGCTACTAAGTAATGGTAGGTGCCAAGCGCTTTCCTGTAAAACATTTAATACCTGAATGCCTACTTTATCAAGGAGAATGCCAAGCCGAATTTCAGCCCCGTTGCAGGATTTGTTTTCGTTTTTGACACTGTGGCTTCTCAACCGCTGAGTGCTTTTCAAAGCATCGCCACGGTTTTCCCATGTACTGTTTAATTCATGCCATCAAAAGCCACATCCACATAGAGATTTGTTTTCTTTTAGACAACATCTGGAGAAGATGTACGCGACTTTGCAAAGGTTTTGAAGAATAAGTTCAGGACAAAAAGATATTTTGCAAAACACCCAAGAATGGGTTATCTTCCTGTTCAAACTGTCCTGGAAGGAGACAATATGGAGACGTGAGTACCAGTCACTCGGCTCGCAAATGAAACGCCTGTCATCTTCCGCCCACTTTAATTTATTATTTCTAATTTAATACATGACATTTTTGTGAGACTTTTTTGGTTTTAGGAAACACAAGCTGATGTTTATTAAGCTAACATTATTACTGCACTTGCATACCAGACAATAAGTGCCATGGGGGTGGGTGCTTCCAAGGTATACATCCTTGGACTAACTTACCACAATTCTATACCCGGCATGCTGCGTGTGGCTGAATATGATGCATGCTATACTAGAATTACACACATGGGTCCCACGCTAAAGGTTAAAACGATTGTTTTACGATTAAACGGCCCAGATGAGAACAGTTATCTTAGATTTAGCGTCTTTCTGCTTTCATTTTATTATTTTATTTGTGAGAAGCTGACTTCCCTGGCTTAAGGTACCTTTACACGAGCCGATTATCAGGTCTCATTTAGTCTAGCGAAACTGCACGATTATCGTGCCATGTAAAAGCTGTAAACGTGCGAGCGACTAGCAACAGTCGGTGGAATTCTCACTGGTCCAATAGTTTGTGTAGGAACAAAAATAGAAAAAAAAGATTTTCTTCATGTAAACCGCAATCGTTTAATACACGCACAATGTTGACGATTCCACCGTGGACGTGTTTCAAGCACGCCGCTCAAAATTTGGGTAGGCGGACGTACAAGCGAACGTAGACAATTCAATTCAAATTTTCGCCCACAAGTTCACTTGTCATTGGTACCTTTATCAACTAATCGGAGTATGTGGGAAGGAAGAAAGGGGGCGTTACATTTAAAATTTCCCACTTGGAAAGCATTGTGAATATGGACTGAAACAACGGTGCTTGCGAAGGGTTCCATCCAAAGTGTGGTCTCAACTGATTTAAACAGGAGGGGGATGATGGTGTGAAGAAGGTGGAACACAAAAGGTGTGCCCTCATATTTCACACACACTCTTCACACCTTACACTGCCCTCACACGTGCACAAAATCATTTTGTGTACATTTTGCAGTCTATTTTGCCAACTATGGATTATGCGATCACAACTACGATATTTTGAACAATAATCGTCATGTCTAAAAGATCATTGTTGAACTGTTCAATACACCAAGAAATTACTGGTTTGTCGCTGTTTCGTACCGATAATCGCTTCGTGTGAAGGTACCTTTATTGACAAGGGTCCCCCTCTAGGACATTCATATAGTCAACGGTTGTTTTATGAGCTAACACCTACTACTAATCCAGATCAAGAGGTTTCTATTTCCCTAAACTGTAACTGTCCAAAGCCATTAGTATAGACACTCAACCCCCAATAACCAAGTGTAGCATGTAAAAAGCATTTATTCCCTACAGCTATATATTTATATGAATGTGTATCAGATAATTAAAGACAGCTTATCAATATGGAAGCATTCAATGGTGTGAATGGTGCCTTCAGATGGTATGGTCTGCATTACTTTCAGTTTTCAGCTCATAGGGGCACATTTATTAAGGCCGGCGTTTTAGACGCCTTTCTTAATATTCTCTATAGCTGGCAGTGAATCCGCCAGAGTTATGAAGAGGTGCAGGCCTCTTTATAACTTCGGCGCATCCAGCGCCAGTTTTAAATTTAAGACCGCTTCCTAGCTGTCTTATATTTAGACCATTTTCTATGTCTGAAACAGGCGTAGAAAATAATGAATGAGATGCGTCTGCCGGCCTGTCCCATTCCCAGCCCACACGACGTCCACAATTTTAAACTTGCTGTGAGCAGGGAAAAGTCGCAGATAGTGGCTCACCTAACCGTTGCGCTGTTATTTGCGCCTGAAATACATCGAAGGTTGGGTTCGCACTAGTGTTATGGCATTCTGTTATATAGTGGAATGCAAAACGGAAGACTTTAAGAGGCATTCAGTTTTGCTCTGTCCTAATGGAAGTCTATGGGCAAGCATAACATTTCCGTTCCAGGACGGAAAAAAATTCCTGTCGACAGGATCAGACAGATCCATCATGCTTGCCCGTAGACTTCTATTAGGACGATGCAAAATGGAATGCCTCTTAAAGGCACCCTAATATAGGCATATTTTAGTATAAAAGATGACACCCATAATGTTTACATTTTTTAATATATGTCAGAATATAATGATAGTACAGCGCTATAGAATAAATGACGCCTTAATAATAAATAATAATATAATATTCCTTAAAACATTGGTTAAATAAATGTAAAATAACCCATGTACAAAGCGGACACCCAATGAATAGTGAGCCATGGAAAGCAGTTCATTATCTAAAGAGTATTTGTTCATGGCGATATCAGACACACGGCAGGTGCAAATGTGAAACTGTTTGCTGCCCCATCTGCCAAGAAGATAACATTTAACACAAATAGTTTAGAAAACCTCCTGTTGATAGCAGAGTTCCAGGAGGAGGGCGATCTCTCAATGATGCCATCTGTCCTGTTGCTTGCATGGATTCCCAGTGTCCTCATACACAGTAACACAATAGATGAGCAAAAAAAAAAATTGCGCTGTAATCCATTTAGCTGATTCACATACATGTTCTACAATATATAGTATAAATTATTGGTCTGTAGATTACAGCGTTATCCATGTTCAGTACAAACTTTAATGCAACGATTAATTTGTTTCCTACTAACAAATATTTTTTATATACAGGTTCAGCTTGTATTTCTTGATTTTTCGATATGTATGTGTATTTTTTTTCATTGGCTGCTTCAGTTTGCATTCATGTTGATGTCATAAACCTCATTCCATTTTTGGTTTTCTGCTCTACTTTCTCTTCACCTCCCCATTTTTGTCTTTCAGTCCTGTTACACTGATCAACTTCTGGCCAGTAGATTCTGCGTGAGTACTTTTTCTGTTTGCGCTAATGCTGTTGCTGTTGCCTCCATGTGTGCTAATTATACCACTTTTCTTTTATCCATGAGTTCATTTTCATCTTCCCTCAAGTCTGTAATGCGTTAAAACGAAACCTTGTTAGATGATGAGAGGTGAACTCTGACTCTAGAGAGTTTGGTCTGAAAAGCATAGAGATATACATACTTATACTGAGCCTTCTTGTGATTCTAGTTAAGCTCAAGCATAAAGTTAGATTTTCTTATATGCAAGACAGATTTACATCATTTGGAAACACACATTTTATTATTGAAGAGGCACAGATTACCAGCATGAGTGCGGGTATCACTACTCTCAATGGCAAATTACCTGTGCATCTTGGTCCACCCTAACTGTAAGGTAAGATGTGTTTTTCACATCTAAAAAGGTTCCTCTGATTTATGGCCTTTTGTTTCACATAGCAGCAGGTAGTTAACAAGTTAGTTATGTAGAGCAGGGATTGTGGGTAACACTGAACGTATCAAACAATTTCACCATGTATGCATTGTCCCTTACAAAAGCCAAAACCCATCTGAGCATTAATTGACAGGGTGTAAGATCGCAACTTTAGAATCATCTGTAATACTTCTGGGTAACTCAATGAGAGCTTTGTTATCAGACCATAGATTGGGTTACTGAGTCTTCCTATTGGTCTTTTAAAGAGAATGACTTCCAAAAATGAAAAAAATAAAAAAAACATGTGCCGCACTCAGAAGGTCTAAAGACCTATTACTGCAAACTCCATTCTGTCAATTGTATAGTTGTGTTTATGAACTTGGGCTGTGATTTACAAGGTCAGCCATCGGGGTAATATGGTGTTATAAGTTTTTCTTCAGTGATGCCTAGGTTCATTAAAGGGGTTTTCCCATCTCAGAAAATATCGCTGGGACCCGCAAATACAATGAGAACGGAGCGGGGAAATGAATGGCAGGCACACTGCGCATGCGCAGCCACCGTCCATTTATTTCTATGGGGCCGGCAAAAATAGCCGAGCGCTGGCTCGGCTATTTCCATATGCCCCATGGAAATGAATGGGAGCATGGGCCACGCATGCGTGGTTCGCTCCCATTCAGTTCTATGGGAGCAGCGCTTGGTAGTGGACGGACCCCGGGAAATCGTTCTCGTTGTAGAACTCGTTGGCCCCACCGCTGGGACCCACACCTATCAGACAGTGGGGGTATATCCTAGCCATATGCCCCTATTGTCTGAAATGGGAATACCCCAGAGTAACCCCTTTTACCGGCAGAGTAACCAAGATTAATTATATGTCTCGCTGATGTGTTTTGCTCAGTAATTTGCACAGTGTGGCACATACTTACTTTACTGGTAACTTTTTGGCCAGGGCCGATTGAAAGTTAAAATTAAAATTGAAGTGGTGAAACACCCCCCTCTTTGTGCCAAATTTTCAATCCAACCCCACCACCCAGGCATACCGTTAGGCCTCCTGCACATGACCACTCCTCCACAAAATATAGATGCGGTCCGTGTGGATCCCACATTTTTTGCGGCTCAATTGTAGAAATGCCTATTCTTGTCGGCAAAACAGACAAGAATAGGACTTGTTCTATTTGAGGCATGGCCGCATGGATGCAGACAGCACACTTATTTAGAAATTAATGGGTCCACTTATTATCCGCAAAAAATGCGATAATGTTGACCGAAAGTACGTTTGTGTGCATGAGGCCTTAATGACATATTTGGATGAACCTTACATACAGTGCTACTAAACATACAGGAGAATACAGCATCACATATCTCTTACCTCCAGTGATGCTTCCTCTGATGTAGACATTCTGAGATCAGACCGCATTGATAACTTCTTTCAGTCACATCTCGTCTCTGCAGAGTTTTATAAACGGACATCTTAGGTTACTCACTTTTCCAGAATTCTCCCCCTCCTACTGCCCCAACATTGCATTTCTGCTACTACCCCTAATACTGTGCCTGCTGTATTCCCCAATGCCCACAAACACTATACTGCAGAAGTAATAGTGCCATACATATAGTCCCCCCATAGCTCACAGTCTGCCACCAATAGTAATAGTGCCCTTTACAGTACCCCAAATAGCAACCTCATTAATAATAATGCCCTCTATATTGTGCCCAATGATATTGCCATCATAGTACCTCCAATATTGATAGTGCCTCCATAAGCATTAAGGCCCACTTTAGTGCTCCCAGCAGTAACAATGCCCCTCTATAAGGCACCCCTTTAAAACTGCCAGTAGTAACAAAACCTCCCTAGTGTCCCCAGTAATTTTAATGTCCTTGTAGTGGCCCCAGTATTTATGAAGCCCCAATGCAGTGCTCCCTGTGGTTAGAATGACCCTGTATTATAATGTCACCTTAGGGCGAGTACGTCTAATGTGCCCACCCCTTGTAGTGTCTATTTGTATAATTCCCTCTGTAGTTGTATGGCCTCTATTATAATGCCCCCCATAATGCCTCTTGCATTATAATTCCCTCTGTAGTGGTATTATGTATAATGCTATGTATGTATGATGCCACATATATATAATGCTCTCCACCTGTAGTATAATGCCCTGTATATATATTACGCTATACCCCTGTAGTGTAATGTCCCATATATAATGCTCTCCCCCATAGTAAAATGCTCCCGTATATATGGGGGAATATACTTTCCCCCCATAGTACAGTGTGCTACCCCCCTGTAGTATAATGCCTCTATTTATATAATGACCCTTATATATAATATGTATCCCCCCCTGTAGTATATTGCCCCCATATTATATAATGCTCAACCCCCCCTGTAGGTAGTATAATGCCCCCATATTATATAATGCTTAACCCCCCCCTGTAGTATAATGCCCTATTTATATAATGCCCCTAGTATATAATACGTATGCCCCCACCCTCCTGTAGTATAATGCCCCCATATTATATAATGCTCTACCCCCCTGTAGTATAGTGCCCCCATATATATTGTCCTGCCCCAGTATATATAATGTGTCAACCTGCCCATGACCCAGTGCAGGAGGTCGCGTTGACATCATCATGGCTGCGCTGTTCTTCTGGCAGGTGGCTGAGCAGTGGGGACAGAAGCCAGAGGCTCCCATGGAAAACTTCCGCCCCCCTGAGAGGCAGGTCGGCCACTGCCTAAGGTGTGATTCTTATCTCGCCTCATGGCAGAAGTAGACCTGCTTTTGGCTATTAATGACAATGGAAAGTAAATGCTTGGGTTTTTTTTGCGAACACTCTGCCATGTGTTTCTACTGCGTCCTATGAACCTTTCAGTGTAGACATTGAGGACCATCAAGAGAATGAATTGCATTTCAGCCCAGAGCTCAAGCACCCATGTATAAAACTGAATAAAGTTTCCTAGGCGTACGCAAGAAATTATTAGACCACTGCCTTGTTAATAGGTTTTCACACAAAATGTGTCTCCTTGGTAAAGGGTGTAAAGAATGCAAATTAAAAAAGACCGTCAAAAACATGAGCAATGCAGACTTCACTAATGTCTACGTGACTTGTATTTGTTGTGCCCCAGTTTTTAACAGGAGAGGAGGGAAAGATCCTGTATGCTATACGGTACATAAATTCCTCCGCTGAAATATGAGAATGCATGTTGTTTTTTATCTGCTGGCTGTATGCTATCCAAACCTAACCACTGCAGACCATTAGCCGTGCTAATTATGGAATGCAGTCTGAACAGACAAGATTTGCATTCTAGCATAAAACTCATGCATATTACCGCTCTGTTTCTTAGGATATATTCTCACATTTTATGTAAACAGGCAGAATTACATAAATTTCCCAAGCAAATATGCAGTACTTTAAATGAAAGCAATCAGGTATTCTACATAGATTTTCCTTGCTTTGTTATTACAAATTATTCCCACGTAACTATCTGTTCTCCATCCCAAAAAGTAAAGTCGTCCCTTAGGAGGGCTGGCTATTCTGTCAACTGTCCTGTTATTCGTTGTCGTGGGTGGTCTCCGAATTAGTGAGTTAATCATCTTGTACAGCATAATGAGACTGATGAAGAGAAATTGCTCTATTTTAGGGTATGTGTACTACAAAATAAGGCTGGTTTCGCAGCCTCTTGTATGAGATGGTTGAAGACTAAAATGTCAACTCCCCCATTCCCACATTTAATTAATTTTTGTGTAAGCTGCAACAAATAGATAAGAATTGAAATGGTAGTGATATTGTATGTCTTGGAAGATTCTCTTCTGTATTGTTTTATTGTTATTTAAATGTCTACATTTCATTAGACCGATAGCCCTCTTCTCTTGATGGTTTGCCTCAGGTCTTCTTCTCGTAAGATTCAATATTTTAGCAGTTTAGGGCCTATTCTTACTTCTTACTATTCAAAGAGGCCCTGTAAGATCTCCTGATATGTCTATTAGAAGTGTTAGTAGCTACTTGCATCCCCCTTGTAACAACAATTCTTGGGTATCTGTTCTGTGGCTTTATCATGCAAGACGTTATGAATGAATTGCCAGCAGTTTGCAATGAAGATCCAGATAGATGTTCTCAGTTGGTGGTGTGTCCTTGCTAACATTATCGAGTCAGCGCTGACGGGGTCTGACATGCCTTCAACTGTTGACACCTGTCTGGACCTTCATTTCATTGTAAACTGCTTGTAATTAATTTATAACTTCTAGCAGGAGTAATAAAGGAATGGTATAACATGGTTACAATTACAGATGCTCCAGAATTGTTATCACAAGAAGAAACAATGAAACAGCAGTTGCTGAATGCCCAGGTTCCCCTAGTTATCACCGCAGTCCTGAGCTCCATGTTCGGTGCTGATCATCTGCTGGTGTTTCCCCATTCAACACCACAGTCCTGAGTTTTGTTCTTGCAAACATTGTCCTTCTTGGAATCTGCTCCACGGTCTCCTTCCAGCCCTGGGCACAGCATACCTGCCAGCCTGTTCCCTATAGAACTTCCTTAAGGGCCGGCGTGCATCACTTTCTCTCAGTTATGGGCTTAACACATGTGACCGTGCTGAGCAATGCTACCCCTCCTGCACATATATGTGGTCCAGCCCCCTTCCCAGGTGCCTGAGCATCAAAGGTCCATGTGTCCTGCAGAGGTTGACCTGGATTGCCTGACCTGTACCTGTGCCGCCTCCCCTGGACTATTGCTTGTTTGAATTCACCTTTGCCTCATCCTTCGGTCCTGCACTGTTGCTCCTAGTTACGACTCTTCTTGCTGACTACGTCTCTGGTACTTTGCACTGGTACCCCCTGGTCCGCCTAGACCAGCTGCCTCGTGTGCCAATCCTCCTCAAGAGGTAGCGATCTGGTGTTCCCATTGGGAAAGCCTATGCAAACCCTCAGGGGTACTGTGAAGAACAAGGGGTTCATTTAGACAACACCCTTAGAGGAGACTGGTTCATGACAGACAAACAGACATTCAATTCAGGAGAGGTTACAGGTTCTCTATAACTATAGCAATGCATAAATCCACTGAAAATAATTTTAAGATTGCTTTTCATAATGGCAGCTGACAAGTCTTGTGCAGGATGCATAGAGCAAGCTGAAGTATTAAAACCCCGTGGATTTGATTAAGTGTAAATGTAAGGGCAAAGTGAAGACAATTCTCTACAAAGGCCATTACAGTACATTCATTACAGTTACTAAACAAAAGATAATTGAATATAAAACTTCCCCCCATTACTGTGACAACTCTAAATAATCACGTTAACAGCTAATTTACTTACATCTTTACATCCACTGATACAAAGCTACATATCCCATGAATAGACATTGGGGGAGATTTATCAAACTGGTTTAAAGGCTTAGTTGCTCCTAGCAACCAATCAGATTCCACCTTTCATTTTTCACAGCTCCTTTGGAAAATGAAAGGTGGATTCTGATTAGTTTCTATGGGTAACTTAGCAAGCTCTACTTTACACCAGTTTGATAAATCTCCCCCATTGTCTTCATACATCCCCCTTCCCCCCTTGAAAGTGTTGAAGATTGTAGTAAGAAAGGTGTGGCATATCACAGCCAAAAAAAATTTTTTCTTGTAGCTTTAATTTCATGGCTACAAGAAAAAAAAACATTTTGGCTGAACTGACTTAAGAGGGTGAATCATGGTAAATTCAGCAACTTAACGGAAAGCCCCGTTTAAATAGTCCTTTCTGTTGATCATTGTCGAAAAGAGTCAAGTTAGATGAATGTTGACCAAAAATATGAAAGGATTGGCTGACCATTTGATGTGTATATGGATATCCCAACTCTCCCTAGATGGGGGAAATAAGGATCAGGGATGTAGGATTTTAACATGCCCAAAACTTTTTTTCCAGAGGATAAGGGTACTTTTACACTTGCGGCAGGACGGATCCGGCAGGCTATTTAGCCTGCCGCATCCGTCCTGCCGCAAGTGGCCGTGCACTGGCCACACGTTCTAAAAGTCCTGCATGTCTGACTTTTAGTCTGGCGATCTCCGGCCTTGCTGCACCGTAGCTCCGCCCCCCGCCCCATTATAGTCAATGGGGACAGAGCGGCAGCACAGCAGTGCACGGGCACTTGCGGCAGGACGGATACAGCAGGCTTAATAGCCTGCCGGATCCGTCCTGCTGCAAGTGTTAAAGTACCCTAAGCTGTCACCAGAGGTGCCTGACAGCCCAACTCTCCTCAGATGTCGGGGGGACAGAGCGATCAGGGATGTTGGATTTCAACATGTCCAAAACTCTGTTCTCCCAGGGGATAAGCTGCAACTAGGTGTCTGACAGCAGGTTACTCCCCTCTCCCTATTGCCTACTCGACAGAGAACAGAAGACATATGCTTAATCGACAGAGAATGCATGTGTAGAAGAGTCGGCTGACAATTATCTAATGCATATGGCCACCTTCATCTAACTGATGATTTATCCTCAGGATAGGTCATCAGTATCCAATCAGTGGGGTCTAACACACGGGCCGTCTATTGTATGGCGGCTGTTTATCAAAGCTCAGCCCTATTCACGTAATCCATTAATGGGACCTCACTGGCTTAGAGAAGGCCACAACACTCACAGCAGAGCAGCTGATTAGCGGGGATCCCGGGTGTCGAACCCTCACTGATCAGACACTGATGACCTATCCAGGGAATAGGTCATCATTTAAAAAGTGTCGAAAAACCCCTTTAACTAAATTCAAAGCATAAAAAGGTAGGGGAGGAGTTTTAAATATAAGTTTTAGCCATAGTATATAAAGTACTCATCAGGAAATGATACTATAGGTATAAATAGATTGAAAAATCCATGCAGCAGCCAAACAAATATCCAAAGATATTGATGTCTGAGGTAAATTTGCTCAAGTATGTTGGAGTAGCTTGTACATTGGGCATATTCTTAGTGAGGTTTGTCAAGATATTGAATGCTGGAGGTTTGTCAAGATGTAAGCTGGATAATGGAAGTGTACTTCTTACCACTGGTTTGGACACCTGTGTGAAATATTAGATACTACGTTTAGGTTAAGTTGTCTGTGTTAAAGTATATATTTTTTCACGTTCTTATGGCTAGTTAATGTATGTTGGAACTGTAAGGTACTGAGAACATTTTGTAGCCTTGTGATGGCAGAGTTCTGACACTGACAAAGGACAACATGAAGTTCGGTCTTATCTGAATTTATTTGGAGTAATTAGTCCATGACACAATGAACCTTGAGCACCTTTCATAATGTAAAGATTGAATTGTGTTTAAATTCTTGTTTCCACAGCCCTGCTTCATCTCCCCAGCTATCACACGATGACACTCACTCACGAATTGAACATTATGCTAGCAGGTATGACTTTATGGCACAAGCATCCAAACTAAACCAGAAAGCCTTGTACCGTTTAGCTCATTCCATCAGAAAAGTCTTCTGAGGCTTTAGAACCACTTCCATACTCTGCAACGATTCACTGATTTTCCTATGTGTCAGTCTGCCATTAAACCTCTATCTATCTAGCATTTCATGCCTGTTACCCATCAGGGCCTGAGAAATGAAGCGGTAAAACGTGTGCACCTTAATTCTGCTCTTTCTTTCAATCGTATCTTTTAGATTTCCCCTATGTAAATTAAATTCCAGTAAGAATAAGTGTGTGTGGATATGTGTGAATGGTTATAGGTACAAATACGTATGTATGTTCTTCTTGAAGGCCGCTTTTCTTCAGTTGAGCCAACACCTCTCCACATCTCCCAGTGACGAGGAGCACATTTGAAGAGCTGTTAGGGCTCCAGAATAATAGTGCAGATGCGCCCTAGAGGCAGAACGTGTGGACAAGTCCTGGTTGCTCCCTTCCCCTTTCGCTACTGGGTGGTTAATAATAGTGCAGATGCGCCCTAGAGGCAGAACGTGTGGGCAAGTCCTGATTGCTCCCTTCCCCTTTCGCTACTGGGTGGTTATTAATAGTGCAGATGCGCCCTAGAGGCAGAACGTGTGGACAAGTCCTGGTTGCTCCCTTCCCCTTTCGCTACTGGGTGGTTAAAATCTGTACGGAAGTCTCCTCTACATAGGAACGCTTTTTTAGTAAGCGTGGGGTGGGGAGTTGCCTCAAAGGGTATTAAAATGTGCATGGGTGAGGCACACATTTAAAATCTTTTATATATGCCACTGCTTACTGAGAAATTTGATGGTTTGCTGTGAGCATAAGCTTTAGTTTTCCACGGTTTGGAAAAATCTCCTCGATTAGGTTATCCAACTTTGTTAAAGAGGCTCTGCCACCTCTCCTGATCTGTTTTAGTGAATATGGGGGTAATTTTGAAAACTGGTGTAAAGTAGAACTGGCCTAGTTGCCCCTAGCAACCAATCAGATTCCACCTTTCACATTGGACAGCTCCTTTGGAAAATGAATGCAGGAATCTGATTGGTTGCTATGGGCAATTAAGCCAGTTTTCCTTTGCACCAGTTTGGTAAATGACCCCCTATGTGTAGACCCATGAAATAATTCTGGATCATGTTTTCTTCGAGCTATGTATCGTGCTATTCAGATCCACCACTGATTATATTATGGGGAATTTTAAAATTTAGAAAACCAGAATATGGCGATGGGTCCTCTTTAGAAGGGGTTTCCTTGTTGCTAGATTATAAATGGTGCATTAGTCTGAGACCCCTACTGATCCCCAGAATGATAGGAATGCAGCACCGCTGTAGGATTGTGTCTCCTGCAGAGCATTGCACCAGTCACCCACTATGCAGGGTAACTCGTGCAGCCCCCTTCAAGTAAATGAAGATGTGCTGCACAGCCGGGTGGTTGGCGGCGCCACTGTAATCGCATAATAATGAAGGTTCGGACTTGTCATCTCCCGACAATTTCTCAATGTTTGTCTGTGATGTTCCTTTGTATGTGAAGAATATGGAAATGTGTTTTCCTTCTTTGTGACGAAAATATAAAAATTCACACAGTGCTTGGATATCCTTCTCTCCCCCACCCACCTGTATGCATGCACATTAGTGTTAACCTACATTATAATGTCTGACAATGTGGCAGGTTTGTTTCAAGCGTTGTAATGTTTGTTGGTTTTGTGTTTGATCTTAATATCTGGTGATTTTCTGCCTGTTACTTCTGAGCTTGTTAGCATGTTCCTTTTCTGTTATGTGTTAAAGAGGTTATTGAAATTCACTGTTACTGTTGCTATGACAAGCAGTGAATTTGTAAGACGGAATAGGAAGCTTCTGATAGTTGCAAAAGAAAGTGGCGCGAACCTTGCCATTTAGCAAATATAAGAAATCCAGTCGCGTGAAACAAAAATCAGCAGTAACCTTATTGGGAATCGGGCAGCAAGTGTTCAATTTCCCCACAGCGCCACCACAGGGGAAATGAGGCATTACACAGTGTACATTGAAATGAACAGCCTGTCCATGTAATGTAAGGACGTGTTGGGTCTGTCATAGAGAAATGCCCTTTGTAACTGACCTCCTTTTAATGAGGGTCTAGATGAGGGATTCTCTTTTGTTAGCTCAAAATGGGGTATCTGAAAATACGTGGGTTTTCTAAATCAAAAAGTAATCTTAAAATCAAACTGTGATTTCAGTAGAATTGCTCATGAGTACAAATGGAATAATGGTACACTCCTTGGGAATATCAAGTTTTTTTTATATATATATATATTTTTTTTTTTTTTTTTATTGCTTGCAGCAGATAGTCAAATGCTTGTAAGCATATGACATGCATTTTCTGTGCCTTTCTGCAGTGTTGCCGTGTATTTTATTAATAGAATGACTTTCTTTAGGGCTCACGCACACGACCATATGTATTTTGCAGTGCGCAAAACCCGGATTTGCAAAAAATACGGATGATGGCCGTGTGCATTGCGTATTTTGCAGAACAGCTAGCCCCTAATAGAACAGTCCTATCCTTGTCCGTAATGCGGACAATAATAGGACATGTTCTATTCTTTTGCAGAATGGACATACTGAAACAAAATGCACACGGAGTAACTTCCGATTTTATTTTTTTTTTTCGCGCACCCATTGAAATGAATGGTTCCGTGGAACGGACACGGAAAGTAAATATATTCGTGTGTATGAGTCCTTATATTGTAAGCGCATTGTAACATTAATATTTTAATATTTTTTTAATTCGCATATCGGGCTATGAGGGCTAACCTCCGGCACTCCAGCTGTGGTGAAACTCTGACTCCCAGCATGCTGCATTTATTTCTATGGGCTTCTGAGAACAGCCAAGCAAGTGTACATCTTGGGAGTCGTAGTTTTACCACAGCTGGAGTGGCGTCGGTTAGACATCACTGATAGAGGATGTGTTACATATCAAATATATCCTTACGATGGTCAAAAATAGTTCCTGCAAGATTTTTAGTTTAACAAAGCTACATTTGCTGTTGGGATGCATTTTTTTTTTTATCAGATTGGACATTGTGCAGGTATTTCTCCATATCATTTTCAGTGTTACTAATCACATGCAATGCTATCAGTGAATACATTGCAATTGTAATAGCTTTGTGAACCTGCATCAGCTATATATATATATATATATATATATATATATATATATATATATATATAATCATGAGTGCCATCTGCTTGCAGTTAAGGAGAGCAGGAGCAGAGAGAACTGCTCTGTGAAACTTACTTGCAACACAAATGTAAAGGTTTCAAAAAGTAAAACCATTTAAATAATTACAGTGTGTTCATATTTTTTCTATATCCAACCCATTTGATATTAGATGTTTGTTAGCAACAATAGAAAATGCCTTAGATCCCACAGAAATTGTCTGAATCGGCCAGTTTTAATCTTCTAAAAGATACCGTTCAGTGAATGCAAGTTGCGATCTTGAAAGCTGATTAAATTAGGTGTATTCCAGCCAAATACATTTATCACGTATCCGCTGGACTAGTGATTAGATTGGTGGGATCCAGCTGCTGAGCCCCCCACTGATCTGACTGGCCCCCCTGTACCGTTTAGCTGCATGATCATGAGAAGGAGTAGTTTGAATGGAGCATGGTCACGGTCATACCATTCCAAGTGTACGCGCGACTCACGCAGCTGAATGCAGTGCTGCAACCACCAGCTTTGGAGACTTGGCCGCGGGATCTAAACTTAGACTGAATGGAGAGTCTGTAGTGCGTGTACACAGGCCCCTATTCAAGTCTTTAGGATGGAAAAACAGAACAAGGTTTCCTAGAGAAATATACAGAAAACATTACCGTAATTATGCAGCAAAATGGAAAGAGACAAAAAAAAAATAATAATTCTTAATGTAGCTTTCAGCTAGAGTATAGCAATGTGATCAATACAATTTAATTGGAAAGAGGCCAGTGTTAAGAAATTAGAAATTAGTCTCCTTTAAAGATTTTCATCATGTTGCTTGCAGTGCTGTATTGTTACCAGACACTGACCTCTTACATATTCAAGCTGCTCTAATTAGTATTTCTCCAGTCAGTACCTAGGGGTGAAGTGATATCCATTGTGGATAGGAAATGTGATGTACTGCCTAATGCAACACCAACAGGCCTGAAAATCGGTGTGAACATTGAAAATATCTAGACCAGAATATGGTGCTCTCTGCCAATGCTCGTTGGATTTGAAGTAGTCACTTGCCTATCCTTAGTCGAAAATAGAAAGTATGGTAAAATGATTCTTCTAGTAATATAATAGTTATGGCATGTGAAAGAATGGAAAATTCAAGTATTGAAAGGAGACACATCAGTTTATTATTATTCCATGATCATACGTCATTTTGCTAACAATTGATGTACGCCCAAAGCTGCACAGTTGACATTTGTAACCACCGTCTCTTCTTATGTTTCAACAGGCTAGCTGAAATGGAAAATAGCAATGGATCCTACCTAAATGATAGCATTTCACCCAATGAAAGCATGTAAGTATATCTGCATAGAAAATTTGATTACCGCACAACTAGCTAATATGTTAAAAACAAATGGGCATCAAAACGGATGTATTTTAACCCCTATGGACCCCCGCCGTACATGTGCAGCGCTGGTGGTCGTCCCTTAAGGACCAGCGCCGTACATGTACGGCGGGACAATCACTGACAGCCGGGCCCCTGCTGCATATGCCGGCACCGGTGAAGACGCCGATGCTGGCTTATTAACCTCTTGTATGCCGCAGTCAAAGCTGACCGCGGCATGCGGAGGGTGCAGTGGCAGAGAAGGCAAGCCCGATGCTTCCATAGGCATCGGGGCTTGCCTTCTACGGAAGATTGAGGTCCAGCCCTTAGGCTGGGTCTCACAGGCAGACTGTCAGCATAGAAGCTGACATGCAATGTATTACAATGCAGGATGTATTGTAATACATTGCAGAGGGGATCAAACCCCAGAAGTTGAAGTCCCAGAGTGGGACAAAAATAAAAATTTAAAAAAAAATTTAAAGTGTTTTTCATAATTAAAAAATAAATCCAAAAATAAAACACACAAAAATGTAAAAGAAAACAAGACATATTTGGTATTGCCGCGTCCGTAACTACGGCTTTATGAAAGTATCTCATGATCCACCTCCTCACCTGAACACCCTAGAAAAAATAAAAATAAAAACTGTGCTAAAACAATCATTTTTTGTCACCTTACATCACAAAGTGTAATACCAAGCAATCAAAAAGTTATACGCACCCAAAAATAGTACCAATCAAACCGTCATCTCATCACACAAACAATAAGACCCTACCTAAGACAGTCGCCCCAAAAATAAAAACTATGGCTTTCAAAATATGGAGACACAAAAAAAATCTTTTTTTTTGTTTTTCAAAAAATGCTTTATTATGTAAAACTGAAACAAACAACCAAAAAAAGTAGTCATATTTGGTATCGTTGCATCCGTAACAACCTGCTCTATAAAAATAGCACATGATCTAACCTCTCAGATGAACACTGTAAAAAACAAAAAATAAAAACTGTGCCAAAACAGCTACTTTTTGTTACCTTAACTCACAAAAAATGTAATATAGAGCAACCAAACCCTAAAATAGTACCAACAAGACTGCCACCTTATCCCATAGTTTCCAAAATGGGGTCACTTTTTGGGAGTTTCTATTCTGGGGGTGCAATTCTGCGGAATACATGCGGACCCATTGACTGTGAATGGGGCATGGAACGATGCGGAGAGCACACACTGTGCTCTCCGCATCAGTTTTTGCGGAGCACGCCGCCGATTTTACGGCCACAGCTCCGCAAAGAAGTAGAGCATGTCCTATTCTTGCCCGCAATTGCGGACAAGAATAGACATTTCTATGGGGCTGCCGGCCGGGTGTGTTTATGGATCCGCAATTTGCGGATCCATAAACACAACGGACGTGTGAATAAGGCCTAAAGGTTAACCTTTTGAATACCGTGAGGGGTGTAGTTTCTAAATTAGGGCTATTTATGGGTAGTTTCCATTATGTAAGCCCCACAAAGTGACTTCAGACCTGAACTGATCCTTAAAAATTGGGTTTTGGAAATTTTCTTAAAAATTTTAAGATTTGCGTCTAAATAGAGAAATAGAAATTTAGAAAATTGTGAATTTTTCTAAATTTTTGGTCAATTTTATAAATAAAAATAAAATATTTTGACTCAAATTTACCACTGTCATGAAGTGTAATATGTGACGAGAAAACAATCTCAGAATGGCTTGGATAAGTAAAAGCGTTTTAAAGCACCTCATAAAGTGACACATGTCAGATTTGCAAAAAATGGCCTGGTCCTTAAGGTGAAAAATGGCAATGCCCTGAAGGGGTTAAAGGATTTTGTGGTTAGTATAGTCAGGTTTGTTGGATAAAGCTAAATGTGTGTATTGCCCTTTTCTTTAGCTTTCTTGAAATATCTTGAATTACCAGAAGCTGTAGTGAAATACAAAATCCCCCCCACCCCTCCCCCCCAAATAAAATAATACCATTTATCTAATACACTACGTGTAGCCCAGAATGGTTAATAAAAAATAAAAAAAACTTTCCCTCAAAATTTCAATTTCTCTGCTTTTAAAACAGATAGTGATACCTCCTAAAATAGTTATTACTTTACATTTCCCATATGTCTACTTCATGTTTGGATCATTTTGTAAATGACGGTTTCTTTTTTGGGGCTGTTAGAAGGCTTAGAAGCAAATCTTAAATTTTTTAAGAATTTCCAAAAACCCAATTTTTAAGGACCAGTTCAGGTCTGAAGTCACTTTGTAGGGCTTTCAAAACTGAAAAAAAAAAAAGGTGGTCTTCCATTTAAGTTTGCCTGAAGACAGAGCCTTTGTGCTCGGAAAGCTTGTAATATGATTTTATTAACGCAAAAGTATTCAACATCACATAAGAAAAAGGAGGGAAACGTACTGGTCCTTAAATCTAAAATTGTCACTAAGGGGTTAAAATGCACTTCAGTCACATTGTGAGCCAAATATGTTTACTTCAGATATAAATTCAAAACCTACACTAAAAATAATGACATTTTCCAGTTTTAATGTGATTTGTTGTGGGACTCATCTGCCACGTTGCCGTTATATCTTCCAGATCGTTTCCTAACCACTATAGATAATGTATGGCTGTTGCCATACAGTTACCCAACTCCCCGCTCAAAAGGGCCCTTACAATTGCCTAATAGCTAAGATTATACAGGGAAAAAACTAACAGTTTTTTTTAAAGCTGCCCCTGCATAAGGCTACGTTCACACGACGACAATTGTCGCGCGACAAAAAGTCGCACTATTGTCGCGCGTCAATTTTTTTAATGGGAGTCTATGGTGTTTCAATGCGACATGCTGCGACTGCGACACGACAGTTGGAAAAAATCCATCCCGGATGGGTTTTTCTGCAACTGTCGTGTCGCAGTCGCAGCATGTCGCATGTCGCAATGCGACACCATAGACTCCCATTATAAAAATTGTCGCGCGACAATAGTGCGACTTTTTGTCGCGCGACAAATGTTGCAGTGAAGTTGTGCCCTATTTGTCGCGCGACTTTTGTCGTCGTGTGAACGTAGCCTAAAAGTAAGAAGCAGTTTCAAGGAGGTGAGGTGATAATTTACTATGCAAGGGAGAGCAGTACTGGCGTTAAAGAGGACCTGTAACCTCTCCTGACATGTCTGTAACTTTTTGCATCCTCCATATAATAACAATTCTGGAGCATCTGTTCATGTAACTATGTTGGGTCATTCCTTTATTATTCCTAATAGGAGGTTATGAATGAATTGTCTGCAGTAGAGTCCAACTGGGGGGTGTCCCTGCATAGTCTACACTGGCATCACTTATTGCTCAGCTGGACCTTTTATTGCAGACTGCTAGCAGTTTATTCCTAAACTTCATGCATGGATGACAGAGGAATGGCTAGAATTATTTCATGAGGAATGCATGTAGTTGCCAAAACAGACATTTTAGGAGAGGTGCCAGGTCCTCTTTCCTAGGGGTCCACATAAGGCTGAGGCCACTTTTCAACTATTGAGCTAAAACTAAAGTACAAAGCCGTACACTGAAGTGTATGCAGTCTTGTGTAGTGCAGATTTCATATGAGAGATAAAAGTAATCAAATGTACTACAAAAATTTTAGGTGTAGCCCCAGCCTAATAACGATCGGCAATGGGCCAACCAAGAAACTGCTATTGGTGCAAATGTATTACATGATGAGGCAAAAACGATCTAGTAAGACAAGTGCAGAAACGTGACTCTGACAGACTTCTTTCAAGGCAGGGTACACATGAAAAGAAGAAATGGTGGTGTTTAAATATACATGGGGATAATAGTCCAACTTGTTCATATTGCGTTCTGAATGCTATCTTTTCATGTTTGCTGATTCTTTTAAGTACCCTTTTTAGTATTCTCCTGCTTTGGTGATTTAGATTAATTTCCCTTGCTTGCCTGTTCATAGGAAAGATTTGGTAGGTGATAAAAGACTAATGGCAATTGACATATTGCTCCATCTCACTATAGATTGCAACTAATGCAAATACAATAATTTTGCCTGAGGAAGATAAATAGTTGCCGGGTGTCTAAGTAATGATTTGTGCTTAATTATTACACAATTAAAAGCGGGCTGCTCAGCTACCTGCAAGTGTTTTCCTGTGTAGCATTCTTCCCACACTGGAATGCATCTTTATTTAAATGTTAACTAGGATTTAACAAGATTACCCACCAATAAGAGATCATTTATCCAATACTAGTGTAATAACGGTGAAATTCAAGGTACATTTTATTGGCTCGGAAATAACCATTTGCTTGCAGAGAAATGAGAGTTTGAGTCCTGGGATCCGCAGAAATTGTAATGATCTTTTTTATTAGTGTGCATTAGGACGCTCTGCAGAATGTGATGGAAGAGTGTTAATTCTTTGCTTTATGTGTTTCATAGAGATGATGAACATTTGCTTATCCAGCACTACTGCCAAAGCTTGAACCAAGAGTCCCCACTGAGTCAGCCCCGGAGCCCTGCCCAAATACTTATCTCCTTGGAGAGTGAAGAGCGAGGGGAGCTTGAGAGGATCCTTGCTGACTTGGAAGAGGAAAACAGGTGCGTGCGGTTATTATCTGTAATATCTGGATGTTAGACTTCCCTTTCATGTTCAGTAATTGTATTTTCATGGCTAGTTCACCTAAAGGTTTAAGGAGCAATTGTAACTTTGTGATCCATCTCCCAACCAACATCTTTACCCTCATAGAAAAGTGTTTGAAAGACTCCAAAATTGTCGTATGTTAAATGAAGCAAAAATGAGGCCACTTAAATGTTCTTGGAAAATGGGAGCCTTAATTGGATGTAGAATCAAAGGCTTCTTCAACATAATGAAGGATATTTTGTACTGCTGCGGTGTTTGGCTCACAGAGATTGCTTAGAATGAGACCTGAGAGAGATTTTTCACTTTCTGAGTGTAAATAACAATCTTCCATTCACTAACAGGAAGAGTAGATCCTAAAAACGAAATGTGCAGTTTACATAATGATTAAAGGGGGATTTTTATATCGATGGATTGGCATATAGGCCATCAATATCAGATCACTGGGTATCTTGCACCACGCACACTCCCAGTCCATTGTGGAGCAACGTAAGGGTACATTCCCAGAACACGTCACCAATAGAAGTAACAGATTTAAAAATATTGATTGTTGGCTAGTTTTATCCAGGGATCAATCATTAGGAGAAGGAAAATGATCACCATCCTATTAGTACACACAAAACCTTCCCTAACCACACAGCAGGACAAGTTAGTTCACAACACTGAGCTAAAGAGCTGCTTCATCCTCCTCTCTGCTTGCTTGTCATGGATTTTAATATGATCTTCAGCTGAATCTCCGTAGCAATGAAGCTCATGAGGAGACATGAAGTACAGAGAGGATGGACAGGACAGACTGTGGTAATGGAGAGTGCATATAAGTGCTGCTGCTCATTATTCACATCCCGACCCTCCTCATGTCTCCTCATGAACTCAATTCCTCCAGAGATTCAGCTGAAGATCTTATCAACTGTATTTAGGATCATAATCCCTGACAAGTAGAGCAGAGAGGAGGATAAGACAGCTTTTTAACTCAGTGTTGTGAAGTAACTTGTCCTGCTGTGTGATTAGGACAGGTTTTGTGTGTGCTAATAGGACGGCGGCCATTTTATTTCTCCTGATAATTGCTCCCTAGCCAAAATGAGCCATTATAACTAATGAAAGGTATTTGGGAATATATTTATAATAAAGTAATATTTAAGTATTTTAATTTTCTTAATTCCTGGAGAACCCCTTTAAGGATAGGTTACAATTTATGGCTTTTGAAAGTATTTTATAGACTGTAACTGCAGTAAAAAGATGTAAATTATTCATCACCTCACCAATCCTCCTTCAACACCACCCAAGTCCCCCTCCAAACTTCACTTACTGGTCCCTCTCGATACAAAGGAATTGACAACACAGCCAATCACTGACCCCTGCAGTGACCCACCCTAGCTAGTAATTGACTGAGCAGTCATTTTCTGTGACCATCACCATACAACCTCATCAACACAGTGTTTCCCAATATTTTTCCTTCATTACCCCAATCCAACTATCAGAAAATGCTGTTTAACCAGTTTAGATAAAATACTAACTGCACAGAAAAGCATACATCACAAGTGAAGAGAGATCAGTAGAAAATCTGAAGCATACAATATGCTTGATGCAATGTCTTTTTTTTAGATCTCTCTGAACATTTTATCAGACACAAATATTTGGTAATTTTATGCCACAATTGGTAGTTTAATTGATTTTCATCTTCCTAGAAATTCTTTTCAGAAATATTTTAGTACACCTGGCAATCTTTAGGAATTGTGCCACTAATAACACTTATGCCCATCTCAGGGCGCTGTACTCAGGAGTCCTATAGAAGTGAATAGAGCTGTGGTCACACATTCACCACTGCTCCATTCTCATGGGGCAGTTCCGAGGCATTTGAAGAATTGGGGGCCATCGCTCTGAAGCCCAGGAATCACATACTTAATTCCTATCATGTGGATAAGGGATAGTGTTATTAGTGCCACAACCCCATTTAAGTGATTTTAATGTTTCCCTTTGGATGATAATGGGTTTATGTGTTATTGCTTAAAAAAAGAAAACCGTTTGACCCCATTTTAGGTAATTTACCCAGGTTTGGGAATGAGTTAAAACCTGAAGGGCAACTAGATGAAGCCCTCATTAAAGCATTTATCAGAATTCATGGGAGCATCTGCATCAAGCAGATGGCCTCCCCAGTTCTTTGAGGCCGTTAACCATCTTGACCAGTCGGCTGCACTGGAAAGGGATACATTGGTTAGAACTGCCTATTTGCATACAGCATGGAAGAACAAGCAGTCCTCCAATATAAGGATCAGGGATGCACCCTTTGGACTTCACCTTTTGTGGGATATCTGGTACATGTCCTAACAGCAAGTTATCGTGTCTTGTGACCGATGCCCCTTTAGAGTTTAATTTTAGTACCCCTTAAAGCTTTTTCAAATATGGTGCTCCAAACATTCAGTTTAGTAATGATGCATTGAGCTTTTTGTTTTGACCTTCAGTTCTTACCTGGTTGACGACTCACTTCATTCTTTCTTCTCTACATATTGTGTTCCACAGAAATTTACAATCTGAGTATGATAGACTGAAGGAGCAGCATGACCATAAGGGATTGTCCCCACTACCTTCCCCTCCAGAAATGATGCCAGCCTCCCCACAGAGTCCACGAGATGCAGAACTCATAGCAGAAGCCAAGTTACTGCGCCAGCACAAAGGACGTCTGGAAGCTAGAATGCAAATCCTGGAAGATCACAACAAGCAACTGGAGTCACAATTGCATCGGCTTAGACAGTTGCTAGAGCAGGTATGTCTTTAGCAGCACCAAGATGATCTTCTTCCAAATCCTTATGAAGTTTGTTATATGAAAGGTGCATTCAGCTGGACGCTTGATTAAAGACTGAGCAAACAGTGGGAGATGCAAAGCCTGCCCATACTGAATACTAGTACCTTTGTATCTCCACTGCAGTCATGTGTCTATTAATATATTAAGATTTACAGGTGGGTCCTCATCCCTCGGGCTCACCAACACACTATGTTCTTTGTTACCCAATTTAACATAATAATATGTATTATGAATAGACATTATGAAATCATAATGGGAGTTTGGATTAGATGGCAAAGGTATTTAAAAGATTAAGTATTTGGAATCTTTACAGCAGAGATGATACTAGGTAGAAAAGTAAGCATAATTGGCACTTTTACATGAAAATGTATCTTTACCTCTGAACACTATTTTTACATGTAAAATTAATCTACAAAAAGTGAAGCGAGACTTCAAAAATATACTGTATTTCATTTTGTATCTTGTATTCAGTGAATGGAAGCTAAGCAAACAGCGTAGCACAGCAAGTTACACTGTTTCCAGTAACTCAGAAATTATGGAAACTCCATATCGAGCTCTCTTACACTGTTGGCCTAGCTCCTATAAACTGCTATGGCAGTTCTGGAAAGAGCAGAGTCCAGCCCCTTTGGCAAATTCCTTAACTCCGCCTAACTCCGGCAGGCACTTACTCAGGGTATTTCCATCTCGGTAATGAAAGACCAAGGAAAGGACCATGGGAAAAACCCTTTAAGAAACCTGTTTGGTCTCATGGTGAAATATGTCTTTGCGTATGGACCCAAACTAGGCATCTTTATAAATTGTTGGAGCCTTCCTGTAACATGTATGCTACATACAGAGGTTTTTTAGTTTTTTTTAACATGTTCCATGGCATGTCTCATGTTAATAGAGGTATTTTACCCTAGAAGCATAGCCAAGCTGAGCTTGTCGATATTATTCTATACCAACCATTTGAATTGGGAAAGTAGTTAAAATTGAGACTGTAAGTCAGGATAATTTTAAGAGAAGTAATGAAATGTGATTATAAAGTTACTCAACTGTTTATGTAAATTTATACATTTTTCTTGTTTTAAAGAGGTTTTTCCAGGACCAGTCTGTTTTACTTTTCTTTTAAAAAGTCTCCCTCAGTGCTAAATCGATCCCAAGGCCCCTTTGATCCCTTTTCATCCATTTTCTGGCTCCATTGCTGAACCTTTCCAAGTCAATTTAAGCGCTAGTCTTAGTGTAATAATATTACAGGCTACAGCTACTAGAGAGGGGTCGTTGATCCAGGGAGTTATTCTGATTGCCTGATTGGAGTCGGGAAGGAATTTTTTTCCCCTTATGTGGGGAAAATTGGCTTCTGTCTCACAGGGTTTTTTTTGCCTTCCTCTGGATCAACTTGTAGGAAACAGGCCGAACTGGATGGACAAATGTCTTTTTTCGGTCTTATATACTATGTTACTAATTGCCACACAGTTTTGTTTACCTCTGTGACTTCTGGCCATGGCTGCTTAAACCCTGTAGATTAATCGCCACCGGAAGCGCCTTCTCCACTGTCCATTCCTCTATAGACAGACCTCTGAGTGGATTGGCATTCAGCAGGCGTACAAGAAACAATGATTTTCTGCTAGGAATCTCTCCACACAGGTGGCGCATTTATTCAAACTCAAAAAACACTCTCCATTGGGTCAGACTGCCTACCTGCAGTGATAGGCGCCTAGACTTGCCATACTTTGCCCTGCCCAGAAATGGCACGTCACCAAAAGTTCAGAAAATCAGTGCAAAATGCGTGACCAGAATGCTGAGCCAACAAGCAGCAGACTTTCAGGAAAGAAGATACATTGGGAAAATGGGGGGGTCTTAATAACCCCTATATCTGGCGGTGCATCTGCTGAAGTTATGAAGAGGCGCAAGCCTCTACATAACATCTGCGCCTCCAGCACCAGCCTAAATATAAGACCACTTTCTTGCTTTTAGACCATTTTCTACGCCTAGAAAATGATGAATGAGATTGACCTACTGGTTCTTTCCCGCCCACGCCACACCCACTATTTTAGACCTGGTGTGAGCAGGGAACAGTCGAAGATTGCTGCGCATCTGACCGTTGCACCACAATCTGCACCTGAAAAACGCCTATTATGGGCATATTTCAGGATAATAATTGACCCCCATGGTATTTTAAATGTATGTGCTCCCAGAAAACCCCTTTTAAGTCTGTTTTTGAATTTTACATAACCTCATAGGTAAACGGGGATTTAATCACTTCCAGAAAAAGACATCTTGTGCTATGGGTCATTACGTTGATCACATGTCTGCTCTGAATAGCCTGAACATGTCAGTGTTTAGTTTAATATATAATCACCGCAGGGCTTGGGATAATTCACCCTTGACGGAGGGGCCTGGTAAATAAGTACATGTGAGGGAAAACAATTCCTGCCATAAAAAAATCAAGATTCTACCGGTTTCTCAATAATCCATCAGCTAGAATATGATGGCGCCGGCTTATTGTGTATGAAATCAGTGATGCCAGGCTGCTGTAGCTGCGGTGCTGCTCTTACAGGGGAATAACTGTTGCAGCGCTAAGTAGCTACAGACTACGTGATGTTCTAGTTATGGCAGAGGAGAAATTAGAGCTAATCACTTGTCTCACTGCTTCTCTTCTTCCAAGCAGCATGTACCCACTTAAGGGATGCAATCCTGACATGTTGGACTTGACACTCAATGTTCAGTCTGCAAATCATTGATTATTTGACTGCAGATTCCTGCAAGCAGAAACCTTTATTTCCGTTTTTCTTGTGTTTTAGCCGCAAGCTGAGGCAAAGGTCAATGGTACAACATTTTCCTCTCCTACTCCCTCGCTGCAGAGATCAGAGAGCAACCAGCCCATGTTGCTTCGTGTAGTTGGCAGCCAAACATCTGAAACCATGGGTAAGAATCTTAGCTATGAGAAAATGCTTGTTATCACCAGCAAAAAGGTTCATGAAACATTTATCACTTTCAGCACTCTGTTTTTATGTTTTATATGCTAATGCTTCCTGTGGACTAAAGGAAAAAACAGTATGAATCAAAAGGATTACATAAACTAAAGGATGTCGAACCAATGTTATTTATGTTGCCTTGGTCATACATGTCAGGACATACCATTTACATATGCACTGTTAGAACATGTGGTCATCATCAAGGGCATTATTTTTCTTGGCCATACCCCGTTCTTCTAGACACAGCAGAGAGCCACTTCAAAGAGCAGTTTTTACTTTGGAAAATCGGTGTGATCATGGCACTCTGGGCAACATTGCTGATCAGGGGTGGCGGTGGCTATGCTTGTGCAAGCACTGTGTCCTCTTCAGTGTTTAATCCCACGCCATCTAGTTTCTAGCAGTGGTGCAGTGTAATATAACTGCTCGGACATTCGCTTGAATAGGTCAAGCAATTGTAATTGCACTGCACTGCTCGAGTGATCGCTGCCACCCCCTCAGACATCCAATGGGCAGAGTGCTGGGAGTCAGGTCTCTGCCAAATATGATATTGTTTACCTATCCTGAGTATAGGTCATCAATATAATTACGACACACAACCCCTTTAATAGCAATATACTTCCACACCTATACAGTTGAAGGGCTTTTCCAGGTTCAGAGCTGAACCCGGACATATGCCCATCTTCACCCCTCTCGGCAAGGGCTTCTTTATGTTCTTACACTGCTAGGAGGAGGCCTCCGCCAAGCAGTGCATTTGGTGACGTCACCGGCTCTGATAAGCCGGCTTTAGCGCTGCCCTAGCCGCTTTACAGGGTGGGGCAGGGCTTAAGTCCGCCACACTATGGAGAGCCCGGTTAGTCATAAAATGCTTTTGTCCTGCACGTTTCAGTGCAAGGCAAAGGAGAGCATCGGCGCATGAAATGCTCCAATGCTCATATCAGGGGTGCCAGAGGGGTGAAGATAGGGATATGTCCGGGTTTAGCTCGGGGTTTAACTCACTTTCTTGAATCAAGCAACCTATTTAACATAGCTTACACTTAAAGAGGTATTCCATTTTAGACATTTATAAGACATCCATGGAATATGCCATAAATGTCTGAAAGATTCTGATCACTCCTCTAGGAGCCGCTCTTAAGTCAAGAATGGTGGTGCCTACCCCTTTCCAATTGATACTTTTGCTGAAATCTAGGTGCTGAATGGATGGAGAAGTGGACTTCTATATGTAGGATCATTACATTTTAGGCCCTGTCTGAATGTACACATGGCTTCCGTTTCTAATGGGATCCACAACACAGTGCCATTGTATGGTCCCCATTGACTTTTATAATGGCTTCCTTCAAGTTTTACCGCATGGAAAAGCTGCTGTCAGTAATAGAACCGTTTTCTAAAAATATACGGTATATACATGTATTGGCTGCACCTCCGTAATCATTTAGCCATTATCTCTGTAATCTTTTGAACTGGAATTTTGCAGGCTGTTAATAAAGTAAATAGTTGTTGGTTTTTTTTTCTCCTTCATCCTGGAAGCAACAATCCTTAAGCAAATGATCATATCCTTACTGCAGCATTTCCCTGTGGTAATGCATATAATCAATAGCCGAGATCGTTATTTCTATGGAAACAAGAAATGAATTTAAAGTGAAAAATATGCATACAAAGTCATCTTCAGCATTATCCCAAACCTTCACAGAGTATCGATTTCTCAGCTAACTAAAGGCACATATGCATGCTTGTTGAAATGCTTTAGAACTTAATGAGACTTCTTACCCACATGTACAGTCATCTGTCTAGTATGCCGATGGCTTCTTGTATGCCTATGAAGCATATCAATAGATTCAGCTGTAGAGATGCAGCATTAATAGAATGCTGAAAATACTAATAAAACCCTTTCCGTTGGTTGGTAGTACTTTATATACTATATACTTTATTTCCAGATCCCCACTTCTATCTCTCAGCAGCATGAAACCTGATAGTTTTAGCCGCAATATCAAATATATCCAATGAGTAAGAGTATTACAGATTCTAATATTATTGAGTATTGATGTCCTGTCCTCCGGATAGGTCATTAATATCAGATTGTGGGGGTTCGAAACCTGGTGTTGGAAACAGAATAGTGGATGGAGCCGGAAGTAATCAGTTCTTTCTACTGTGTACTGGTTACGAATAGGAGTTGTGATGCAGTACACCAACATGACCACTACACCACTACATTTTGTCTGTGTCAAAAACGACATAAACTTTAGTTCATGTACACATTTTAGTGTACCTGCAAACATGTGGCTACTGCAGAGGTAATGTCTTCCTAGACTCGATTTCCCTAGTGGTGAGAGGAGCTGGACGTGCGGCAATCAGGTTGTCTTGGCAGAGATAAAGTACCACCTGACTGTACATGAAATATTGTATTCAGTTGTATCGTGAGATACCGTAATTACATGGAGAATCTTGTAACAGCCTTTAGTCTCTTGTGCCAGCATTTAATCCTACAACGTAATCCAGGATTTTACCCAGATGAGAACAGTGAATTGTACCAGCAAAGGCGGGCTAAGGGAATTACAGTAAGACTGTGGGAGATCTATTCAATCCCCAAGAAGCCATCTCACTATTAGCTGAAATGTACACAATTCCTTCCATATATGCAAATTTTCAAACTTTTCCAAAGAAGTGAGTTCAAATCCATTTGACACATTTTTCAAAAGGCAGCAAAACTACTAGTTCACTCTCATACTATGAGATAAGGGACATGCTGGGTAAGCTAAACTAAGACACCCTATTTGAAGCTATAATGTAGCTGTAGTCTAATCCTGCAGCTCTACTGAAGATCACCATAATGACCATTTAGTCACTTCACATGAGTGGAGCACCTGTTCCCATTTAGGACTAAAAGGTGGCCATAATACAGCTGTGACCTCAGCCTTATTAGTGTGTAGTTGTATGATCGCGTCCTCCGGTGTGTACAGCATCCATATTAATAGCAGTGCATACCACAGGTGTCATACATTTTCTAGGGTCTGGGGGAATAAAGTTTCTCCAAGTTGGCGTCCCTTTTCACGGGTCGACTGACCAGTCGATAATCGGGGATGAACTCTTTATTCATGATTATTGCCTGATTTTGTGCAGAGGTGAGAGCTACATTTACATGCAGCAGTCACCTGTGCTGTATGGGGGAAAAACGATCACTTGACCAAATACAGATTATCCAGGAGAAGTAAAACTGCTTCTACTCCCAGCTTTTAGAAGGATACCCTATGTCAATGTCTGGCTCTTTAAACAGGCCTTGGAACATGTCATGGGAAATGCTTTGAGTTCATGATTCAAGGCCTGTTTCTAGGGCCAGACTCTGACTTAGGCTACATTCACACAACCATAAGTGTTTTGCAGTCCCCAAGTTGCAGATCCGCAAAACACGGCTACTGACTGTGTGCATTCCACATTTTGAGGACCGCACATGGCCGGCGCTATATAGAAAATGCTTATTTTTTGCGGAGCAGTGGAATGGAATGGTGTGATGTCCGCATCTTTTGCAGCCCCATTGAAATGAATGAGTCCGCACTCCTTCAGAAAAATTGCGGAAAGGATGCGGACCCAGAATTACGGTCGTGTGGATGCACCCTTATAGTGTAGTCATCCAATAGCTGGCACTAGAGAATGCATTTACATACATGTTCTATCCACTTAGTGCCCCATAAGTTCAACTATTTTGCCTATTCTCCTACCCATGTCGCTCCTATTGTTCCCACGGTAAGCCACCGGCTTCTTTCACAGTGGCATCGTTACACCAGCCTGCATCTGGAAACCTGGTTGTTGTATACCATAGAGAATATCTCCAAAATGTACCACTTTGATGCGACCTGGTATGTTTAGCACTCAAAATGATGGTGAAAATATTCGTCCTTTGGTTTATCAGTTCAGATAATGGGGTCTGAGTTGTGTGGTGTTTATTACTGATTATTGCAATTATCGGATGTATTTTTGTTCCATACAGTGCATTTTTACAGCCAGAAATCTGCTTGGCTTCTGATTACTGGGAACAGGAAAGCAAGTGCAATTATGGAGGATCGTAATCACTGGGCTTTTGATTATTCCATTTTTCTCATGTGATAACAGGCTTTATTTATTTTTTTTAGATGAAAATGACTTTTGTTCTGGGGTTTGTGAATAATCTATGAGCGCAACAGAGTTAATGAGACATAATAACCTGTAGCAGGAAGTCTTTTCTGCCACTTCCCTGGCACCTTGCACACAGCCCTGCACACGTAGCATTTGGGTGTGAATCTACTTAGAGCAGGCATTGCCTCTGCTGCCCTGCACATTATTGTAGCAGATCAAATTATAATGCCTCTATCTGCTACGTATTCTTTCTGAGATCCATCTCAGTCTCCCTCAAATGCCCTTGCTATGTCTCTATCTCCCCACCATTTGTTTTTCCATGTGCAGTTGGCAGTTGTTTGCTATACAGCTGAATGAAAGGGCATTTCTCCTCTTAAAAGAAGACATTAGGTCTAGTTCCTTGTGATTGCTGCTGCTGTAAGTTCTCCAATGGCAGACATCCCCCCAGCTCTGCCCATCAGCTGTTCTGCGGCAGCACCAGAACTCCACAGCTCCATTTACTGGGAGCAGCTCTGCAGTAACCAGCTCTGTCCAGCAAACAGCAGATGGAGCTGTGGAGTTCTGGTGCTGCTGCACAACAGCTGATCGGTAGGAGTACTGGGTATCGAACCCCCAATGATCAGAGAATGCCAACCTATTCTGTGGATAGGCCATCATTTGTAAAGGGTTGGACAACCGCTTTAGGCCTAATTCACACGTCCGCAACACACCTTGCCACCAGCCCTATAGGGATGCCTATACTTGTCCGCAATTGCTCTATATTATTGCGGAGCCGCCGGCCGGAAGATCGGCGGCGCGCTCCGCAAATGCGGATGCGGAGAGCACAGTGTGTGCTCTCCACATCCATCACGTCCCCATTCAAAATGAATGGGTCCGCACCCTAAAGGAGTTACAACAATTGATATGCCTGAGACTGAAATCAAATCTGGCATTTTTCTGCAGTTTTCGGTCCAGTTTTACTTACTCCCTAAAGCAACAACCAGGTCAAGAGATTAACATAAAGGAAAGACTCAGAGGTTGTGGATAGGGGATATTGAACTGATCTGTGGAGGTCCACTGCTGACACTGCCACAGGCATTCCCATAAAGAATGAATGGAGCAGCAAGACACTTTACATATGTCAGTAGCTCGTCCTCACAGTATACATATCATTACTGCAGGGCTAATTGTGCTTTTTCATGTCTGGAGCTCAAGGTATGTTCTAGTCATTCTTTATAGTAACTTGAGATGGGAGTGATTTATGGCCGATGGCTGTGTTATGCAGACATACAATTGTCAAGAGTCCTTCTTAAAAAAAATATAAAGCAAAGACAAAAAACCCACATGACAGTTGAAGTGTAACATTGCGACAAGGTTACCTCTTTGAAAAATTGCCAAGATAGAACTTTGCCAGGATTGAGTATAGGACATGTTACTGATTAATATGCTGTAGGTGACTAGGGCAGCGGAAGTACTAAAAATGTACCTAAGACCAGTGAAAGTCACTGAATTAGACATTGATTTGTCCTTGTTTAGCTGCCAACGCAGAGGCCTGTTTACAAATTGTTCTAAGCGGTGGCTAAAACATTTAGCAAAATGAAAGGACTGATTAAGTCAACGGCTTCAGAGGCACGTCCTGCTGCACCCTGTTATTATTCAGTTTGTCTCTTCAATCAAGCTGAGAGAATTGTCTGTTTAATATCTCTAATGCTCATTTTAGCCACTACATAGTGTCTCTTAGTGTTTCTGAAATTGCATTGAAGGTTGAAATAAAGACACAAGCTCATTAAAGTTCAACCTTGTCTTAATAGTGTTAAAAAGACACTTTCATGAAAGAGCGTCCAACTTACCTCCAAAGTCAATAAAAACACTGTAACTGACACCATAAGTTTTACACTTGTTCTTTTCTGTGGAAGACATTGTTCCATTTCATGCCACTGCAAGCGCCACTCCGAGAAGGTTCAACTGTGCATGATCTCACCATACTCACAAGGCTAAGGGTGCCTTCACACACGGCAGATTTTGTTGCAGAAATTTCCACGACTTAAAACCAGTTCCATTCACCTGCATGTAGCTCACAGAAATCCATGTGCTTGCCAACGGTACGTGTGGCGAGAAAAGGGAGAGGCGCTCATAGGGCAGTTTGAAATTAAAAAAGGTATTTAGAGACAAAATGTTTATGCTCACCTTTTTTATAACGTGCTTCAAAAGGCACAATGCTCGTGATAACGGTAAGTCGGTGCTGCCGGTACCTCTCAATCCTCGTAAGTGGAGTGGCCGGTTCTCCAGAGGAGTGATACAAGATACAATAGGGGGATGTGTACCAGAAACAGTACAAAAAATAGGATACCTTCTTGGCGCAAACACGACTTCAGTAGATGTTATTTTAGAAACTTTTCTTTTTATTAAGTAATAAGCGACAACGCGTTTCGGAGTAAATATACCACTTTCTCAAGTCGTTGGGGTGCAAACTGTTGCATACAGTGTAGCTTTTCACATGAGGATAAACTGTGTGATCTGAACAGCTGCAGGCAGCTAATAACTCTTCAAGGTATCCCGCATGCGTTGAAATCGTGGTCAACTCCCTTGTTGCTACAGTAGTGCCTGCCATTTTAGCTGCCTAATGTATGGTGTGAAAAGGTAGAGTGTAGAGTGTATTCCGGTTACAGAAAGGGGTTCCTTGGAACTCCCACTGTATCAGCCATCAGGGATGTGTTGGAAGGCCACCATAAACATTAGAAGGTCAGCCAATACACATCTGATGGGGTTATTAGATGCAAGGGGTTATCCCAAAATTAATGTAAAAATGAAAATCAGACATCATATAGTACATGACTATGTCTTTCTAACAAAATGGATCCAGAGATCTCCTCATTCATTGTTCTGCTAGATTTATCTCAAGCTGGCAGCTCAGGGGGTGTGTATTTTCTGCTGCAACTAAGGGGGCGTGTCCATGGTCTCCCCATCACAGCTCAGGAGGCAGTTGAAGGATGAAACTGAGCATGTGCAGCCTTCTCAGTGAGCTGGACAAAAAAATAAGAAGAAGAAAGAACAGAAGATGGCGCTATATGGACACCTTTTATTGATTAGCTCACTGGCTATACAACATTGTTAACTACATGCAATTGCAAAAGGTATTCAGATCAAGGGCCTGGTTTGAAAACTGTAGAATATTTTTCATGGGACAACCCCTTTAAGACTGATAATTGTCCATGTGGTAAGAGTTATGCTGCTTCAATGAATGGTGGAGTTTACTTGGTTGTTATGGGCAAATGGCTTAAAAATATACTGGATTTCAATGGTTATCATAAAAAGTAAGATAAAGGGTTAAGCTGGCACTAAACATAGACTGCTGCCATGCAAAATATTGAACAGCAACTGTCGGACAACCGTAATTCGCTTGCGTGCAGGTTTTTTTTTTCTGATACTGTGTGAAAGAACTTTTTTAAATTTATTGTAGAACTAAATTTTATTGGTCTATTTTACTTTAGGTGAGGATGATGTTCTTAGTTCTCCACATGACACAAGCACAGGATTAGAGGAAGTCATGGAGCAGCTAAACAACTCTTTCCCAACCGTAAGAGGTAAGGATCATAGACAAAGAACATCTATAGTTAAAATTAAATGAAGATTTTTTTAAGCAATTCGTGTATGATTTAACTGTTGGAAATCTGTTGCATCTCTACCCAAAAAACAGCCTCCTATTGAACTAAAGTTAGTTCACCTTTGGCAGCGATACCAAAAAAGGTATAATCCAGCCATATTATGCTCTCTGAAACTGCCTGAAGGGTGTTATTGCAAAAATATGTTAAGCAACTGCTACTTTTGCTGTTGTCTACTATAAAATTTAATTGTAGCTCCAGTCCTGTGTGATTAGTTTCCATTTGTTGCATTGACCTCATGTTTAGTTATTTTCAGGGCTTTTTTTCTCATAGAAAAGGTGGTGGAACTCACCCCCCCTCCCCTGGCCACGCCCCTACCCACCCCTAGGACTGCCCACTAAAACCGCCCCTTTAGAGATACCGATATTTTGTTAACTTTCAGGCCGATAGTCGATATTTTATATATAATATTAGTTGGTAGTCACTGAGGTGGGGGTGTTGTGGTGTCGAAATTTGCATTTGGCACTTATAAATGTAAATTATTAATAAAGCCCGTGGTAACATATATATTTATATACACACACTAGTTGCAACTTCAAATTTCCACACCATCCCCCCTTTTCACTGACTTTATTAACCCCCCTTATCAGACCTCAGATTAGACTTAACCCCCCTTATCAGACCTCAGATCAGACTTAACCCCCCTTATCAGACCTCAGATCAGACTTAACCCCCCTTATCAGACCTCAGATCAGACTTAACCCCCCTTATCAGACCTCAGATCAGACTTAACCCCCCTTATCAGACCTCAGATGAGACTTAACCCCCTTATCAGACCTCAGATGAGACTTAACCCCTCCTTATCAGACCTCAGATCAGACTTAACCCCCCTTATCAGACCTCAGATGAGACTTAACCCCTCCTTATCAGACCTCAGATGAGACTTAACCCCTCCTTATCAGACCTCAGATGAGACTTAACCCCTCCTTATCAGACCTCAGATCAGACTTAACCCCTCCTTATCAGACCTCAGATCAGACTTAACCCCTCCTTATCAGACCTCAGATCAGTTAACCCCCCCTAAATAATAAACTCCTCTCACCTCTCCAGCTCCGCGGCTCCTCTTCATCTCCGGGTCCGGCGTCGCGCTCCTCTATGTCCGGCCTGCGCTGTACTGTCATGTGACAGCGTGCAGCGTCAGGTCCTAGTGCGCGCACTACGTCCTGACGCTGTACGGGGTCAGAACAGTGCAGCGCCGGCCGGAGGACCAGGAAGGGAAGTACCGCTGCTTCCCCGCTCCTTCCCTGTTCCTATACTAGTGCGCACTTCCATAATAGAAGCACGCACTAGTATTCACATTATCGGTGTATCGGCAAGTTACATGCCGATACCGATAATGTGTAAAATCCTAAATTGGTGGCGGAACGCCGTTCCGGTGCGTTCCGCCAGAAAAAAAAGCCCTGGTTATTTTTACTAAAATACTATACAGTGTATGGGGATTTTAAAATGAAGTGTTATTGCCGTGTACAGCCCCAATTCCCAAAAGTTGGGACAATGATTTGCAAATCTCATAGACCCATAGTTTATTCACAATATATAATAGAATGCATATCAAATGTTGAAAGTGAGACATTTCATAAGAAAATGAACTCATTTAGAACTTGTTAACAGCAACATATGTCGCAAAAGTTTGGTCAGGGGCAATAAAAGACTGGTACTAATAAAAACAGCTGGAGGGGCAAGTTATATGTCGGAGTATAAAAAGAGCATGTTAGAGAGGCTCCTTAGAGGCAAAGATGAGAAGAGGTTCCCTAATGTATGAAAAATTGTGTGTAAACGTTTCAGAAAAATGTTCTTTAATGTAAAATAGAGAAGACTTTGAATAGCCCACCTTATACAGTACATAATATCATGAAAAGATTCAGAGAATCTGGAGAAATCCATGTTCGCAAATTAGACGGCACTGCATTAAAAACAGGCGTTATTCTGTATTGGAAATCCCTGCATGGGCGCTTCCAGAAATAATTGTCTGTGAAAATAGTTTGTTGTGCAATCCACAAATGCAAGTTAAATCTGTATCATGCAGTAAAGAAGCCATATATCGACACAATCCAGAAATACTGCCATCTTCTCTTGGCCAACGCTGTCATGCGGACTTAAGAGGAGAGGGACCATCAGCTTATCAGTGCACGGTTCAAAAGCCTGCCTCTCTTACAGTATGGGTTTGCATTAGTGCTTATGGAGTGGGCAGCTTACACATCTGGAAAGGCACTGTCAATGCTGAATAGTATATAGAGGTGATAGAATAATATGCTCTCCTCCAGACAACTTCTCTTTCAGGAAAGGCCTTGCCTATTTCAGCAAGACAATGTCTGGGTGCTGAACAGTCCTGTCTGCAGTCCAGACCTTTCACCAATAGATATTTTGGCATATAATAAAGCAAAAAATCTGGCAAAGAAGACCCAGCCTTTTGAGCAAATATAATCCTACATCAGACAAAAATGGGACAACATTCCTCCCCCAAGACTTTAACAATTAGTCTCCTCACTTCCCAGACATTTATAGACTGTTGTTAAAAGGAGAGGGGATGCCACACAACAGTAGACCCTGTATCATAGAAATAGCCCTGTGCCAACTTTTGAGCTCCCTTGCTGCCATCGTGTTCTAAATAAGTAAATTTTTCATGAAATGGTAAAATATCTCACTTTCAACATCTGATATGAATTCTATTATAGTTTAATTATTTTACGCACATATATAGCGCTGCTATATTCTGCAGCGCTTTACAGACATTAGCATCAAGATGTCCCAAATAGGGCTCACAATCTTAAGGTCCCTGTCGGTATATCTTTGGAGTGTGGGAGGAAACCGGAGTACCCGGAGGAATCCCACGCAAACATGGGGAGAACATACAAACTCCATGCAGATGTTGTCCTTGGTCGGATTCTCACCTAGGACCCCAGCGCTGCAAGGCACCAGTGCTAACCACTGAGCCACTGTGCTGCTGTGAATAAAATATTAATCAGAGATTTGTAAATCATTGCATTCTGTTTTTATTCATATTTATTTACATTTTCCACAGTGTCCCAACTTTTTTGAAATTGGGGTTGTACATGCAATAAAAATTTAAATTATTAATTATTTTTTTTAAACATATTTTCCTCTTTGACAGCACCCCCTGCTGTTCACCCATCTGGTCCACCCTGTCAGGCATTCAGTGGTGGACTAACATGCTAAGTATCTTCCCCTCTTCTCAATGTTGGTGTAGTCCTCTCATAGTCAAGCAGGTGAAGTGGCCCAGACACATTTAATTTATTTATCTCTACTAGCGATATATCTCTCTAGACAACCGGGGCCATTGCATACTATATTGTATGTGTGTGTATATGTCTGAGTATAAAAAGTATTATTTATATATAAATAACCTGGGGCTATATGTGAGGGACTATTTGACTATTTTAATGCAGGGGGGAAAAGGGGTTAACAAGAGTTAATAGCAATTCAGAGGCTGAAAGAAAAAAAATCACAAAACCACCCCATAGGGTAACAACGTCAAGTACAAAGGTATAAACCCAGTTGCTCAAAGAGATGGTGCTCACCTGTTTCTGTTATCTCGGGAACAGCAGCTATATGTGGCTATGCTGGTCACCAAGGCTTGTGATGGAGCACGGGCCCTTACGCTGAATCAATTATGGCATTAAAAAGGGAACGTTTTCCAGTATGGAACACTACCACATGAGCTAGTTGTCCCAATAAGGATATTCATGAAAGTGATGTTTGAAAACCATGACATGTCTTTTATTGATACACATAAAAACAAAGAAAACATCAGAATGACTACTAATTTTGGGGTTAAAAAAACCTTCCTCAGCACAAAATAAATTTGACCTAAAGGGGTTTAAAGCTAGAAAAGTGTAGTGATTGTGACATTTTATTTGCTTTTATTTGTATTAAGAGACGTTATGGCTTTCAAACATCACTTTCATTGACATCCTTATTGGTACGGCTGGATCTTCTGAGAGCGCCGTATGCTGGATATTTTTTCCCCTTTGTTGATGCTTAATTGAAGTGCATCCTAAGTAATGTAAGTGCCTGATAAGCTGCTGCCCACCCACGGTACTCTAAGTATGTGAGTAAAAAAACTGTTTTGTATTCACGGGATAATCCCTGTAAAAGAAGTACATTTTTTTGTTTGTTAAATGTATTTTTATAGCTTACCGGGATTTCCTGGCTATACCATTGACATCAACTTACCTTAGTGATTTCACGCATATTCATGGTTGGGCTGTGAAGGTGGTTGTTCTGGATAAAAAGTTAAAATGACAAATCACTGATCTATCTTTTCCATGATCTGGGGCCTGGTTTGGGCTTGTATTAAAGGGGTGCACAGTATGGGTTGGGTCATATATGCGGCAACTACCTCCAGTAGTCTGTTCCAGTATTTGTCCAGCCAAAAGTCAGCATTTTATACCAGAGAGCAGTTGTATCCGGTGGTGTGCGGCAGAGGAACAGACTACCGCATTTGGTTGACACATGTGAACCTACCTTAATGCCATTGACTGTACCAGACAACAACCAAAGAAATCCAACTGACAGTTGGCAGAAAATAGTCTATATTGGCCCTTTTTTTAGTTTTTCCTTTTTCATTTTTCTTCCCTATTTTCCCGGAGCCATAACTTTTTAACTTTTCCGTTGACGTAGCCGTACGAGGGCTAATTTTTTCTGGGATAAGTTGTACTTTTTAATGCCACCATTTATCATGGCATACAATGTAGTGGGTAGCGGGAGTCTAAGGGTTAAAGCCATCTAAAATCTATCGTGTATGGCTAATTTATGCTACACATAACCAGTCTTATGCAAAATTTGGGAAGTGTAAAAATATGGCCCCTTCACCGCTGATCAGCGAGGGTGCTGGGAGTCGAACCTCCAAAATCTGATATTGAGGACGTTTCCTGAGGATAGGTCATCAGTACTTAATTCTATAAATCTACTTTTTATAAATTTCCCTTCAAGCGATTGTCTATTGATGAAAACTGGAGTTGCTGATTATTCATGGATGCTGTGAGCACTGTGCTCTTTGCCCCTTATTGTGTCTTCTCACATTTTTCTATGCAAGGTACCGAGTTCTACCGCACACTGCAAAGTTACATCTGCTACAGCTGACTATTACAGCTGCCGTGTTAAAGCAAAACAGATGTCAATGCCAGAGGTCTGCTGTTTAGGGGACATAAGTGATTACATTCCACCTCAATCATTTATTTAACCCTGATGGATGATGGGGGAAAAGTGGAATACAAACTGTTGAAGAAAATGTTTGTGCATAAATCTCCAGCATTTACATTTAACACATGCAGCTAGAGATTGTCCTGGGGAAATAAGAAGCAGACTGCAGCAGATATTCGCATATGGAGTCCATATGCACTTGGCAAAATGTCTCATAAATGCCCTGTTAAGGTATATCAGACTATTTTCTTGTGCATAGATTGAAGTGGTTGTCATCATGTAGACAATGTTAATACAGGCACTAACTAATGTATTGTGATTGTCCATGTTGCCTCCTTTGGTGGCTGGACTCACTTTTCCATAACATTATATACATTTTCATGGTTACGACCATCCTGAAATTCAGCAATGGTGGTCGTGCTTGCAGACTATAGTATAAAGCCCCGGCCTATGTGCGCTCCAATGGTCCTGGTCACCAGAGAGGTTGGCACTTTTTCACAATCACAATACATTAGAAAGTGCCTTGTATTCACTTTCTCTACATGATAAATGTCACTTGCTAAAGTGAAGCAACCCCTTTAAAGATGAAAGACCAATGTTTGAAGTTACCAAGGCTTTATCCAACTGCAAACATGTTTTGGCACCATATTGACTCCTTCAAGGTTTAACCAACTGAATAAAGATCTGGTCTGGGTCCGAAACAAAGAGGGGGTCATTTATCAAACTGGTGTAAAGTAGAACTGTCTTAGTGGCCCATAGCAACCGATCAGATTTAATTTTCCAAAGGAGCTGTCCAAAATGAAAGGTGGAATCGGACTGGTTGCTATGGGCAACTAAGCTAGTTCTACTTTACATCAGTTTCCTAAATGACCCCCATAGTACTTGCATTTGAATAAACACGTAAAATAAAATTCAGGAATTGCTTCTTCATCCTCAATCTGTGACGAGCACCAGAAGTAGTCTAATTTTCATCTTCTATTTGGTTCTTGACCCTGCATGTTTCTGGAAGTGGTTGACACTGGACAGACTTCCAGCTGCAGCCCTGCTACCCTTCTCCCTATGAGCAAAGCTGTAATTAATCCTTCCTCCAACATGCTAGATTAAACTGGCAGATCAGTGACATTGTTAAAAAAAAATGCAGCAAAAAGGTGCGAACGATTGGCTGTAACTGGTCAATCATCCAGTACACACATAATTTCTGGTCTGATGACCGGCTGAAAAATCCCCTATGACCATTCCCTTTTTTCAGCATACATCGGTCAGCTTCATCTAATGTGTATTTCTAGATTTAGGCTAGGTTCACCTTTGCATTTTTTGGTAGATTTTTTTGTTCTTTTGATTATAATAGATCAGTCAAAAAATTCTATCCATTTCTATTCTATTGTACTCAACACACATCCGTTTCTCTCACTCTTCATCAGTTATGATCAGCTTATAGGATTCACTATTTTGATCACTTTTTATCACTGGGGATAGTAGGATGCAGATTATAAACCTGTGAAATTGTCATCATTTATTTAATCAGTTGCACAGCTTAACATATTGATATAGTTTCATAGAAAAAGATTCAGTAAAACTTGGAATTTATACATTTAGATATCTGCTCTTTCTGAGCTCAGATGTACACGGGGGACCATCTTATCACTGACAGCACTCTGTATGTATACACAGATAGCTTTCAATCACTGATAGTTATACACAGGGAGGTGTTAGCAGTGATTGCAAACATTCTCTGTGTAAGTGTGTATACAGAGATAGCTGGCAGTCACTGATAGTTGTACACAGGGGAGGTGTTAGCAGTGATTGATGGCATTCTCTGTGTAAGTGTGTATACATAGCTGTTAATCACTGATAGTTGTACATGGGGATAGTGTTATCAGTGATTGATAGCATTCTCTGTGCAAGTGTGTATACATAGCTGTCAATCACTGATAGTTGTACATGGGGGAGGTGTTATCAGTGATAGCATTCTCTGTGTAAGTGTGTATACAGAGATAGCTGTTAGTCACTGATAACTGTACATGGGGGAGGTGTTATCAGTGATTGATAGCATTCTCTGTGCAAGTGTGTATACAGAGATAGATGTCAATCACTGATAGTTATTCACAGGGAAGGTGTTAGTAGTGATTGATAGTATCCCCTGTGTAAGTGTGTATACATAGATAGCTGTCAGTCACTGATGGCTGTGCACAGGGGTAATGTTAAGTTCAGAAAGAGCAGAGATGTAAATGTATAGATTACAAGTTTTGTTATCAATCTGCTCAGCCTCTCCGGCTATATAACATGCTGCCTGCAGATTGCACTGCATTTCGTGGGGACAGTTCTCTTTGACTCTCAGTCTGGAGCCAGTCTCAGCTTCTTAGATCCCAGTGAATAAAGCATTTAGGGAATGGGAATGAGGATAACAGCAGTGACGCCTGGCTGTGAGTGGAGAAAATCCTTGACATTTTCATTTGGTAATGACCTGTAAGACCATAATTCATTGTGACGCTGACTAAATACGAAAACCCTTCCTGTGTAATGTGTCCACTATGGCAGCTCTGCTGTAGCATCCAGTGGAGGTAAATCTTTGTGAAAAGTGTTAACTGTCATTTTATCACTGGTTTTCTCTTTCTCTCCTTTCTTTTACATCCGCTTCTTCCTCTCAATTCAAAAGGAAGAAATGTCCCTGGAAAGCAAATGAGAGAGGTTAGTGAGGACTGGGCATGCTGCCATCCAGCTTGTGTCTGTCACATTTCACATCCTGTGCCTGGCATTTATGCAGCTAGCAGTCTCCTTAGCAGAGTGCGTTTTACAAGAGTGTTCTAACATGCCAACATTTACTACCTCTCAACGAGTAGTAGGACAATGGCAAGCCTTTGGGAAAGCTTGAGTGTTCATGATATTATTTTGCCCAGAGTGAATTGAGATGTAGTTGTAATGTCCTGGCTCATTTTGAGGTTTCTCTTCCCAAACAGTTTACTTTGGTCACAAATAATGAATGCCTTAATTCTCTGTAAGTGGGTATAAGATTATAGATGTGATACATATTTGCTGCCTTCCACAGCAACGCTTAAGCCAAGTGGTCATTGTACTGTGTGAGTCTGCATTGTGGTAAATTAATAAGCGGAAACATATAACATGTTTGAAGGCAATGGTTTCCTTCAAGAAGGTGATGATGGCTTTCAGAGGTATTTTTATGGGGGGATAAACAAATATATTCATATATTTCCTGCCATCTCTGTGATTTAGCTGGAAGTGTTGAGAGGTATGCAAACTACCATTAACATTTACATGTCGCATGTGATATATGTACGTTTCATGTGGCTTTTATACCATAGGGTCTATTAATAAAGATTTTAAAGCTTACCATGAATAGCCTTCTGAACCCCAAATCATTGTGTCTGCATGAAGGGATCATGTTGATTGCTCACAGCCATAATACCACATCCTGCTTTACCATGTTTTACTAGTGTCAGTACATTTGTCTTTAATGTAATCTTATATAGTAAAATCACCCATTGGTTAGTAATGTTACTTATAAGAATTATATATGTGTGTGTATCATCACAAACTTTAATAGCGACAGCCGAGATCTTGGACTTTGGTGGATGACCATCTTGCACATTGTAAAATATTGTACAGTGCCTAGAGACAGTATTCCCCATGTCATATTTGTATTGTGGAATATCATTGAATGGCTTATCTAATGTACCACTAAACCTAAAAAGGCTCAAAATAAATGAAAAATATTCTAATATGATCTACATTCATTGCAGTTATCCAAAGATATATGAATTTTTAACTGTTCACCCATATATATTGTAATTGGGTCTGGTAAATTTTACAACCCCAGATATATTTTGGGCACAACCAGAGCTGTAGTATACCCAGATTTATCTAGTTAATAAAGACCAAAGCCATTTGCACGGAGCCTATATTGCAGTACATGGAGTTCCAGTGGCTTTCCAGAGTCATAGGCCCTACGTTTTGCCATATCTTGCCTCTATAGTGCACTCTACTTTTAAGAGTACAATAATTCTGTAAACGGCATTCATTGGAAGCTATGGTTTTTTAATTCTCATGTATCTCTGTATACATTGGTAGAAGAAGAGCAGCCCATCTCATAAGACAAAAATGAGAAGATGAACACACATTAAAAAAAATTGTTGCTCGCCATAAAGGTCAATGATAATCGGTTATTTTCTAGGTTTATGTAGGCATGGTTTGATTGGCACTGGCATCTGACAGGCACCACTGGTTTTCCAATGAACTAGTTTTCAGAAATGCTAGCTGATTTTATGACCATATGTGTCTTGTGTAGTCTGTTAGTCCTGACAAAGGTTCACTAAATAATCTAGTCCTTCTGAACTGTAACAACTAAATAGACATTAAAATAATGTAGTAATAGCTGGTGTAATAGCTACTTAGATCACCAGAAATGTTGTAGACTTTTGTAAATTATCATATTGTTGATTCTTATTAGTTTATTATATTAATAACCGTTATTTTATGTTCTTTCCTGTAGGAAACAATGTAGGAAATCTCTTCCACATGGCTGATGATTTGGGAAGAGCGATGGAAACTTTAGTCACAATTATGACTGAAGACGAGGTGTTGGATTGACATCTCCGTTCACACCGCATGTGTTTTTATATACTATCTTCGTACAACAAAAAGGGGATTAGACTGTAAGAGTTTACAAGAAAATATCTATATTTTTGTGAAGGGTAGTGGTACTATACTGTAGATTTCAGTAGTTTCTTAAGCCTGTTATTGTTTTGGTAACTGGCAGATTTTCAATGTCTATGCAATTGTACAAAACCAATAAGAAAACTACATGTAAAATCTTGATAGCTTAAAAAAAAATCTTGCCATTTCTTTTTACGGAGGGCAATTTTGGGTTGTTTAAAAAAATTTATATCCGTTATAATGAACGATTGTAAACTAAAGTGTGCTTTATAAAGAAGAAAATGTTTATACAAAATCCCTTTAAAAAGATTTAAAAAAAATCAGTGCATTAACTTTAGAATCACATTGGCTTTGTAACTGTAGATCAACGACATCCATTTTTCTTGTGTGTCGAAGAACACGAATTATAGCACCAAATATGATACTGACATACGCTCCATCTGCTACAGACACGTTTGTCATAGGAAGAGCAATGGAAAAGGCCAAGTCCCACAACTAGAATCTGAACACAACTTTTTATTGCCTCCGTGCAGTCAGAATCTTTTCGAGAATGACTAGGTTGTCCTGTTGATGCCACTAATCTGTACTTGGAAAATCTCAAGGTGAACAACATTGGTTGTAGCTGTAGCATGATCACACTGAGGGCACATGTTTCGGGGACTCATCCAGTATTTCAGAAGAATTTTGTGAACCACTGATTTTTGACTCTTGTGAGTTGATGAGAGAAACCTTGTTTGAACCCACAAAACGGCTGTGATATTGGTGAGCAGACTACAGAGTAACACAGAGAATGTTCGGCCCCATGGGCTCAGTGTCTAGCATCGAGAAATGGGTTTTTATTTCCGTGGTTTGAAAGGTTACATTTAACATTTGTTGTTTTAGAAAATATTTTAAACTCATATTTAACATGGAGAATGTATTACCTATGTATCCAGATGTAACATCTGTCTTACAGAAGAGCAGATCAGTTTTTGACTAGTCTGCTGACAGGATTAGGGCGTACTAATTTATATAGTCCGGGCATTACAAGGCAAGGTAAGATCCTAAATGGCACAATTTGGCATCAGAACACAACAGTGTAGCAGTCCCTTAGAAAGCATTGTGCCTTTTGAGAATACTACTTTTTGAACCTTTTATTAGGAAAGGTCATTTGACTGCGCCCAGGTAATTGTCTGTTATTGCGATTATCTTAAAGTGAAGCTCCATCTTTGCCTAACATTGGCTACATTATCAGTAAATGTAAAACTTGGTAGATTTGTTATCATCATCATGACCCTTTTTGCTGGTTACACTTCTTTTCCAGTCACTTTTCAGGCCCCGTTTTCTACTTGTGTCAGATTTCAGTTTTGTAGTATGCTGCACTATGTGGCAAATACAAGGGACCAGAGGGATATGAGACAATGAGGGAAAAAAAAGTTATCTGTTGTATTAAAAAACATCTGGTGACAGTGTGGACAGATCCTTACTTTGCAGTGGATTAAGAAAACATTATATACTAATTTTTTTTATCTGTTTAAATTGTCCGATTAGTCCTAAATACCCCCTGCATTCCAGCTTAACGTATGACTAATTAACGGGGTTGGCCACTTTATGCTGCCATTTTATGGACATATGCACCGTACTACAGTATTGAAACAAAGTTGTATGCGAATCGACTTCGGATGTTTCATTGAAGTCTATTCGCTCAACCCTAGTTATGTTCACACTGCCAAAATCTGCCACTGATTCCGCAGTGGAAAACTTCTGCTGTTTCCCATTGACTTCAATGTAAAGAACTTGACCACACATTGTCCATCAGTATCCTACATCTTTGTATGCCAAAGAGACATAAGACTTCAACAGTCTAGTTAAATAGTCTACCTATAGATAGAAATGGGGGGAGATTTATCAAACTGGTGTAAAGTAGAACAGGGTTAGGCCTCATGTACACGGCCGTGGCCATATTGCGGCCCGCAATCCAGAGCTGCGATGCGGAACTACGGAGGGCTTCTGTGGCGTTTCTGTTCGTGCCTCTGCACCACAAAAAAATTGAACATGTTCTATTTTTTTGCACTGCGGACAGATCACAGACCCATCAAAGTTGAATGGGTCTCTATCCATCCTGGACGTTGCCCTTGCATTGGGGACCGCAAATTGCAGTACCCAATGCACAGAACGGCCGCCTACATGAGGCCTTAGTTGCCCATAGCACCTTTGATTTTGGACAGCTGCTTCGGAAAATGAATGGTGGACTCTGGTCGGTTGCTATGGGCAACTAAGCCAGTTATACTTTACACTAGTTTGATAAATCTCCCCCTTATTGTTTTTCTACACTGTATAGAGTACAAATAACTAACATATAAGGAGAAATTTAAAAAAAATATTTGCAAATACAAATTTTAGATTTGTTGAAAATATAGCCTGTGTGAATTTATGGTGGAGCTTCAGTTTAATTCAAATCTATAAATGAGCAATAATAGACAACGGGGATTTGGACGGCCAGTGCTGTTTTCCAGTCATGTGGAGGGGGGAGTAAATAATTTTGTTTATTGAAGGTATGACATTAAACTCAAGTGGCTGGATGTTCCAGTAAAATGAATGGCCCATCATATCTTACATAAATTAATGCGACACTAATGTGATTTTTCAAGGTTACCTGGAATGTCAGCAGTCAAAAGAAAAAGTTATTTTAAATCAGCTAGACAAAAAATATGTATGTGCAGGCGATAGTCCTGTCTCATGTCTGCAAGATATTTCACCTGTCAAATCTGCACACTGGCACTTTGAAAAATGTATCTTTTCTATGGTATGAGCTATAAAGAAAGTAATCTGTATATACAGTGTATGTGTGTATACCTATAGAATCTATATCGATATATGTATCTATGTAGCCATATATAGATATAATTCTCATATATCTCATGGGGTCAGCCACTGTGAGTCCCACCTGCATTCGTAATGTCCACCTCTACTAGAAACAGTCGTTGTGGCTAACCGACTAATTACCAGGATCACCATTACCACTTAAGCTGAAAGTAGGAGATTGCTGCTTCTGAAAACCAAAAATTGTAGCCCTTTTACTTCTTTCTCCCTGTCATGTGAACAGCAGATCCGTTGGAAAATGAATTGCTTTAAATGAGTTCCCGAAAAATGATAGCTCTCCGGTAAAGGCAATCAAGAGAATCCATTTTCACCAGATACGTTCTCGGCTTCCCATCGGAGCTTAGATCAGCAGCATCTCAACATGTCAACACTTTGAAACAGGGTACAAAAGCTACAACTGTGCATTTTTTAACAGTCTGCACATCAGCATGTAGAATCCATCCTCATATCTGGAGCCCCAGATGCTTCCGTCTATTTCACTGCTCTGTTAACAATTCTGAGAATCATGACCGCTATTTGATTGCAGTGTTACAGTAACTGTGCAGACATTACACATAGCAGTAATCCACATGGCGCACTTCACTAGTTGCCTTGCATATGTTCTGTCGATCTATACAAGGGATAGTGTGCCACGGACAACCCACTGCACTGGGTCATACAAGATTCCTTATTTTATTAGTTCAAAGTATTCTTATTTGTCGTATTGCAATCCACGTTACATCTACCTCACTGCGGTTTTGTGGTGTTTGTGAACATTTTCCACTTCCTCCATTGTCTCAATGGCCATTGATAGTAAAAACCTATTAAGACCCGACCAGAAAGGAGTTTTGGTCTTTTTAATTTTTGTGTAAAGCATATGTGTGTATATGTTTGTCTACACACATGCGCACCCGATGTTATTTTTTTTAACACACCCTTTTACTACTGAGTGTTCACCATGTATTTCGTATTAGCTATTCTACTAGTATTTTAAGTTATGGAAGGTTACCATGAATACTGTTTGTCATATGTTCCCAGTTATTTCAGGTTATGGAGCAATAATACAGCTAACATGTTAGTATAAAAATGATTTGGCTTGAAACACACACGAGAAGGGATCCCCATGTTCCTGTAATCAACACTTGAAAAGTGAAATGGTTGAATGTCATAGAAGTCTCTCTCAGTTTTTATTTATATTTAAGGCTAGTTTCACATTTACGGCTGTCCACTCTGGCAGAGTCTGCATTGTCATATACTGCCACCTGCCCACCAGACCCTATTGACTATAATGGGGTTCGCTACCAGACAAATATGTCGGTAACTGGCCGGACAAAAAGCACTGCACCCAACTGTTTTTATCCAGCCGATTCCAAGCATTCTATGTCGGAACAGCCTACCGCAGATGGCAAACTAGCCTTGTGTTTTTAGTATCGTTGTTAAGTACTTTTGGAAGCTGTTGGGTACATTGCCTGCTGTAAGCACCATGTGAGGTGGTAGAAAACAAACACTGTACTGGAGTGTACTGGTTTAGAGAACTGGTACTGAATGAGTGAATGTCCAAATGTGTTCTCACCTATCGGGTACAAGCTTCAGCTTATTATGTGGATTTAGTTTCACAACAACCTGCTTCATAATCTAATATTACATAAACAAAAAATATTAATCTCTAAATTACGCAGAATTAGTCAGTCATTTAAAAATGGATCCTGTGCCAAAGGTAGATTCAGGTTACTACACTGCGAGCTGTAATCTGTCAACGTAAGTAGGTGGTTAGATTACATTATTTATATTTATATCATTTAAACAGTGGAAATTAAATTGAAATCTATAATTTCTATTATATTATATCTAAAGGAGTTATATATCATGGCTGCCTTCTGCCAAAATAGTGAGGGGAGATTTATTATTACTGCCTTCAATTTAGACTGCATAAATTAGACGACACAGGCAGAAGATGTGCCAAAATCAGTGTCTCATGCTTTGCGATCGATTTGACACCTCTTGCCTGGCATGTTAGGGCATGTTCACATCTGCTTTGGAGGCTCCATCACAGATTCTGGCAAAAGGAGCGTTCCAAAAAAGTCCTGCATGCATGATTTTTTTCAGCTAAAATGCAGACACTGGAAACTAAACTGGCCCCATTATAGTCAATGGGGGTCTGTTCAGCTCCGTTGATTCCAGTTATGTGCTGAATCAGGCATTTCAGTGATTTTGGTTGTTCTCTATTTTAGCAGAGCAACAGAAATAACTAGCGCTGATGTTAAGTCTCTTCTATGCCACCCCCTTTTAGACAACTTTAAAAACAGTCTAGTATGGTGGAGAAACTCTCCAGAACGCATAAGAAATCTGGTACATAGGCAATTTTGGGGCCTAAATTGAGCCTGTTTAGCTTTGTAAATCTCCCCCAGTGTTCTCTTGTCCATGGACTGTGTCTGATATCGTAGCTCAGTCCCATGGAAGTGAATGGGGTGTGAACTGCAATACCAGACACTGACCATGAACACGAGTAAAGCTGTTTCTGCAGAGGAGTAGCCAGGTGCTTGTAATCTCAGTTAACTCCCTTTATTATACTGATTTTATTCATAATTTAGATCGCAGATTTTTGTGTTGTATGTCCCTAAAGAATACATTTAAATCTACGTTTAACAATATATAGAATATAAAAGCTAAGAAAATTCTATTACAAAGTTAAAGAAATGGTCTTAAATCCCCTTCAGACCGAAACACATTTTTTTTAATCTTAATACATATACGAAAAGCTTTAGTTTTCAAAGAGTTTGCCTCGTTCTTCCCAGATACCCTTAAGATGAGATTCATGTAATGGTCGTCATCCTCATTTCATTTTACAGACTGGAGTGTGTGTGTGTGTGTGACAGAGTTGGTTTTGAAAAACACAAAGAATTTGCACGGTTTGAGTTGTTCATTATGGTTTGCATTAGTTTGGGAGTGTGTCTTTCAGATATATATTTCTGCATTTAATAAAGAATAAGAAGCTTTATTGCTGTTTTCAACCTTATTTAGAAATGTTTTTACAGAACAAGGTATTATACTGCAAATATTTCCTGTATGTTATCCATGACATCAGCATTTGGCATGTTCTGACATCATGACCTTGGCCATCATACGAATTTGTGTTTTAACATCCAACACTGTAAACTTTTACTAATTATTTTTATATACATCTTAGTTTTATTCCTGCATTTTCACAACATATCAAGTTCACCAAAAATATGCCTTACTATTGTATTATATAATGCTTTACTCTGTATATCAATAAAGCACGCAACTATGTTACTTATAAAGCAATGTCGCTCTTATATTGTGTCCCTTCTTTTTACAATGTTACCTTGGCTTTATGAGATTTTCTGTCAGCAGCAATAAAATAATTAAGAAGACCTATCAGTTCACCTGAACTGCTTTATTGAAAATTTATATTCTCTTCAAAACATTCTGGAAAACCTTTCTTTTCTTAAAAAAATAAATAAATAAAAGTTTGTACTGTGCTGTTTCTCTGTTATCTCGCCAAGAGATATATGATTAATTTGACAAAAACTTGTAACCATTCAGTGGGGTGTGTCCTAACAGTCTAACATTGTCAGTTTTGATGGGATTCATGCTTAGGGACACACACCCTTTGACAAAGGGAAGAGAAACACCAGATTTTTTACTTTATCCATATATTTCTCGGATAAATAACAGAGGAATAGCAAAGGCTGTAGAAAATGTCTTAGAAGTGTAACCACTTACTAAAATAGATATTCCAGGAGACAGCTCCTCTGCAAACAAGCTTCCATAACTATTGGGCCTGGCAATCACATGAGTGCTGAGTGTCTCATGTGTACGGGCGGACTGGCCATAAACCCTACAGGGAAATTTCCTGATGGACCAATGCCCAGGCAGCCGCCCAAGCCCTCCTGCTGGCCAGGTATATAAACATTGAATGCCCCCAGCATTAAATAATGCTATGAGCTTCAGGTACTTATGTAACTGGCCAGCAGCTGCAGGTGCCCTCCTGAAGTCATCTATATCACTATCCTCTTTTTGGCTTTGCTGGGGGGCTATTTGGTGCTGCACTATGAAAATGCAGGCCCTGCCAAAATCTGTTGTCCCTGCCTACTTGTGTTCCCCTACCTTGTGCCAGTTTGGACCTGACTACAACATGGGGCCATTTTTTTTTTTTTTCTGGGCCACTTTAAGTTCCCAGTCCACCCAGCTCACGTGAAGCACAGCTGCAGGGCCTTAGCAGACCCTGCTCAGCTCAGCCTGGGTACATTGCCCCCACAGGAGGCTGTTTCCGCCTTTATGCTATCTGTGAATTAAAGAAGAAATGCAGGTTGTAACACAATTTTATAGGGCTTTGCAAGAGTATTTTGGATGTTTTGTGCAATGAAGAGACTGACACAGTTGGCATTAGATGGGTTGTGTAGCAAGGCAGGTACAGACTGGATAAGTGAGTGCTTGCCGGCAAGCCAAAAGTTCAGGATGTTAAAGTAGTAGCTGGGATATTTAAAGTGTGGTTTCTGGTATTTTGGTATTCACCACTATGAGTTAGAGACAGCAGGGGATAGTGCGGAGTAGATATGAGGACTGAGTTAAACATAACCAATGGCCAAGCCACTAATATAGTGACACTGAGGTATTGTTCAGATAAAGTTGTTAAAATAAAGTTATTTCGGGTGTGGGAGCCAATTATGATGGAGGGAGTTGGATGAAAAGCTTAGTCTTGTTCATAATTAGTTTCAGGAAAGAGATGACTGATGGTATATGAGTTAGTGGGGTGTCTAACCTGGGAGCAGAGAGAGAAATAAGGGTGCCATTAGCATGAGATTTCCAAGGTCATAGGTGGAGAAGGGGTGATTACTAAGCTTTGGTGGTACACCAACAGGAAGAGGGAATGGAGAGGAGGTTAACACACTAGGGTTGTTCACATCTCGTTTTGCTGTACATAAGGTGGATACTTTTAGATATACAGTAAAAAGGAAAAAAAAGTATCCAAATGTAGGCAATTTTGTAGTTATCCTTTTTTTACGTATATTTGATGTACATATGTTTTAATACGTTTGTGTATTTTTTTTTTTTTACAAAACCTCTCTTTTTCTTTAAAATAAAGATTTGAAGGCAATATATTAAAAAAATGAATATGTTTAACAGATGGAAGCGTATTGTTTCCATCCATCTCCCATTCACTGCAATGTAAAAAAAAAAAGTATACTTTTCTATACTTGCGTGTTCTGCAAAAAAACAAAAAACGGTATGCTACATTTTTCTGACCTGCAAGGAAAGTAAACAGTCAAAAAGTATGCACTTTTGAGCTATGTTTCCCAATTGTAGTCTATGGGTACGTCAAGCCACACATTTCTATATGGTATTTCTGCTTAAAAATGTATCTGCATGACATAGAGCAAACACGAGAATGTGAACAAACTAGGAGACACTAAGGGGGAGATTTATCATCCCTCTACACCTTGCCTGTGGCCCTGAGACATTTATCATCATTTACTCAAGAAACTGGCATAAATGATGAAATCTATGGCAGCTATGCGCTGGTGTGGATTTGCAGTCTGGCATACGGACTGCCAGAGGAGGCATTTAATTCATGACTACGCCTGTGCCTGATCATAAATAAAATGTCTGCTCCAGTCTTTATAAATCAGGGTCTAAATGTTCTGAGGGGAAAAAATCTTGAAACAAACAAGTAAGGAAAGAATCCAGAGGAGTACAGTGATCCGCAGTCTCACAGCCTGAGCACTAAAAGACTTCTTTTTTTTGTATTTGTAGTTAAAAGATAATGTAGATATCAGGACTTGGGTGTTTTCCAGGATTTATATTGATGCATTATCCACAAGATACCGGGACCCACCTACCGGTCAGGATTTGAGAATATCCCACAGAATGAATACCTGTGGTAAGTCCTGATGCATGGACACTAATTATATCACCTGCTCAATACTAAGGAAATCCTGAAAACTTGATTGGAAGGTGGGTCCCGAGGACCAGGGTTGAGAAACCCTGCTGTAGGCCATCAATATTACATTAACAGAGGTCCGACATCCCTAATCATTGTGTACTGATTGGGGCTGGTTACGGCAGCACTGCTCCCAAGCACCAGCTCCATCCACTACACACAGCTCAGCACTGGAGCCACTCTTGAACAGATGATCAATGGGATGTTGGAAGCCCTATAATCAGATACTGATGGTCTAGCCTGAGGACAGACCATCAATATGAAAATCCCAGAAAAACCCTTAAAGACTAGGTACACCGTTGGGGACATTTTGTATTATTGTATTGTTCTTATTTTGAGTTAAAAATAATTTTTACAATTGGTCTTTATAAAAAAAAATATGGAATCCTTTTTTCTGTACCTAGCTGATCTGCTGTAGTAGCAGCCTGCAGGTTTTTTTTGTCTTTTCCGTCATCTGGGCAGCAGATGGACTCCTTATCTCTGCTCTCAGACATTAGACACTCATCAAAGCTCAATCCTGATGCATTCTGAGCGGATCCTTTTCCATTCAGAATGCATCCGTTTTGGACCGCTTGTGAGAGCCCATGACGGATCTCACAAGCGGAAAACCAAAGTGCGAGTGTGAAAGCAACCTTAGATGACCGGCACAAAGTGAAAGTACCAGTCACACAGCTAGAAAAAGAGTTAACCCTTTGTGACAGAATGGCATAATATTTTTAATAAAGGCCAATTGAAAATATGATTTTTAGCCAAAAACGAGTAAAATGCGATCATAAACAAAAATTGCCTCCAAAGGTGTACATAGCCTTTGAGGACACAAATTAAAATTATTCAAATTATAAATAAAAAAATGTAACTATCATTTCCGCATTAACTAATAAGGAAACTTCCTATGAACAGCATAAATTATGTGATTAAGACTTTACATATGAATACATGTATCATCTAACATTCCTAGGGTTTTTGTTTCTTTAACAAGAAGCCTGGAAGAAAGACGTTTTTGTTAATCCCATGAATGTGAGGAGCTTATATAAATACTCAGTTTTTCAGATACTAAAAGTTTTAAAAAAAATTCTAGAAAGTTTTAATCAATATCCATTTTACAAAAATGAGCCACAGGAATATATACAATAGACTGAACAGCTGGGAAAGATGAGCATTAACTTTCTTCACACCACCGTCTTCTGTCGCCATCTTTGTTTGGAAATCAATCTAACACTCAAGCTGGTGGGATAATAATACTGATCTTTACACTTTGTGATAACACTATTTCCTCATTGACGGCTACATTGTTGTATAGGGATCCGCAGTCAGGTTATTTCCTTTAGTAACTCTGTGATTTTCCCTGCATGACTAGTTACTTCACACCAAACCTATCTATAAAATTACCCATCCCCACAGTCCAGCACAAATGTACAATTACTGCATATAGTCAAGTGATCAATATATCTTAGATTACCCTTAACAGTCACTCCTATATGTTCCACAAAATGATGTTCATAGGGTTTTGACACTGTGAGAAAAACTATATTTTATGCATCTACCACCAGGCAAATGGCAAACAACCATATCGAAGAGGCTTCTCCACTACTGAGAGACCATGTGGGTATACCAGGGTGAAAAAAATGATTATACTCAAATTGCCATAATCTAGTCACCAATTATTTAATTGTTATTAAAGGAATCTACATAGCCGTCATGCATAGGTAGCCCTCCATAGGGTTGTGTGTTCATTTCGATGGGTGCTCTGCAATACTACAGCATTGCTTTCCCAATGATACAGGCATCACATGATCACTTGGGGGGATTGCTTTCATGGCTCCAAATATTATTATATAATAATTATATAATATCATATAATAATATTGTTACTTCATGCAAATCTATGAATGGATCCCAGGATAGGTCATCTGTGTATGATCAGTGAATGTTAGACCCCCCTTGTTAGCAGAATGAGTGGCAGCAGCACTTTTTTCAATATTAATCCAGGCACGTCCATAAACGCAGTTGTCTGGTACTGCTGCTTCACCTCATTCCTTTTGCCAACAATGGGGCAGATTTACTAATCCTGTCTAAACTGTAGACAGCTTACAATTAGGCAGTCTGAAGATGCACCAAATTTATCAACGCAGCTTGATGGATTTGTCTAACTTTGCACCGAATATAGTTGGCTTACTTTGGGCCAACAATTGCCACATTCCTTTAACAAGCAAGAAAAAACGGAAGCTTGGCGCAGTGTATTATTTCTTTTTGTCACATTTGCGTTATAAACTTAGTACATTTTCTCCGTGTATTCCTGGGGAAAAAAAAACATTAAATGGGTTTTCTGGTGGCATATTTTAATTAAAAACTGGGAGAATTAAAAAAGTCAGTACTCGTACAGATCCCGTGCTGCTCTACACTTCCTGTTCCTGGAATTGACACACAGGAAATGGCGTAGACTGCCTGCTCAGCCAATCAGTGGATGAGGTGGGTCACTACTGTGGCAGTCCAAGCGATTTCTGGTATGTCAAGCCTGAGAATGGGAGGTAGAGAGGAGCAGGCATCGGAGCAGTGGCTGAACAGCAGTAGTGAGGGATCATGAGAACTGAGTGTTTATTTTACCCCACTAGGACCATGCTCTTAATTACAATCATGCTGCCAATACCACTTCAACTAAGCTGCTCTGCAGTTTAGTACTAGAGAAGCTGGATGGCAAGCTATACTAGTTGAAAGCCTAAAAATGGTTGAACTTAAAGGGGTTTTCTTGGAATACTACGGTTTATAACAGATATGCTCATGTAGTTGCTTACCCATGTACATCTTCCCCATGTTTTTTTTTTTTTTTTTTTTTTAAAGTTTGACTACTCCTGACCCGTTTTCACCATGTAAACAAATCACACTGGTTTGTTACTATCCTGTATGTAGCGCTTCCTGTTCCAGTATCCAACCATCCCATGTTAAATTTCTCTGCTCTAGCCACACCCCAAACACCCAGCTAGTTTATAGCTCCTCCCACCAGCTAGTTACATAGACACTCCTCTATCACTGCCCCTTACAACACCCAGCTAGTTTATAGCTCCTCCCATCCAGCTAGTTATATAGACACTGCCCCAAACACCCAGCTAGTTTATAGCTCCTCCCACCAGCTAGTTACATAGACACTCCCATATTGCTGCCCCTAACAACGCCCAGCTAGTTTATAGCTCCTCCCAACCAGCTAGTTACATAGACACTCCCCTATCACTGCCCCAAACAACACCCAGCTACTTTATAGCTCCTTCCACCAGCTAGTTACATAGACACTCCCCTATCACTGCCCCTAACACCCAGCTAGTTTATCGCTTCACCCACCAGCTAGTTACATAGACACTCCCCTATCACTGCCCCTAACACCGAGCTAGTTTATAGCTCCTCCCAACCAGCTAGTTACAAAGACACTCCCATATCGCTGCCCCTAACAACGCCCAGCTAGTTTATAGCTCCTCCCACCAGCTAGTTACATAGACACTCCCATATCGCTGCCCCTAACAACACCCAGCTAGGTTATAGCTCCTCCTAACCAGCTAGTTACATAGACACCTCCCTATCACTGCCCCTAACACCCAGCTAGTTTATAGCTCCTCCCACCAGCTAGTTACATAGACACTCCCCTATCACTGCCCCTAACACCCAGCTAGTTTATAGCTCCTCCCACACAGCTAGTTACATAGACACTTCCCTATCACTGCTCCTAACAACGCCCAGCTAGGTTATAGTTTGTCCCAACCAGCTAGTTACATAGACACTCCCCTATCACTGCCCCAACAACACCCAGCTAGTTTATAGCTCCTCCCACCAGCTAGTTACATAGACACTCCCATATCACTGCCCCTAACAACGCCCAGCTAGTTTATAGCTCCTCCCACCAGGTAGTTACATAGACACTCCTCTATCACTGCCACTAACACCCAGCTAGTTTATAGCTCCTCCCACCCAGCTAGTTACATAGACACTCCCCTATCACTGCCCCTAACACCCAGCTAGTTTATAGCTCCTCCCACCAGCTAGTTACATAGACACTCCCCTATCACTGCTCCCCACAACGCCCAGCTAGTTTATAGCTCCTCCCACCTAGCTAGTTACATAGACACTCCCCTATCACTGCCCCCACAACACCCAGCTAGTTTATAGCTCCTCCCACCTAGCTAGTTACATAGACACTCCCCTATCACTGCCCCTAACAACACCCAGCTAGTTTATAGCTCCTCTCGCCCAGCTAGTTACATAGACACTCCCCTATCACTGCCCCTAACAGCACCCAGCTAGTTTATAGCTCCTCCCAACCAGCTAGTTACATAGACACTCCCCTATCGCTGCCCCTATGTGGTCATATTATCACAGGAAATAAGAAAGAGCTGCATGGACATGGTCATGTGATCAGAGATCAGAACAGAAGATAGGAGAAATAAAGGTAAAAGAAATACATTGCAAAATTGCCCCTTCATAAATTGATTATTTTAAAGGATTTGATGCAAACTGGAGAATCCCTTTAATATCTCCATTTACTGTTCTTTTTAGTTTAGCAGCAAAATGCTCCAGTATTCAGGTGAGCCAGCATTAAATATGAGTTTTCCTGTCACTCATACTTACTGCTGGTGTTTTTTAAGTGCTCGTTGAAAGATATCTTACTTGTTTCAATTTCAGACTTTCCACGTATCAGTACAGACATCACGTGTCCAAAAACAGAAATTTATGAGACTTTCATCCTTCTTTGACTCCTTCAAAGGTCTGCACATGTTCCCTATTAATTTGTGTTATAATCGCCTGCTACGGGTTGTGGTACCAGCATTTCCCTAATTTAACAGTAAAATAAAATACATTTGGATGGATTATTGCTAGTGTCTTCACCTGCATCAGAGGCAAGTGACCGTTGAAGGAACCAGAGTCTCCCTGAGGCCTAGTCAGAAGGCACACAAAGGGAAGGAAGGAAAACTTATCTTTAGACGAACAGGGAGCAGGAGATCCACCAAACACTTGCAGACCACACAAGGAGGAAATATAACTTGCACCGGCTGCAGGGAGAGGCGGGAATAAATAGAGCCACAGAATAGCTAATGAGCAGAAGAGGATAGATGGGATTCTGCCCATATCAAAACACAGAAGGGGAAAATAGAAGGATCTGTCAGATAGACTCCCGTGCAGCAAGTCTGTCAGATCTTCTCAGGCCCCTGCCAGGGCAGGCAGTGGCAGTGACAGTACCCCCCCCTTCTTTGGGTAACCTCCGGGCACCCAGGACCAACCTTATCCGGGTGTGCCCTGTGAAAGGCCCTCACAAGGCGACCAGCATTAACATAGGCCGCCGAAACCCACATTCTTTCTTCTAGACTGTATCTCTTCCAATGTACCAGATACTGAAGGGAGCCACGAAGAACACGTGAGTTGACTATTCTGGAGATCTGAAACTCCAGATTACCATCTACCAAGACGGGAGAAGGTGGCAAAGGAGATGGTTCAGCAGGTTCCACATATTTTTTCAACAAAGACCTGTGAAACACATTATGGATCTTCCAGGCCTGCGGAAGTTCCAGACGAAACGCAACCGGATGGACAATGGCTGAGATCTTGTAAGGACCAATAAATCTTGGAGCCAACTTCCAAGAGGGTACCTTTAACTAAATGTTCTTAGTGGACAACCACACCAAATAATCCACACACAGGTCCGGATGAGTCATACGTCTCTTATCAACCATCCGTTTATATCTTTCGCCCATCAGACACCACATCAGAGGGGATGCCATGCAATTTCACAATATTATCAATAAACACCTGAGCGAGAGTTTTAGCATTGGGTAAACCTGATAACGGTATAAAGTGAGCCATCTTACTGAAGCGTTCTACCAGCACCAAAATTACAGTTTTCCCAGAAGAACTTGGTAAATCAGTGATGAAGTCCATGGACAAATGCATCCAAGAACGAGATGGGATAGACAAAGGGATAAGCGGTCCTGAAGGGCGAGTATGAGGCACCTTAGTACGTGCATAGGTCTCACAAGCTGCCACATAGCCCTCAACACTTTTACATAAACCTGGCCACCAGAATCTCCTGGCAATAAGATCCACGGTGGATCTACTCCCAGGATGTCCCACAAGGACAGTATCATAATGTTCCTTGAACACCTTGTGTCGAAGCCCAGAAGGAACAAACAACTTCCCTGAAGGACAGGAATCAGGTGCCTCACCTTGAGCCTACAACACTTCCGCCTCTAGTTCTGGATTAAAGAGCGGATACCACCACCCCATCAGCCAAAATCGGAGCAGGATCCTTTGAATGTCTCGCCCCGAAGCCCATTTCCCAAAGCCCCCCCCCAGGAAAGCTAGGCGATAAAGCATCCGCTTTGACATTTTTGGCCCCAGGGCGATAAGTGACCACAAAATTAAATCTGGTAAAAAACCGTTGGCCCCAGGGCGATAAGTGACCACAAAATTAAATCTGGTAAAAAACCGTGCCCATCTGGCCCGCCTAGGGTTCAGACGCTTCGCAGATTGCAGGCAAGCCAGATTCTTATGGTCAGTAATTACCATAAACGGATCAATGGCTCCTTCCAGCCAATGACGCCACTCTTCAAAGGCCAATTTCATGGCCAGCAACTATCTGTTCTGAACATCAAAAAAAAATTCGGCAGCAGAGAGTTTCTTTGAGAAAAAGGCACAAGGACGCCATTTGCCAGGATAGGGACCCTGCGACAAAACTGCTCCGACTTCCACCTCTGCTGCATCAACCTCCACAACGAAGTGTGGAGACACATCGGGTTGAACCAGAATGCATCAGAGCTTTCTGATTCTCCGGAAGATCCCATTCTAGTACCGCACGGACCTTTTTTTAGGATCCATACGAAAACCTGAGGCCAAAAGTACGTAACCCAGAAACTACAGCTCCTGAACAGCAAACACACACTTTTCCAACTTGGCATATAATTTATTCTCCCGGAGGATCAAAATTACTTGTCCCAAATGATCCTGATGGGACTCCATATCGGGCGATTAAATCAATATGTCATCTAGGTAGATAACAACAAACCCTCCCACCAGATGAAGAAAAATGTCATTGATAAAGTGCTGAAAGACCACTGGGGCGTTAGTCAAACCAAAGGGCATTACCAAGTTTTCGAAGTGACCCTCAGGGGTATTGAAGGCCGTCTTCCACTCATCCCCTTCCCTGATTCTTATCAGTTTATAAGCCCCTCTTAAATCCAATTTAGAGAACACCTTGGCTCTGACAATCTGATCAAATAAATCCGAGATCAAGGGAAGGGGATAAGGATCACAGACCGTAATAAGATTCAGCTCATGGAAATCTAAGCACGGTCTAAGGGTCCCATCTTTTTTTTAACAAGAAAGAAGTCGGCGGCCACAGATGATTTAGATGGTCTAATATGCCCTTTTGCCAAACTCTTGGTAACATATTCTCGCATAGCTACTCGTTCAGGTTGGGAAAGGTTATATAACCGAGATTTTGGCCATTTAGCTACGGGAATACGAATGATCAATCATTCATATTCTCGTGGGGAGGGGGGGTGTAGTGCCTGATCACCACCATCCGAGAATACGTCTGAAAAATCAGAAAGGAACACCTTAGTGGATATCACAGAAATAGATGCGCCGAGACAGTTGTCTATACAAAATTCACTCCAATTACTGATCTGTCTAGTTTGCCAGTCGATAGTAGGATTATGTTTAGTCAACCATGGTAAACCCAGTACCAGAGGAGCAGGCAAACCCTTCAATACAAAACAAGAAATGGACTCAACATGAGAATCACCTATGAATATCCTGTACAATATGAGTTAGACACTTTTGTGAGAGGAGCGGAATCAATAGCAAACACCGATATCTCTTTGCTTAATGTGCTTGCTTTAAGACCATGAGTCTGAACAAATTAATAATTAACAAGGTTAACTCAGCACCACTGTCAACAAATACCTCTAATTCAATACATTCAGAGTCTAGCGCCACCATGGCAGGCAGGAGAAATCTGGTACTGCAGGTAGAAGCAAAAAATACCTTTTCCGAGTCCCCATTCACGCTACCAAGAGTAAGGGAACTTGATTTATTGGAAAGACACCCCTTTTTTGTTTCTTTTCCACCCTGAGGTTTAATAAAAGGACAAACATTAATGAAATGTCCTTCTTTACCACAGAAAAAACAGTCTCTTCTGAACCCTAAAGTTCCAATTTCCAGGGCATGAAGAGACCTGACCCAACTGCATAGGCCAGACATGTCCAGGGCCGGCGCTTCCATAGATGCAAGGGGGGCAATTGCCCCCGGGCCCCCAAGTCCTTAGGGGCCCCCAAGCAGCGCCGGCCCGCAACTAACTTACTACAATTGGATATGGGGCGGGCCGCGCCGCGGCTGCTCTGAGCGCCTCTCTGCCTCTTTAAGAGAGCAGTGGCTGCTGGGGCTCAGGGCGTGCCGCCGCACAGGCACGTCTTCGCGGTCTTGACGTCGCCAGAGCCCCGCCCCTAGAACCAGAAGAAGAAGGAGCGAGCGCAGTGCGCACTGCCCTTGCTCACCGTGGCTGCTGCCTGCTGACTTCTACTCCTCTGTGGCTCTCAGAGTCTCTGCTCTGCCCACCAGTGACCATACACAGGGAAGGGAAGGAACAAGGGGTGCATATCTGTTCTAGGTAAATTGTGGGGTGTGGAAATGTGCATTGTAGACTGACTAGTCTGTGCTGGAGTCCTGGAGAAATGAACCATTTGGGGGAGCATGGGGGAGATGTGCATCTGTACTGGAGGAGAAATGAGCCATGGGGGAGATGTGCAGATGTGCTGGAGAAATGAGCCATGGGGCGGGGGAGGGGGGAGAAGAGATGTGCTGCTGACACTGGCCCATACATGAGGAGAAATGTGCCATTCGGGGGAGGGGGGTATGGGGCGTTGTATTTATGTATGCTGCCATAAGGGGGGGGGGAATAATGTGACGCGAAGGGGGTGATTGATGACGTGACATGGAGGGGGGCCCCTTAATGTTTTTCGCCCCCGGGCCCCATTTCACCTAGAACCGGCCCTGGACATGTCCAAACTCCAGCCCTCCAGATGTTGCAAAACTACAACTCCCATCATTCCTGGACAACCTACAGCTATCAACCTACAGAAGAGCATGATGGGAGTTGTAGTTCTGCAACACCTGGAGGGCCAGAGTTTGGACATGCCTGGTATAGGCTCATCTCCAGACACAGGCTGAGGGGCAGAAGAGACAGTCTCCCCACATTATAGTGCATCCCGATTGAGGGGAACCTTGCACCTCTCTCACAGGCGTTTATCATTCCGTATGGCTAGGGACATAGCCGCCTCCAAAGAATCAGGGTTTTCATGAACTGCCAGAGTATCTTTTAATCTTTCAGACAGACCCTGACAGAACTGACTACGGAGTGCTGGGTCATTCCACTCTGAGTCAGTCGCCCATGTTCTAAATTCAGAGCAATAAGATTCAGTCGAACGTTCTCCCTGACTCCAGCTACGCAGCTTTGATTTGGCCAGAGAGACCCGGTCTGGATCATCATAAATCAGGCCCAGGGCACTGAAAAATTCATCCACCGATCGGAGAGACTGGGAACCGATCGGTAAAGAAAAGGCCCAAGACTGAGCATCACCTTTTAGAGAGAAATGATAATCCCCACTCTTTGATTTTCGTCCCCAGATGAGATAGGACGCAGACGAAAATACAATTTACAAGATTCCCCGAATCAAACAAAGTTGTCACTTCCCCCAGAAAACCTATCTGGGAGAGCGACCTTCGGTTCAAGGCTAGCCAGGTTCCGACCAGTGAAACCGGACGCCAGAGATCTCTGACACAATGCGACAGAATTGTGGAGGTCAGCTACCTCCAAAGACAATCCCTGCATGCGTTCCACCAGAGCATCAACACCTTTCATTTCTACACAGTGCAAGGAAAACACAAAAATGACAGAATTGGCAGGTTATAATGTCACGGTAGGTGAGGGAAGGGAAGAACACCAAAAACAACAACAGACTAGGCCTCAAAGCTAGGGAACAGGGAAAGGTCACCACCTGACAATCCCTGAGCCTTTCCCTGACTGCTAACAACATGAACAGATCCTGAAGGTGGAAGTGTTCATGCACTGGAACCTAGGCCTAGCTGAAACTGTAACAAACCCTCTGCTAGGGATAAGGAGATAAGCCAACTGGTTCCTTCCACTGTAGAGTCTCCCTGAGGCCCTCCCTGAGGCCTAGTCAGAAGGCACACAAACAACTGGAAGGAAGGAAAACTTATCTTTAGATGAACAGGGAGCAGGAGATCCACCGAACACTTGCAGACCACAAAAGGAGGAAATATAACCTGCACTGGCTGCAGGGAGAGGCAGGAATAAATATTGCCACAGAATAGCTAATGAGCAGAACCTGAGGAGAGGTGGGATTCTGCCCATATCAAAACACAGAAGGGGAAAATAGAAGGATCTGTCAGATAGACTCCCGTGCAGCAAGTCTGTCAGATCTTCTCAGGCCCCTGCCAGGGCAGGCAGTGACACTATTAATATCACCAATCCTGGTTTTTATCAGGTACAGTCAAGAACCAACTCCATGGACAAGTTCCAAAATATCATGGAAAAGGAACTTAGATTATTACAACAAAATACAACAAAGAAAAAACAAATATGACCGCTGCCCAAACTCTGGCACTTAAAGAACTTAAAGTAACAATGATATCATAATTCGCAATACTGATAAGGGCCCTTATCACTCCAGAATTTGCTAGGGCCCTTGACTCCATACTAGACGAAGGTCTCAGATTGGGTGACTTGAGCAATAATAAAAAAAGAGTACCTGAAAATGGATTGTCCCTGTACGCCTATCATGTATGGCCTAAGCAGGATAACCCCATTACATATAGATCTATTGTCTCCTGCTCTGGATATATTTTTGAAAGACTTTGTGACGGGGGGAACATCATCTACAACCTCTGGCCACCCGAATCCCAGGATATTTGAAGGACAGTAAAGATGTACTAAACAACTTGAATAATGTATGTAAGGATTCACACTCAACCTGGGTAACCTGCGACACTCAAGCACTGCATCCTTCTATACCACACCCAGGAGCTCTGACTATCCAGCTGAACTGAAAGAATATATCATTGATGTTACCAGTTTTTTACTATCTAGGAATTATTTTTCTTTTAATAATTTTTTCCTACAGGTGAAAGGCTGCCCAATGGGGGCGAGGTTCTCCGCTACTCTCGCTATTATTTTTATGGCATGGTTTTAGGAATGTCACATTTTTTCCGAATGTAACCCTGTCTTATATAGGCTGGCGCGGACGTTATATTGATGATATGCCCTGTAGCGTCCTGCCAGCCTTTATTAAATATTTAAATAACAATACTTTTTCACTGATTTTCATCTACAATAGCCACCTATATGAAAGTTCCTTTCTGGATCTAACCCGGATTGAACATTCCTGTCATAACCGGGTTATTACCAAGTTGTATTGAAAAACCTACAGCACATAACACTGTTCTGGCCGGTAGGGGAGTACATCAGGGCGTTACATACTTGTTCAGACACCAAGGATTTTCACAAGAAATGTGTCATCATTGATAACTGCCTCAAAGAAAGAGGCTATCCTATTTGGTCTCTCAATTATGCCAAAAATATTGCGATTACTAAAAATAGAGAATCTTTACTCAGCGATGGCACTGTCACAAAAAATTCCCACACTACTAATCGTAATACTGATTTGGTTACTTTTTCTACCAATTATTATTTAGAATGTGATCAGATTGTTCATCTCCTTAAAAAATATTTACCTGTCTTGGATAATGACCCCCAAATCAAAAATATTCTCAAGAGCAGCTGCAGATTTGTAGCCAAACGGGGTGTCACACTAGGTAATACTTTAGCTCCCTCCATGTGTGTGTCTCCAAAGAGTCACACTGGCAAACATTGGCTCACATGCAAAGGCCCATACAAATGTGGGCACAACAGATGTAATATATATAACTACATCAAACCCCATAAATCTGTGACCTTCACAGCAAATAATTATGGTCATAATATCAATACTTTTAATATACTGCAACAGTATATTATTTATGCTATTGAATGTATTGAATGCAGGATCCAGTATATTGGGTGTACCACCAAAAGCCTTAATAAACGCATTGCTGAACACTTAGGCTGCATTCACACGGGAGAGTTTTCCGCGCGGGTGCAATGCGTGATGTGAACGCATTGCACCCGCACTGAATCCGGACCCATTCATTTCAATGGGTCTGTGTACATGAGCGTTTTTCTTCACGCATCACTTGTGTGTTGCGTTAAAATCGCAGCATATATTCTATATTCTATATTCTGCGTTTTTCACGCAGCCCTAGCCCCATAGAAGTGAATGGGGCTGCGTTAAAAACGCATTGCATCCGCAAGCAAGTGCGGGTGCGTTGCGTTTTTCACTGATGGTTGCTAGGAGATGTTGTTTGTAAACCTTCCGTTTTTTATCACGCGCGTGAAAAACGCATCAAAACGCATTGCACCCGCGCGGAAAAAACTGAACAACTGAACACAATCGCAGGCAAAACTGAATGGCTTTGCCTGTGAAATCGCACAGTTTTCACTGAACGCATCCGCAACGCATCCGGACCTAATCCGGACACACTCGTGTTAACCCAGCCTTAGGCCTCATGCACGCGAACGTATATTCTTTCCATGTCCATTCCGTTTTTTTGCGGACTATATACGGAGCCATTCATTTTATGGGGTCCGCAAAAAAAACCAGAAGGTACTCCGTGTGCATTCCGTCCCGTATGTCCGCTCTGCAAAAAATAGAACATGTCCTATTATTGTCCGCATTACGGACAAGGATAGTACTGTTCTATTAGGGGTCAGCTGTTCTGTTCTGCAAAATACGGAATGCACATGGACGTCATCCGCATTTTTTGCGGATCCGTTTTTGGCGGACCGCAAAATATATATGGTCATGTGCATGAGGCCTTAAATAGTATCAAAAATCCTCAAGTGAAAAACCTGTCAGGTGCAGCTGCACATTATGTGAACAGCCACCAAGGCAACAAACAGACCTTGCAGGTGAAAGCCATTGAAAAGGTTAACCAGCCCAAAAGAAAAGGTAATTGGAAACAAGCCCTGCTGAGGCGTGAGGCGTACTGGCTCCTCACCATGGGATGTAGGTCTCCTAATGGAATGAACCTTAAGACCGATTTGTCATACCTGTATTGATGACCTTATTCACACTGCATTTCGCCTTCTTTTTAAATGCACACTCTGTAATGTGTGTCCGTACTCGGCCTTGTATCTTATATTACTCTTTTATTAAGATATCTTCATTCCAGCTCCTACTCCATCCATTCCAGAGTTTCGGTGTTACTGCTTTTCCTGCATGCCTCTCAGTATATATATTTTTATAATTTTCTATGTCTTGTATGAGGAAGGGCTTGTATGTCCAAAACATATAAGGCTACTTTCACACTGGCGTCTTGTGCAGATCCGTCATGTATCGCCAGTGTGAAAGTAGCCTAAGGCGCCTGCATGAAGCAGGAGCAGGCGCCCTCTTTAGGGAGAGGACACAGGACATACCCGTACGTCCTGTGTCCTTAAGACCTCATGCATACGACCATTTTTTTTGCGGGTGTACGGGCCGTTTTTATGAGTTCCGTATACGGTCCGTATACGGACCCATTAATTTCAATGGGTCCGCAAAAAAAAACTGAAGTGTTTCCGTATGCATTCCGTTTCCGTATTTCCGTTCCGTGCAAAGATAGAACATGTCCTATTATTGCCCGCAAATCACGGTCCGTGGCTCTATTCAAGTAAATGGGTCAGCCAAAAAAACGGAACGTATACAGAAATGCATCCGTATGTCTTCCGTATCCGTTCTGTTTTTGCGGAACCATCTATTGATTTAATTTCTATGTAATTACTGTATACTGTATATGCCATACGGAAAAACGGAACGGAAACGGAAACACAACAGATAACAAAAACGGAACAACGAATCCGTAAAAAACGGACCGCAAAACCATACGGTCGTGTGCAATAAGCCTAAGAGGTTAACCTTGATAAAGATGAATCAGTCGTGGATCAACCAGGATTTCCAGACACCTGTGCCTAATGCAACAGAATAGATCATTCTGACACTACTGATCATACTGTGGTATGTTGGCACACCAGAGTATTCTACAAATTGGGGCGTTTCTTCTGGCCACGTGCTGCTGCCACCATTCTGATGCCACCCACCTTTTGCCTCTACTGCCATTCCTACATAGGGGCTTCTTGGCCTATTGATTTAATTGTGTATAGTGTTGATTGAAAATATTCGAATCGCAAATATCGCCACTTCGAGAATTTGCGAATATTTAGAATATAGTGCTATATATATTCGTATTTGCAAACACTGTTGATCGCGAATATTCTAATCGTAAATTTATCGCGAATTTATGGCGAATATTGGCGAATATTTGTAAAAAAAAATTATTAGGATATGAATACCACTGGGCTTTGCTATGACACTACTATTGTTGGGTTCTGCTACTGCGGTGATCTGCCACCTTCGAATATTCTAATCGCGACAGTGGTTTTAATATTTTTCTACTGTGTTCTGAGTAAATAAAGGAATTGTTTTTATTTTGGCGCTGGATCTATCCACGTTTTTCCTGTTCTGAGTTGCCAGCCCAGATCACGTGCACCATGCATTATGATAAAAGCAAGGCTGGCTCTCCAAACTCCATCTGATGAAACAATAAAGAATTAAAGAAGATATTGTACACCGAAATAATGGGCTTAAAAATAGCAATAATGTTTACAAATACAATAAACATAAAACATCATTAAAAACTTTAGCTAATAAAGACTTAAATTGATAATGATGAAGCAGCACTAAACTAAGTATACAATCCGGGAGAAATAACACGTCCCAGGGGGGATGTAACAGATGTAAAAGAAAAAAATACAGGTAGCAGAGATTTTTCATGTTCGAGTGTTCCATATACAGTAATACTTTCTACAACCAACTCGCTTTATAAACATGCCACCGTACCACAGTGTGCAGTACTAGTACTACTTATGCTGGTTTACTTGTGCGCAACAATTTAAATGTGGTAGTGCAAATGGGCTTGTCTCCTGACCATCAAGTGGTATCATGTCTTCATCAACTAGTTTGTTCTCACTAACCTTAAGGCCCCATTTACACGGGCGTGATTTCCGTGCGGGTGCAATGCGTGAGGTGGACGCATTGCACCCGCACTGAATCCGGACCCATTCATTTCTATGGGGCTGTGCACATGAGCGGTGATTTTCACGCATCACTTTTGCGTTGCTATACTCTGCATTTTTACGCGACGCAGGCCTCATAGAAGTGAATGGGGCTGCAGGAAAATCGCAAGCATCCGCAAGCAGATACGGATGTGATTTTCCCGCATGGTTGCTAGGAGACGATCGGGATGGGGACCCGATCTTTATTATTTTCCCTTATAACATGGTTATAAGGGAAAATAATAGCATTCTAAATACAGAATGCAAAGTAAAATGGGTGATTGAGGGTTAAAGAAAAAGAAAAGTAACTCGCCCCCTCCAATTGAGCGCATAGCTGCCGGTCTCCTGTTCTGTATTCAGCTGGGGGGGGTAAAGGACCTTCCATGACGTCACTGGGTCACATGGTCCAATCACATGCTTCCATCACCATTGTGGGAGCAAGTGATGTGACCCAGTGACGTCACGGAGGGTCCTTTACCCCCCCAGCTGAATACAGAACAGGAGACCGGCAGCTATGCGCTCAATTGGAGGGAGTGAGTTACTTTTTATTTTTAACCTCCAATCCCACATTTTACTTTGCATTCTGTATTGAGAATGCTATTATTTTCCTTTATACCTATGTTATAAGGGAAAATAATAAATTCTCCAGAATACTCCACCCGAAACCGGACTTCACTGATGAAGTCCAGGTTTGGGTCTGGGTACCAAACATGGCGATTTTTCTCACGCACGTGCAAAACGCATTACAACAGTTTGCAAATGCACGGAAAAATTGCATATTTTCCCGCAATGCACCCACCTCTTATCCGGCGTCAAACATGACGCTTGTGTCAAAGGAGCCTAGGGCCCCTTTCACACGCGTGTGACAGATTGGCTCCGGATGCGTTCAGATTATTTCGCAAGCAAGTTCAGTCAGTTTTGTCTGCCATTGTGTTCAGTTGTTCAGTTTTTTCTGCACGAGTACAATGCATTTTGATGCGTTTTTCACGCGCGTGATAAAAAACTGAAGGTTTACAAACAGCATCTCTTAGCAACCATAATTGAAAAACGCATTGCATCCGCACTTGCTTGCGGATGCAATGTGTTTTTACTGAAGCCCTGTTGACTTCTAGGGGGCCAGGGCTGCATGAAAAACGCAGAATATAGAACATGTGCAGGCGCTATGCGTTCACGTGGAGCCTATATTTACACAGCCCAAATATCGGGCAGATTACTGGGAATGACCATTCCTACGAACGGTCGTTCCCTACAATCTGGACATGTAAATGTGCTGCCGATCCACGAGCGAAACGCTTTTTCTTCAGGCGATCCTGTTGTTCATGCAGGCACCACCGATCATAGTTTCTGGGCAGCAGATCGTGTGGTCTAAACAGTGATCTGCTGCTCAGAAACCATGATTCTCTATGAGCCATCCCTCATCCTCATACTGTGAAGGAGATCGCTGCATGTAAATGCACGGTCTTCTTCACTGAACGAGCAGCTGACTGTCGGGAAGAAATGCTTCCTTCCCAACAATCGGCCGCTCAGTCGGCCTGTGGAAATCCATCTTTATGCTGGATCACGCACTATCTGGATGGACACTGTCTCTCTTGCCTGCGCAACACAGACAGGTGACTGGAGCTGGACACCTTTGTGACTGTGTAGTGTATAGTTAAGAATCTATAGTTAAGCCATAAGCTTCTTCATTAGTAGCTCGGTTTTCCAGCTACTGATGATGTGTGACCCAAAGGGAAACCATATTCATAAGATGTAGGAGCCTTTCCCAGGATAATGATCAGGTGTGAGCACTAAGCATGGAGAGTCCGTTTTTTCTATCATATTAGATCATAGTGCAGTGCCTGCTATGAAGGTGAGAATTCCCAGAATATTAATCACCATGGCACGCTGTGAACAGACATGAGAATGCTGAAGTCTGCAGATTGGTGAATGCAGGATAAGCAAGTCTATATTCATACCGACAGTCAAGGCTCTGTCAGGAGCATTTATCACAGATTCTGTCAAAAACGCCACACAAAATGGTACTGTTTATGTCCAATGACTGAGCAGAACAATGAAAAATGACTAGTGCAGATTTAAATGAGTCTTAGGGCTTATGTACACGACTGTTGCCTGTTTTGCAGTCTGCAAACTGCGGATCCGCAAAACAGATACCAGCCGTATGTGGTCTGCATTTTGCAGAATGGAACAGCTGGGCCATAATAGAACAGTTCTATCCTTGTCTGTAATCCAGACAAGAGTAGGACATGTTCTATATTTTTGCGGATGTCACGAAACGGACATATGGATTCTGTCTGCATCTTTAGTAGCCCAATTAAAGTGAATGGCTGCGGATCGGATGCGGACAAAAAGTACTTTATGTGTAGGTGCAGGCAGGACTGGCCTTAGGTGTTCAGGCGCCCTGTGCGAGCTAATCTTGTGGCCCCCCTTATGTGCCAGTTCCCCTCCCCTTATGTGCCAGAAGCCAGAGCCCCCCCCCATATCATGTGCCAGTAGCCAGAGTGCCCCCCCCTATCATGTGCCAGTAGCCCCTTTATCATGTGCCAGTAGCCCCCCTTATGTGCCAGTAGCCAGAGCCCCCCCATATCATGTGCCAGTAGCCTGAGTGCCCCCTATTATGTGCCAGTAGCCAGAGCCCCCTTATCATGTGCCAGCCGCCCCCTTATGTGCCAGTTACCTCCCCTTATGTTCCAGTAGCCCCCTTATCATGTGCCAGTAGCCCCCTTATGTGCCAGTAGCCAGAGTGCCCCCTATCTTGTGCCAGTAGCGCCCCCCCCTTATCATGTGCCAGTATTGTACAAAAAAAACAAAACACTTATACTTACCTCCATGTCAGTGATGCGATGCAGGCCTCTTCCGGCCTGTGTCCCTCGCTGTACCATTCCGGCGGCGCAATGACGTCATCGTACCGCCTGCACCGGCCTCTGATAGGCTGCCAGCACTAGGCCGTCAGCCTATCAGAGGAACAGGGAGGGGACACGCTTCTCCCTCCTCTGCCGCAGCACAGACATCTGTATCACCTTCCTGAGGATGGCGATACAGATGACTATGGAGATGAGCACAATGGAAGCGCTCATCTCCTGCTGTGCCCTGCCGCCAGCCGCCCCCACTTGTCACCAGGGCCGCAGCAGGCCAGTCTGCGAGCTGTGTCGGACGCACAGCTCACACACCCCAAAGGCTGGGTGCAGGATTGTATCCAAGAAAAAAAAGTGATCTGACGGATCAAGAAAAAACAAATCCATCAAAAGGATCATGTGATCATGATGTCATATCCGTTAAGATTAAGATTTATGTCCTGTGCTGTTGATGTTCCCATGGACTTTTCATGAAGACTTCAAGGGTTTTTTCCATCTCAGACAATAGGGGCATATCGCTAGGATATGCCCCCATTGTCTGATAGGTGCGGACCCGCACCTACAATGAGAACAGAGCGGGGAAATAAACGGAGGGCGCTGTGCACGTGCAGCCGCCCTCTATTCATTTCTATGGGGCTGCCGAAAATAGCCGAGTGCTGGCTCGGCTATTTCGGTCTGCCCCATAGAAATGAATGGGAGCATGGGCTGCGCATGCGTGGTGCGCTCCCATTCACTTCTATGGGAGCAGTACTCGGTGGGGGACGGACCCCGGGAAATCGGGGTCCTCCAGCCACAGTGCTCCCCGCTTCATTCTCGTTGTAGGTGCGGGTCCCTAGCGATATGCCCCCATTGTCTGAGATGGGAATACCCCTTTAATAAAGACGTTTTTACTTTTATCAGATGCTATTCAGTGTGTTCCTGTCACCTTGGTGCAGCTGACTTTCAGGGGGAGCGAGATTACTTCTATATCTTCAGTGCATATACAGTATCTTTATATTGCTGAGGAATTTATGTAAAGCAGTCTCAAGCACAAATCTTTTTTTTCTTTTTTTGTTGTTGCTAGGTTTCCTGGTAGATTTTTCACTCTATGAAATTCATTTACAGCATCTCATTGAAAATTCTCTTCCACTTTGTGAATTAAAATGTAGATATAAAGAATTCATAGAATATCTGACAGAAGGCTGCAGGGGGTACTATTTCTCCTCATGGAGAGCGCCTAGTAGGCGTAAGGAGTCTTAAAGGCCAAGCGATGACCCTCTGGATTCTGGGAAAATGATATGCAAATGAGGTCTCTTTCTAAAAAGAAAAGAAACTCGAGCCTCTGCTGCCACCGGATGTCATTTGGTTATGGAATAAACAAGTTCTCTCTTTTGGGGAATTTATGTTATGAGCATGTCAGAGAAATGCTTTTTTCTTAATATTTAGTAAACGCGTAAGTGCTGCCTGTTTTGAAATTTTTTTTATTGTATCTTTGTGTCCAAATAGGTGGCCCAGGCTAACTCAATGCCCAAAATAAGAGCTGCAAAATTCAGTGTTACAAATGGCAAAGGCTCCCAGATGATCCCTCCACATATTATAGCAAAAGGAATAACATACAAAGCCCTAAAATTCCTATTTATATGTAGATTGGCAAGCACAGTCATTTCCTGTGTAACCCATGATTGCTGTGACAGAACCATATAATGGATAGGAACATCTCGCATACCAGTAATTTGTCTGCATTCTTTCTTCACTTTATTTCAGAGCTAAAATTACCAGCGAAGGCTTATTTTAGTGAATCTGTCTGCCCGGTAATCTTCAGCCCTGTACTGCGCATGTGCCGAATGAGCAGCTGTGATTTCATGGCCAGACATGATTACATCTACACTGCCTGGCCCAGTCAGTCCAAGTGGTGGGGGCACAACTGACAGCAAAAATGAGCCTCTGGGTGCAACTGCAACACCCTTATTGCACCAAGGGGTTCATTAGCATATCAAAAAAATGCGTTTTTCTCAGAATTGGGATCAGGATGGGAGAAAGTCCATCGTATTCAGGAGGAAAGCACGCATCCAGTGGGTTGGCTTCATTTACAGGTATATGCTGACAGATTCTCTTTAATAGTAAGGATTTCAGTTTTTAGGGATCAATGTAAGGAATGTGAATGGGTTTAGTAATGGCAGCTACTGTGATATGAGATACAAGTCCTTAATCCAAAACTGGATGATATGAAATTCCATTTAATCCACGACTAAAATAATTCAACATCAGTCCAATACAAATTTAGCAAAGAGTCAAGCAGTAGTCCATTGTTTTATGTTCTCAACCCAGAAGAATAAAGGCCGTCCAGTCGGCAATAAAGTTTAAAATAGTGCTGGATAAGGGTTACAATATATTGAAATAAAATCCAGTAGTCTGTATGGTCCCCTGCACTGAGCACCTACCTTTTATGACCCTCCTCGCATTCAATATTGATTGTAAGCTCTTGTGCGCAGTGACCCCTCTTCTTTTGTGTCTTTCAATTGGTTGCCGCCCCAATTTTAAAGATGTTGGCATTATATAAAGATTATTATATGGGCACCAGACCACATGCATGCTGACATTCAAATTTCCATCTGCAAAGCACGGACATATCTGGACGGCTCTTTCTTTTTCCACATCCATTGATCTGAATGAAAGATTCTCAGATAGAGAATGGACAAGAATGGTGCAGGCTGGGAGTTGGTCCATGCTGATAAAATGAGCCGTCTACTTTAATGGGTCTGTGTGCTATGTGGATACAGGCTAGATAGCACACAGACGTATATTACTAGGCCTTAGATAATGACGCATTTCAAATAATGTTCACATGACTGTCTGTATAATAGAAGGACAGCTTGAGTCCACCAGAACTGAATCCAGGGAAGGGGGGCTCCAAGCAGGGGACCCCCAGTATGATGCACATGTCCATAAAAGGCATATGGACAAGGATTGTCTTCATGAGGCACCCCCTGTAAGCACCATGAATCGGCAGCTACAAAATTGCTTCAGTGTAAGTTTACATGGTCCTGACAAATACATAGTCACTCAGCATATGCATATCCACGCAGATATGTTATATATATATATTGCCAAAGCTTTGCAGAACATGACCTGGCATTCAAACTATCAACCTCATTCTCCAACCTTACTGCAAGAAGAGTATTGTGCATTCCAACAAGATTAGAAGCGTATTTTTCCCACACGTCGGTTTCGTAAGTACTTCTTAATGCTCTATTTTTTCAGGTAAGTTTCAATTGAAATACTTTGAATTTTCTTAAGATGCACGGCTGGATAAATGACATGATTGGCATTGTGGAGCTCAAGGGAAACGGCCAACGGTGTCTGTTTCTATGGTTACCAGGCCCAAAGGAACATGGCAATGCATTAGGGTGGAAAAGACAGAGGTAGATAACCAACTCTGTCAACCATTGCTTCAAATTGAATAGTAATCATTGTTGTTAGAATTGTTAATTAGAATTTATTACTGCTCCAAACATAAGATTTTATTTCTGGAAACCAGACTGCAATTTGTTTTTTAGCACACACAATACTTTTCTGCAGCGCATGCATAATGACTCCTACTTTTCTTAACCACAAAAATGTTAAATGCCTGAATAAAAACATAACCTTTGGTCTGGATGTGGACAAGTTAGTCCTCGATTTCTTCCTTTTCGAAAATTAACTGCTGGTGCAGTGAGCTCCTGAGGAGCCGATGCAGAGAATGGGAGTGGCAGTGGGCCCGATGGGATGTTGTGTCCCAATGTACTGGGGATCGGTACAGTGGAAAGGTGGTTTGAAGAACCAGGCCAGAAGTAAGTGTATAAAAGTCTCTCTTTACTTAGTGCAAACTATAACTTGTAGTACATCCAGCAGCAGTTTCTGTCACAAGATGATGAGGTATAGTGGCTGGATAAATGACAATTTAATGACACCAAGGTGTGTGGTCTTGCTGATGTCTCTCTCTCATGATTCTGGCAAACGGAAGTGTGCAGGCACTTGTGGAGATAGGTGTCCACTGTGTGATACAGGATTGGAGTTAGACTGGTCCTGGATGTTGCTTAGGTGATGTGTGTCCGATATGTATTCCCTCACCTGCAGCAGGGTCTGTAAAGCTTTGGCTTGCTGGTCACTCTGCTGACTAGGAAGTAATCTTGATTCTGTGAATCTCTCTGCAGTAGTGGTATCACAGAGGTTCTGGATAAGGTCCCTTGGAGAAGGAGCTCAAGCATGTGCTTCCTTCCTCCACACAATCTCTCAGGAACTCACCCTTCTGGCAGGATACAGAACTAGCCCCAAGAGGGGAGGAACGTGGTGATTGACCCTACACCTGCCAACCATACCTTCTCTGTTAGTGTACAGGGCATAACATAACAATAACGCATAAAACAATTCTAGATATTCCCAGGTCTGGGGTACTGCACTATCATGGTAATGCAACCCTGGGTTAGTCACCCTTTAGCCAGGGCCTGGTTCCCCTCTTCAATGTGTGTATTGTTCTGTGTGTACAGTACACACCTCGTGCGCTTACCCTGCTTTCCAAACACAGGCTCTCCTCTGTATACATTCACTCCTCTGAGCACAGCAGAATAGTAGAGGGAGTGCATGGAACTGTGTATTATATGAGCAGTAAAATATATCAACCTTGGCCACCAGACATTTCTTGAAATTGCTGCAGAATCACTGCGACACACAATTATGGTGCTGCAGGTCAGCTGCTTAGCTACTTGCAGAGAGCGAGCACCCACCTGGAAAGGCAGGAACAGTTTTGCTCTCAGGCTATATTTTAGCAATGATAGAAATAGGCACCTTCCATAAAACACAATAAAAGAACAGCAATAGCCTACAGAACAAAGCAGTAATTCATAGCAGACATAGGAACATGTTTAAGAGGGATTATGCCCTTATCATAACCTAGGTACTGGATTTCCAAAAAAGAAATTCAATACGTACACAGCAAAGTATTAATTATCAAAATTGATGAGCTTCTGAGGGTTCAGGCGGTCAATGTAATAAATAAGTAGGAGTACCAAAATGTATATATTGAGTCCCCATGAAGAGGCTAACAAAAATTAACAGAGTTTTCCAAGATTTTTTAACTGATGATCTATCCTTTGCATAAGTCATCAATATCTAATCTAATCTGTGGCTGTCTGACACCAGGGACCCCCACACATTAGCTCGCAGTAGTATAGCTCACTTCTCTCCGCTCACCAAGAACAGCGCCATACACTGTGCAGTTGCTGTGCTTCGTATCGCCGCTCTGTCCTATTGACTTTAATAGGGTTGAGCTGCGCCTAGGCGATGTAACCAATGTACGTGACATCACATGGCCTAGCCAAAGCTCAGAAAACACTGCAGCGCTACTACCAGGGCCAGTTCCTTTTCAAACAGCTGATCGTTGAGGGTCCTGGGTGTCGGACCCCCACTAATCAGATACTGATGACCTATCCAGAAAATAGGTCATCAGAGAAGACATTTCAAAAAACGACCCTTTAATATAGACTTTGTTAAGCAGGCACATTAGGGCATTGGTGACAATATCATGAGGCAACCCTTCAAAAAGAGGGTCTTGTAGTACTCAATGAAGGCTCCTGACTACACAATTGCGTTAGAGAATAAGAGATTATTCTGTTTTCTGATAATACTGCCTTTTTATAAGGCTGAGTTCACATCAGCATTCAGTTTTCCTCCAAGAGAAATAGAAAAACTGGGAGAAACATATCCATTTTAATCCCCAGTGTGCTTTGAGCATCAGTAATGCCCTGTTGGTGTCTGCTCCGTTAGGTTTCTGCTATTTTTGGCAGAAGAAAAAAGTCCTCTCTGTAGGACTTTTCTTTCCACCAAAAATACTAGATATATGTCAGAATAGAGCTTACTCTTTTTTGGACATTATAGTCAGTGAATGATAGAAACATCCATTTGTATCCCTCCTTCTATCCATTTAACAGATCTATTTCATTAGGTTATACTGATATTCTGACAAAAATAATCATGGAAAAGTCAATGCAGATGTGAACTCAGACACCTAAAAAAAAAATCTGTAAGTCACAAAATAAATACCAAATTTTCATATAAATATTATTCTATTTATTACACAGTAATCCAAACCCCATAAGGCTACATGCACACGACAGTTGTTTTTTGCTGTCCGCGAATCGGGATCCGCAAAAAAAAAATTGATGGTACATCAGTTTTTTTTGGAGGATTCCTTTGCTTTAACAGATCCCTTGTAATAAATGCCTATCCTCATCTGCAAATGAGATAAAAGTAGGACATGCACTACTTTTTTGGCTGAAGGGAAACACGGACAACGGACGCGGAGCACAAACGGAAGAACTGTCAGCATTTTTTGCTGACCCATTGAAATGAATGGGTTCCTATCCTATCCGCAAAAAAACCTGAAACGGAAGCCGAGAAAAACAACTGTGTGCATGTAGCCTAAAAAAGATGAAACAGAAATATAAGGGGCCACTACAGGACATGTAATAATGAAATTGTATCAACTAGCATGATCATAATTTATGCTGGATATTATCTAAAAATAATAATTTGTGCAATATAACAAATTGTACTAACTAGTTCTCTATGAATGATCCAATTGTAAATAAGGCGAATAAATATATAATATATAAATAAGTGCAATAATATATCCAACAATCTTAATTAATAATAAAAAGAAATATATATAAATACTGCACTATAAGGATACCCAGGCTGGAAGTGCCATTAAATAAAAGCAGAAAAATATAATGCTTAATAAAGTGCATGTGCTATATATATATATATATATATATATATATATATATATATAATGAATGTATATATAAAGTAGTGTGGTCCCTGTTGAGACAGAAGTTTTCCCATTTGCATCCCTCATTCAGTCCATTTAACAGATCCATTTCATTAGGTTTTACTGTTATTCTAACAGAAAATAATAATGGAAAAGTCAACACAGATTTGAACTCAGCCTGAACTTGTCATCTGAAATGTTTTTGTATTCACTAATTATGAATAAAAGTGTGGATACTGACCTTGCCTCTAGGACTTTGAGTATGAGTATGGGCAAGCACTCCTAGGCAATGCAGAATGCCACAGATTTCTGATGAATTTATGTTTTTTTTTTATTAAGCAGAAAAACATTTAAAGGGAGTCTGTCACCTATATTTTTACTAATATAATATAACAGTAATGTCTATCATGACATTGGATAAGCACTGTGAATTGTATGTAATTTGTGTGTCAATGCAATCTTCAGAAAAAAAGCAGTATTATTCCTTTGGAATATGGCTCACAAGTGCCCAGTTAGACGAGCGCCTAAAACTGCCTGCCCTCCCCAATGTGTGCTCCTTCCTATAGCCTCCCCTCCCCTGACGTCAGGTCACACAGTTCCGTTTCCCACATAAGTGCTGTGTGCTGTGCTTCTGGCGCCTGCTTGTGAAGATCGGAAGCACAGCATAAGGCGCCTTTGCAATTTATCTTTATTCTGTTGAGTAAGGGCTCATAGAGCCTTGGGCTGTTATCACACATGCCACACGGCACACTAGATGGTTTATCACCAAATGGGGTAATTTTATGTTACTAATCCGGTGCTTTCATGCTGCAGTGTATCCTTTGAGACTGATGCTGCTCAGATATTAAGGATAGCACACCGTGCAGTTGCACCGGACTCTGCTGTACTGACACCTGCCACCTGCGTCCCACTCCTAGTCCACTAGGCCCTATTAGGGACCACTAGGGAAGTTTAGACGAGGTACGAGGACAGGGAATCCCCACCACTAGGGGAGATCCCTGGGCTGAGGCTTCAGTTAGGGATACATCAGGGACAGATATCATTGTTCTAACTGAGCCATCTATCTTTCACTAGTATTATCCTCTACCTAAGGGTCGCAGGTGACAGGTATCACTGGCGTGCAGAGTTTGTTCCCCTATGTTTGTAGTTCAAGGGGTATTGGCCCCACATTTTATCAAAACAATAAAAGTTATGTTTTAGGGGATGTAAATTGCTGGATTTTGCCTTTGCATTACCACGCAAATTACATACAGGTATGTTAACAATGCTTATCCAACGTTCTGATGGTCATTACTCCTTTATATTAGTAAAAAAAATAGGTGACAGACTCCTATAAAAAAAAAATGTAATAAAAAGTCTCCCTCCACTTCACCACTTCGGAAAACGTGGAAAAAGTTTTTCAAAAATATGGCTGAACACCTTATTTCTCGATGTAGTTACACCAGACGAGTGGCATAAATACATTGATAAATTTCCTACTTCTCTTCTATTACAAAGCTGGCTGCCTGCAGGAGGAGCTCCGAGCATAGGAATTTATATACTTACTACTGACTGCAACGGAAGCTGAAATAATCTCTTTGCACTGTGCTCTCCTTTGTGGTGGCTGCATGAAAATGCTGTGTTTTTTTGTTGGGAAGAGAAGAAGTTGAGTGCCATAGCCCATCCCCAAGCACTGCAGCAATCATGCGATCTGCTTTCATTGAAGGTACGCTACTGGTTGTAAGCACCTGCATGCCATTGTCCTCACAGAGTATTCCTGAGTGAACCATACCATGTGCAGTGTTATTCAATGGAGGTGGCTGATGGACATGTCTGGTCACAAACGCTACCATCAGTGGCCATGTTGGGACCAATTGACTATGCTACCCATGGTGGTGGCACTGCTCAGGGGTGGACAACAGCACTGATGTGTCTAAAACAACACGTTTACAGAAGTTATGATAATCTGGCAAACCCCTTTAACTTAACAGTAGATTGGAATAATGGATTGTTACTCTACATACAGTACTTTCATGTATGTACAGTAGTTTTTCAACAAAAGAGCAACATCGTATCACTAGAATATGCTAACACTTTCTGACAAATGTATATGTGGAGGAGGGTTCCACGACCATCACAGTCCTCAGAACGAGGGACCGTTACACTAGTTTAGCACTATGGCCTATTCACAGTTTACCCTGCACAGCATTGTTCACTCACCAGTTGTACGGGGAACTGCCTCAATCACATATACATAATTCTCAGCGGGAGACCTAGCAGTCAGACTACCATTGCCCACAAGCTCTGGCATAAGACTGAATAATGGGACTACCCATTTAAATCTACACACTCATTTATTTCCTGTTGCCTATATGGCACCAACATATTCTGCATTGTTATACAGAGATTATAGGCTTAAAAGGGTTTTCTGAGATTTTACAACTGACATCTTATCCTCTGGATAGGTCATCAGTATCTGATCGGTGGGAGTCTGACACCCAGGACCCATGACGATTAGCTGTTTGAGAAGGCACCGGTGCTCCTGAAAGCACCTAAGCCTTCTCCATGCTTACGCTTACCATGCACAGCGCCGTACATTGTATAACGGCTCTGCTTGGTATGCAGCTCAGCCCCGTTCACTTCTAGAGCTGAGCTGCACCTAGGCCACATGACAGATGAACGCGTTGTCACTCGGCCTAAGTAAAGCAACGAGAAGGCGGCGGCACTACTGCTCAGCTATTTTCGGAACTCCCATAGCAGTGAATGGAGGGTGGCCACACTTACATGGTGTGCCCTCCTTCGCTTCAGGGGAGGCAGTTTTGGAAACGGGAGAAGAAGAATATCGTAGCACTATGCCATCAATATCTGAGATGAGAATATCCCTTTAAAAGGTCTTTTGGGTATACTCATAATATCGATAAGAAGGTAGAAAATAGTTGAATATAAGTAAATCTATTTTACAGTGATTAGGGTCTGAGTTACATCATGCGAACACAGAGAATTGTACAACATAAAGAAGGTAGAAAATAGTTGAATATAAGTAAATCTATTTTACAGTGATTAGGGTCTGAGTTACTCCCATATATTCTGCTGCTATTACATAAGTCACATAAAGCAATAATGAGGTAAGGTACAGTATGCGCTATATATCTTGCTGTGCTGGGACTTGACTGTCAGGCAAGATCTGATTTCATGTCACTTGATAGAAATGTACCTGTCCATCCACGATTCCTAATGGAGCGCGGTTAATATGCACACGCTGTAGAATGTAAGACAATCATTGTGGGTAACTCCCTGTCTGTAGGGGAGGTAGCTATAGGTTTCCTCATTTAAAAAAATTCTACACCAAATGTTAATATAAATAATCAAAAGCACATATTATTACAAAAGCTTCACTGAATCAAAAAATCCTTGGTTTATTAATATGTTGCCATGAGAAATGCTCCTTTTCATTATAATGTATGCATGCATCCTAAATTAAATTGTACAGTTTCAGCAGCAGAAATTAATTTACTATTATTGGATTTCTGTTACAAGAAACAGGATAAAAGGGTAAATGACTCTCATCCACTTATATGAAAATGTTAATTTTTTCTGCTTTTTCGAATATTTCTTTTTGGCGATTGACTCACATATATTACTTAGCCTGGATTGAGTCTGTGAGTCACAAATTGCATCCTATGGACGCATTTGGATTAGCTCTTCTGAAAGATTTTTTTTTTTTTCATTTCACTGGCTTTTGACAGGAGCAGATTGATTGATTCTTTGTTTCAATAGTGGATGTGCGCCATCTGCTGGAGACAAGTAGACACTTCCATTCCCAGTTGTCTTATTAGACCTCATTAAATGTCATATGTTTGATAATGTGTTCTAGTTAACATACTTGCACACACATCTACGTATCCGTCATATGGTGGACTATTAATCTTCTACTCTGTGTTCCCCGTTGCTAATACTGTACCTGCCGGTGATATACCATAGAAAGAGATTTACATTTGAAATGAAAATTACAGGTTGAATTCTTGTTTATTGCTACAGCAGATATTGGATGCTGCCCAGATATTCTTCTATATTGCTTTCTACAAAATAATACACTTATAGTGCATTATATTGTCTAGCCGGAGAGACAAACTGAGGAAACTGCCTTCATCTAGTGTGGATGTAACAGTTGTACTTATGGACAGTACTGCTCAGTAACATTGGATCTCTTTATAGCAACCATTGAATCGAAACATGATGTGTTAAAAAATTATGATTTAGGGTACTTTCACACTAGCGTAAAAGTTTTTCGTCATTGCGTTCCGTCCTCGGGACTCAATAACTGATCAGTTTTATTCTAATGCATTCTAAATGGAAAGCAATCCGTTCAGTGTGTCTTCAGTTCAGTCCTTTCATGTTTTTTGGACGCAGAAAAAAGCGCAGCATGTTGTATTTTTATCTCCGTCCAAAAATGCAGAAACACTTGACGGAATGACGGATCCGCCATTAATTACCATGGTGATGGACCATGTGATTGGACCATGTGATGTGACGTCATCACAGGTCCTTTAGTTCTTAGCTGATGCAGGGAAAGAGAGGAGAGATCGCAACTACACGATCAAGTGGCTAAGGTAAGTTAACTTTTATTATTTTTAACCCCTTCCACTTCATTTTACTAAGCATTCTTTATTAAGAATGCTATTATTTCCCCTTATAACCATGTTATAAGGGAAAATAATAGAGATCGGGTCCCGTTGCAAAGCAACCATGCGGGAAAATCGCAACGCATTTCTATAGGGCCTGCGTTGCGTGAAAAACGCACAATATAGAGCATGCTGTGATTTTCATACAACGCAGAAGTGATGCGTGAAAATCACCGCTCATGTGCACAGCCCCATAGAAATGAATGGGTCCGGATTCAGTGCGGGTGCAATGCGTCCTCCTCACGCATTGCACCCGCGCGGAAAACTTGCCCGTGTGAAAGGGGCCTAAAAGAAAAAGAAAAAATGCACGATTCGCCGATTTCTTTTAGTCGCCTTGTCCACCCCAAAAATAGGATAGGACTGTTGTATTATGAGCCGGCGGTTCCATAAAATGTGGAATGCACCCAGCTTTTTTTGGCGTTTTATTTTTTTCGCGTGGTATCGAATGGTATCGAGTATCGCAATACTTTTTTATGGTATCGTTACCGAATCAAAATTTTGGTATCGAAACAACTCTAGTCTATTGCAGAACAAACTGCATACTGATGTAATATTAACAGCTTAATAAAAAAGATAACATATATAATGGCTCAGGTTTAATAATATGTCTATGCCTAGAACCTGTCTAAAAAGTGGCACAAGTTGGCACAACTAGGGTTTCATCACTTTTTTTTCTGACCTGCTCAAAAAGGGGTGTTTTTTGTCATGAAGAGCCGGAGCTTTTCTGGAAAAGGGGCAGGGCCTAATATGCACCATTTTGCACCATCCAAAATTGCACCACAATACTGGCTTAAAAATAAGTCTCAAAGTAAGCAATCCAATATTTGGTATAGAGTCAGAGAAAAGTATATATCGTTGCACCATATTCATTATCGACCCTGAGCCACTGTGATAAATCTGGTGCATGTCCAGACAGCTGGTCGAAGTTTACGCTATCTATAGGATTAGTAAATATGGGCCAAAGTGTAAGACTAAGACTATACCAAGACTCAGGCACAGTGAGACCGAAAAACCAAGCAGTGGAAAATGTGAAAAAGAGAAGAAGGAGTTAAGAATTCTGCTCTGTAAAACGGTACATATCAAATATAAAGTAATGTTGAAATTTATATAAAGATTTTAATTTTGGGATTAAGGAATTTAAGGTGTGTTGAATAAATTGAAAATAGGACACCGTAGAGTAGATCTTAATTATATGTATAGATCAGCATTTTTCAACATAAGGTTCAGCGGAGCTGACTTGGTAGGAGCTGAGAAAACCCCAATTTTGGCTGGCTGTAGGCACCTTGGGCTCCTTAGTTCCTCTCATGCCCACGTTAACTAGAGTAGAAATCCATTTGTTTTCCATTGGAAAAAGTAGGGGGCTCTTTGCACCATTCATGAAGAACAAGGAAACCAAGATGAAGGTAAAACGTATATGTGCCTTTAAATGTGACCTTGACTGAGCACCTGAGGTCCTCTGAGCAGAATCGTAAGTGCCCTCTCCCCATCCTGACTAACAACCCTATGCATGATGCAACCACAAGGATGCTGAGAAGAAAATGTGGTCTATGTCCATTTCCCATTTAGTACCCTTTTTCTGTCCTAAAGGAGCACTGAAGGCATTAACCCTTGCAGTTTTGAAATCATATCACTTTTCTTCATGGAAAAAAGTGGTGTAAAACTATTGTAAGTCAGCCAGATCAAAAATCTATAATAAAGTAGTAGGGGTTCTCCAAGATTATATATAGATAGATAGATAGATAGATAGATAGATAGATAGATAGATAGATAGATACACTTGCAGAAGGACCCGGCTTCGCACGGGTATATTTCATCTATTTCACTTAATGCTTGTGTGTGTCGTTTCGACAGTATCCCCCATAACAGTGAACACCACAGCCCCACCCCACCCCTTAACACTAACCCCCCCCCCACACACACACACAGTGCCCAGCCTTCTTAAAATGGGACCACCACATCAGCCCATTCCCTTAACTTTGACCTTCACAGCAGCCTGCTCCTTTAACAGTGAGTTTGACAGCACCCCCTCCCTTGACAGTGACCTCCTCAGGGGCCTGCCCCCTTAACAGTGACCTCTACAGCACCCCGCCCCTTAACACTGAACTCCATAGGGGACCGTCCCCTTATCTGTGTCCTCCACTGTTTCCTGCCCCCTTAACAGAGACCTCGACGGCACCCGTCCCTTTAACAGTGACCTTCACAGTACCCCGCTCCCTTAACAGTGACCTCACAGTACCCTGCTGCCTTTACAGTGACCTCTACAGCAGCTGCTACTTTAATAGTGACCCCTGCCCCTTAACAGTGACCTCCACAGTGCCTGCCCCTTTAACCGTGACCTCCACAGTGCTCGGCCCTTTAACAGTGACCTCCACAGCAGTTGCCCCATCAATAGTGGACCCAGCCCCCTTAACAGCGTTATCCACAGCGCACTGCCCCTTTAAAGCTGACCTGAAGCAGTGAAGAAAAATGGATAGGTTGTTATAGAAACCTGGAGTTAAAATGTGTGTGTGGAGACTAAGGGCCTGCAAAATTCTATTGGCTAATAAGGGACATGTGACCGTGTGTATGGCAGTTGGGATATGAAGACTTGCAGGGTTGTATTGGCTAATGCAGGTCATTTTTTGGGAATATTTCAGGAACGGTATGTCCTAGAGAGCTGTGACCTCCACAAAATTTCTTTTCAGGTAGCAAGGGATGTGTATACCAGGTTTCGTTGAAATCAATGGTTGCGTTTTTGAATGATCGCAAAACATACACACACACATACATATATACGTCCTTCTTTATATATATATAGATATGGTATATTTTATCTATTTCACTTAAGGTTTGTGTGTTAAAAGATATCGACTGTATCCCCCATAACAGTGAACTCCACAGCCCCCTCACCACTTAACACTGACCACCCCACAGTGTCCAGCCTTCTTAAAATTGGACCTCCACAGCAGCCCATTCCCTTAACTTTTACCTTTACAGCAGCTCGCCCCTTTAACAGTGACCTCCACAGTGCCCGTCCGTTTAACAGTGACCTCAACAGTGCCTGCCCCCTTAACAGTGACCTCCACGGTGCCCGTCCCTTTAACAGTGACTTCAACAGTGCCCGCCCCTTTAACAGTGACCTCAACAGTGCCCGCCCCTTTAACAGTGACCTCCACAGTGCCCACTCCTTTAACAGTGACCTCCACAGTGCCTGCCCCTTTAACAGTGACCTCCACAGTGCCCGTCCGTTTAACAGTGACCTCCACAGTGCCCGCTCCCTTAACAGTGACCTCCACGGTGCCCGTCCCTTTAACAGTGACTTCAACAGTGCCCGCCCCTTTAACAGTGACCTCAACAGTGCCCACCACTTTAACAGTGACCTCCACAGTGCCCATCCCTTTAACAGTGACCTCCACAGTGATCCCCTGTGATGTCTCAGCCCTATAAAAAGCCTTACCTGCATGGTCTCCGCCATTTCACTGTGAGCTGAGCTTAGGGAAAGACTTGACAAGCGCTTATGCGCTAGGGATAGTGTGGCAGAAAGCTTTTAATTTGATAGGGAGAGTGCAGGGACTGTGTAGGGAGATTGTAGGGAGAGTTTTTAGACACTGTAGGTAGAAGATAGGGAGACTGCAGGGACAGTTTACGTTGTCTGTAATCGCCGTATGCGCCTTGTTCACCTGCTGCCATAATCCCAGTTAAAGGGGTTATTCAAGACTAAAAAATGCCCCCCCCCCTCACACTGAATATACTTACCTGGCTTCCCGCACTGCCACTGCTGTTTCTCGCCGCGCACGGATGAAAACATCCGGTGTTGGGGGGAGCAGCCAATGGTAGGCGGAGAGAGACACGAGACTCCCTAGTGTCACCAGCGATGCTAGGGAGGCTCTTGGCTGCTCCCCCTCAACACTGCATGTTTTCATCTGCGCACGGGGAGAAACGGCAGCGGCAGTGCGGGGACCAGGAGCGGCGCAGGCAGTGGGGAGCAAGTATATTCAGTGTGAGGGGCCCGGGCATATGGGGGACATTTTTCAGTCTTGGATAACCCCTTCAATCTTTTAATTTATACATAGAATTACTGTGCCTCAATATTAAAGTGTAGTGTAATATATTACCATCTGCATCTTGTCAAACCACTGTAACATTCGCAATTAATCTGTTAATTTCTACACAAAATTACTGTTATTCAGTACTAAAGTGCGGTGTAATATATCACTGTATGCATCTTGTTGAACCGCTGGCACACTCGTAGTTAATCTTTTAACTTACACATAGAATTACTGTGCCTCAGTATTAAAGTGTGGTGTAATATATCACTATCTGCATCTTGTTCACTTGCTGCAACAATCCCAGATAATCTTTTAATTTATACATAGAATTACTGTGCCTCAGTATTAAAGTACGGTTTAATAACTTGCCATCCGCATCATGCTCACCTGCTGCCACAATCCCAGTTAACTTGTTCGCTACCAGTGCCGTACATGTACGGCGCTGGAGTGATTGGCAAACATGGCGCCCGCTCACACGTGCAGCGGGCGTCATGGCCGGCAGGTCTCTGATGTTTCAATAGACCTGCCGTTAATTACCGTGACTGGAAATAATGCCGATTGCAGTAATTAAAGGCTTTAGATGCTGTGATCAAGTGAGATCACGGCATCCCCTGCGGCCAATGGCGATGTCGGTAGTTGCTTTGAATGCTGAGAGTCTCACTGACGAGACCCACAGTATTCATGCTGCAATTCTTAAGAAATTAGCAATTGACAGTAATAAACTAATTTTAAAAATACATGATGGTTGAAAATTAAAAATTTAAAAACAGATTATATAGACTCGTATATATGATTCAAAACCATTACAAAAAATAAAAAAAGCTAAAAAATGTATAAAAAATGTAAAAAATATAAAAGTTTAAATCACCCCCCTTGCCGCATAATAAAAAAATAAATACCTAAATAGAAAAAAATATAAACATCATGGGTATCACTGCAACCAAAATATAAAAATATTTTTCCAATACAGTGAATGGCGTAATGAAAAAAAGGGTCAAAATGGCCAATTTGCCATTTTTTCATGGTTTCTCTTACCCAAAAAAAGTAATAAAGTGTGATCAAAAAGTCACAAACACTCCAAAATGGCATTAATAAAAAGTACATGTGGGACACCAACTGTCGGCAGAGCAAACCACGTGGGACGCCAGGCACTAAGCTCAGGACCATAGTAGAAAACAGCCGGAGATAGAAGTCGTGCCAGCCGAACAAACTACAGGAGCGAGGTAATAGCAGTCAGCATACTGATCGCCATGTGGGTCTACGATTTGGTAATTAATTGTGCAATATTAACAAACAGCACTATTATTTAAATGAAGAGACATATTGCCATCAATCTGATACATTAGATTAAATATGAACATCTAAATGTATCCAACGTATTTAATTAAACAAAAGGTCCACAAATACTACTGAACGTGACTTTTTATCTATGGATAGACCAATTTTGTGCACTATCGACTAATGATACCATCGATCAGCGTGAAAGGTAATATTGTTATCTATGAGATCGATCTACACAAACTATAGTGGACACAATATGTACATTTAGATTTACCCAATTAGCATAAACCAGGCATGTCCAAACTGCGGCATTCCAGCTGTTGCAAAACTACAACTCCTAGCATGCCCTAATAGCTGTGGGCTATCCAGGCATGCTGGGAGTTGCAGTTTTGCAACAGCTGGAGGGCCGCAGTTTGGACATGCCTGGCATAAACATTATTGCAAGCGGGGAGATTATTACTAAAAAGAAAATAACTATATCGGTTTGAATTTCTATTTCAAGCTGTGACATGATGCGTTATATCTTCATATGATTGAAATTTTTTAATGAGATTTATACTACTGTAAACTATATGGATGCCAATAACTAACAACAATCTATCAGAAATTTGCCATACACACAGTTGTTTATATCGCCACTGGAATTTTTTTTAATCTTTTTAATAATTTTTTTAATTCTCTGTTTTATTTGGGTTTCATTTGGGGCTTACTTCTGTTATTATTACTTATTAAAATATGTATTTTGAGACATACTTTCTCTGATTGGTCTCAGATGAAGAGTGCCTGTCTTTAAACTTTTTACTAAAAAATACAGATTGTCCCACAAAAAATGAGACTCTATACTCTATACAGCTCAGTAGACATAACTATAAAAAAAAGTTATGGGGGTCAGAATATGGTAATGTAAAAAAATATATTTTTTGAAAGTTTCAATTTATTTTTACACTATTTAGACATACAAAACTATGGGGTATCGTTCATAATGAAGGGCATGGGTCAGTTTTGCCACAAACAATACGCCGTGGGAACAAAACCCGTAAAACACTGGAGGAATTGCGATTTTTTTCCAATTCCACCCCACTTGGAATTTTTTTTTACAGCTTTCCACTATATTGTATGCCTTAATTAATTAGCCCTAATACAGCTATGTGAACGGACATATAAAAAAGTTATGGCTCAAGGAAGATAGGGAAGAAAAATGAAAACGTAAAATCGAAAAAAGTGAAAGGTGCTCATTCAGACGGCCGTATGATGTCCGCAAAAATGCGGATCCGATTTTTTGCGGACAGTTCAGCATTGCATTCTGTTTTTTTGCTGATCCATAGACTTCAATAGGGCCATGATTTTCACTGACAAGTATAGGACATAGGCAGAGAACGGCGGTAGTTGGGGGGGCGGAGCCGTTAGCCTCACCGATGGGAGGCGATTTGAGATGCTGGAGGTGCTCTTCTGATTCAAATTTAGGTGGGCTGGGCACATCAGGGGGGTGTTCCTGGGCACCTTGGGATAGAAAAAAACGCCCCTCTGGGCTCCTTGGAGACTAATTTGCATAAGGGATAAAGCGTTTTTTACAGAAAAGACAAGAGACACAACTAAAAGAAGAACACATATGGATATAAGGTACTTTATTAAACTTGGATAAAGGAAAAAAAAAATCTGATGATATGCAGGTGACAGATTCCCTTTCATTGCTCCTTACTTAAGTGTCTGTCAGGGACATGCGCAAGAAACAGGCGAGGGTGACATTAGTGAGGAACAAACTGATGTAGATGATGTAGTCAATCGTACATGGGAGCCAGGTGAAGAGGGGGCATCGTTATCATCGGGGGCGAGGATGGCAGCAGACAGCAGGGTGTAAGCATGCCCATGAGACAGCAGGGTGTAAACATGCTTCAACGACAGCAAGGTGGAATCAGTGGAGATCTGCAGCAAAATGGGGCAGGGGTACACCTTCTGCTACCACCTGTGAGGAACCCACTAGCAGTGCACGGGTTCATAAAAGCAGTAGCAGCCAGGCATCATGCAGTGGAGTATGAAAAATTCCCTACCCGGCAGTGTGAAAATGTTTCAGCAAGTCGCTGGGGGGATGTTAACATGGCGGTATGCAGGATTTGAGGCAAGAAGGTGAGGTGAAGCCACGGTGCTAATGTTGGCAGGACGGCCCTGCGTCAAGACATGGAACGCAGCCATAAAGTGCTGTGGGAAAACCGTGCCACTCATTTAGTGTTACAGCCTGATGCAGTAAGTACTGCATCTCCCACTGGCCCGCACACCCTCTCCAGCAGTCAGGGCTCACCAACATCAGCAGAAGGAAACTGTTCTTACTTCCCATCATCTATAGCACCTGATGCTCCTCCTCATCACTTGTTTTGACAGCAATCGATCACCGAGGCGATTGCTAAAAGACTTCATTATGTGTGCACTCATCCAACAGTGCAGAATCTGAACGTGCACCTGGCCAAGTTGCTGGTACTACAGTCCCTCCCTTTCCATGTAGTCGACTCTGCACATTTCAGAGAACTGATGGCTTGTGCCCAGCCAAGGTGGAAAGTCCCAAGCTAACATTTCTTTTCCAAAAAAAAGCTGTGCCAGCCCTGCACATATACATTGAGCAGAAGGTGGGGCAGCCTTGGACCTCTCAGTGTCCAGTACAGTTCACACCAGCGCTGATGTATAAAGTTGCAGCTATGATCAAGGACAATATATGTTGTTCATAGCCCACTGGGTAAATGTTGTTTTGGACGGAGCACACCAGCAACTTGGCCTCCACATTGTAATGCTGGGATTTCTGCAACAATGTCCTCCCCTGCTTACTCATCCTCCACTTTTTCCTCACCCTTCAATGTAGGAACAGTTCACAGTGGCCCTCCAGCATATCACCTATGCAAATCTAAGCACTGTCACGCTGTTCTGCACCTGGTCAACTTGGGCGAACGGAGCCACACCAGGGAGGAACTGCTAAGCGTCATCAATAAAAAATATACTGGCTGTCTCCTCACCAACTGGAGATAGGAACATTGGGGCTGACCCATGCGCCCTGCATGGAGCACTTCTTTAATCTTGTTGTCACATGGTTCCTCAAGTCTTCCACTGAACTGCAAGAGCTATTCAAAATATCCAGGAAACTGTGAATACACTTCAGCCATTCTTACCATGCAAAACAAGCCCTCCTTTAGCTGTAAAGGCAAAATTGCCTGATATGCGTCGTTTCCACCCATTGGAACTCCACACTACATATGTTATACCGTCTGCATGAGCAGAGGAAGGCGGTCAACAATTTATTGATGCAGCAGATGGACAGATCTCATCCCCAGTGTAACTTCCACATTAGCCAGTGGCAGCTCATCCGTGACACATGCCGTTTGCTCAGGCCCTTTGAGAACGCCACTTTATTTGTCAGTCAGCAGAACTATGGGATGACTGATGGCAATCCACTTCTTCACGTCCTGGAGGAGATGATGAAAAATCTGATTGGCGAGGGGACAGAAGACATGGCACCTAAATCTCACGGCCACCTGAGCCCCTAGGAGGATGAGGACGAGGACATAAACGCCCAGGAACACCGTGAGCAACTATGTTATTTATCTGCTCAGGCGGCAGGAGAGGAGCAGGTAGAGCTGGAGGGCGACGACAAAGACAACGCAGGTGACCCCGTTAGACAGTGACAGTATGCAGTGGAGATGGAGGCGGGGGAACCCTCCGAGTCCATTGTGCAAATGGCCAGTTGCATGCTTTCTTGTATGCTTTCTGAGAAACTTATTGTCAGGATTCAGCAGAGGGATGATTACTGGCTATTAAGTCCTTGCTATTGGTCAAAAATTGGGGCACTTTTTAGACCTTCTGATAGGGATACAAAAAAGGACTACTACAGAGACTTGCTGTGTAGTCGGTTGGTCGCTGTCTATCAGCACTATCGCCCGTCCTTACAAAGGTCTGACCTATGGGGACCCTCTATGCCAGGGATGGCCAACCTGAGGCTCTCCAGCTGTTGCAAAACTACAACTCCCAGCATGCCCACACTGCCAACAGCTATCAGCCTACAGCAGGGTTGGTGGGAGTTGTAGTTTTATAACAGCTGGAGAGCCACAGGTTGGCCATTCTGGAGTCTATGATGAGCAGTGTTCTTCACCCGCCTACTGAAGAAACCAACCAGAAACAGCAGGACATGCAATAGAACCTCAACCCACAGGTGGTGGCATACTTGGACTGCACCCTGTCACCTATTATCCAAGATCCCCTGGACTACAGGGCATGCAAACTTGAATTGTGGCTGCAACTGGCCGAGTTTGCCATGCGCGTGCTTTCCTTCCCGGACAGTAGTGTGGCTTCAGAGCGGGTGTTCAGTGCTGCAGGGGCATAGTTACCACTATGAGAACTCCCCTTTCCTCCGAAAATGTTGAGAGACTAACCTTCATAAAGATGAATCAGGCTTGGATTAACCAGGATTTCCAAACACTAGTGCCTGATGCAACAGACTAGATCAGGGGTAATCAACTGGCAGACCATTGTCCGAGTGTGGAGCGTGGTGGCCAGCTGTCCGGACCCCTCCTTGGGGACCAGATACAGTTAAATAAACTGGTGAAGCAGGTAGCCATCGGCTCTCTGCTTCACTGTTCACCTGCCACCGGTGATTCAGTGCCGGCAAGCGCTATGCAATGATGTCGTCATCATGCCTGCTGTACTGAACTACAGGCAGCAAAACATAGAGCGAAGGTATGCTCCGCAATGTGCCATCTGCGGCGGAGCAGGCAGGATAATATCATCGCATCGTGCCTGAATTACTGATGAAGAAGCAGCAAATCAATGGTGGGGAAGGTGGTATATATATTGTCTGAGGGGCACTTAGGGCCATCATTAGTGGCACTGAGGATATATTCTTATCGAGTTGGGCTCCTAATAGCACTCATTATTGCTATTTTTAGAAAATAAATAGGCGTAGAGCAGTACACACCACTGTTGTCCCTCCTTAAAAAATGGCTCATTACTTCTGGCCACGTGATGCTGCTGCTACCCGCCTGCTGCCTCTACTGTCATTGTACAAAGGGGCTTCTTGGCCTACTGATTTCTTCACGTTACATTTTTTAAAAAGGATATGCATGCCACTGGGCCTTGCTATTACACTGCTATCTGCTACTTCTGCGATTACTATTGTGACCGATGCTGCTGCTGCCACCACCGTCTGCACTCTGTAATGGGGCCACTACTGCTGCTGCCACCGTCACTACTCTGTCATGGGGCCACTACTGTTGCTGCCACCATTCCTACTCTGTCATGGGGACACTACTGTCACTGCCACCTTCCCCACTCTGTCACTAGGCCACTACTTCTTCGATCACTGTCCTCACTTTGTCATAGGGGCACTACTGTTACAGTCACTGCCACCTTCCCCACTCTGTTATGGGACCACTACTGCCGCTCTCACCATCCCCACTCTGTCATGGGGCCACTACTGCTGCTGCCACTGTCCCCACTGTTATGGGGTCACTGCTGTTGCTGCCACCATCCCCACTCTGTCATGGGGGCACTATTGTCACAGTTACTGCCACTGCTGCCACCCTACCCACTCTGTCATGGGGCCACCACTTGAATTTTGGGGCACTGCACAGTTAAGTCCAGGGGGATATATTAGACCTGATGCTAACATTGACCTGTAATACTGACGCACACTGATTCGACACCTAACAGAAGGGATTAAAAGGCATGTGTTTGGACTGCCACAACACTCATTAAAAGAACATTTTTTTATTTACTACTTTATTGGCGGTGCCTCGATTTCTTTTTTTTGTTCCACTAAGGAGCTATTCGGACACAGCTTCTGTAGGGACACGCATGTTTTTTTTTTCTTTTTTGCTTTACTGAAGGGTGCTGTATGCTTTTCTTTTCATTTAACAGAAGGGACTTGAATCTTGGTGCACTGCACAGTTAAGTCCATGGTGATAAATTAGACCTGATGCTTTTATTGACCTGTAATACTGACACACAGTAATTCGACAGATAACAGAAGGGATTAGCTATGAATCTTGGTGCCCTGCACAGTGATGTAGACAACGATAAATTAAAACTGCCAGTAATACTGACGGTACAGTACCTACAGAACGGATTAACTATGAATGTTGGTACACTTTCCCCCTGCACTCTCCCTGAACTTTCCCTGCAGTTTAAGTTCCAAGCCTTCACACTGAGATTGGCCATCAAATAGGATGAATATGATTAGGCAAAGGGGCCTGGTTATACCGAATTTTTCTCGATTCATGACAAGTTAATTTGGAACTAATCAAATTTCCTGATGAAGTTCAACGAATTGTCCGAATCAAATTTTTCAAAAGTTTGCTCACCTCTAGTAACAACATATCCGCATTTATACTACATTTCATTCCAGCAAAGGAAAAAAATCTAATTACATACAGAAAAACTGCTTTATATTAATTACAAAATTGAGTTACATTATTTAAGTCTGCGGTGTGTCTGGGAAGGTTCTCATTGATCCAGGCCATGGTACAGTATATAAGTGGTAATAAGTTTGGGCTTGGTTTTTCTTTTTTTTTTAAGACAATTCGCTTGCCATCCGAATGGCTTTCTCAATTAGAATAGCCCGTATTCGAATTTTACAGCATTTCATACACTACTAGTTGTGAATTCCAACAAGCTGTTCCAGCAGAAAGCAGCCTGCCGCAATTCACTGGATCTGGCACTGATGCGAACAGAATTAAGTATAATGGGTCTGGCAGAGATCCAGCTGCATTCCGGCAGACAATGCGTTGGATCGGCCGGACACAAACTGTTGTGTGCTGCGGTTTGTGTCCGGACGATTCCTGGCATTGTCTGCCAGAACAGCCCGACGGAATTCACAGTAGCCTAACACCTCTTCTGAGGCAGTTTAATTAAACCAAATAGCTCCAGTCATGCAAATGCAATCAACATCTTACCTCCATGACTGAAACACGAGTCACCAGTATCTAATGCAGACAATTCTTAAAGGTAACCTGTCATCAACCTTTTGCTGCCCATACTAACTGCAGAGCAAAGAAGAGACAAGCGAGTTGAGTTCAGCGGTCTATTATTTATAAGTTACTAGCAAAAGGACCCGGCTTCGCACGGGTATATTTCATCTATTTCAATTCGTATTTCCGTGTGTCATAAAAAGATATCAACAGTATCCCCCATAACAGTGACCTCTACAGCACCCCGCCCCAGTGTCTGATGAGCAGTGGCGGATTAACATAGGGGCGTTCGGATCGGCAGCCCCGGGCCCGGCATCACTAGGGAGCCCAATGCCGACCCGAGCGCCCACATACTGCGGCGGGGCACAGGAGCGCATAGTTCCCTGCCCCGACGCCGATCAACACCATAGGCTTCAGGCCTAGTAGGCCTGAGGCCTATGTGGTAGTATATTCCCGGTGCAGGCGTGCGTGATGACATCATCACGTGCCTGCGCCGGGACGCAGGACAATAAGGATTGCGCGCCTGCGGCCTGCCTCACCATCCCGAACCCAGGTAAGTATTAGCTTTTAGTTGTTGTTTTTTTTTTCTGTGTGTGCCTTTGGGGGCCAGAGGAGGACATGAGGGCAGTGTGGGGCGCAGTATAGGTGCAGATTATTACATGGGGGCAAATAATTTCATTGGGAGCAGATTATTACATGGGGGCAAATTACTTCATAGGGGTGCAGTGTGGGGGCAAATTACTTCATGGGGGGCAGTGTGGGGGCAAATTACTTTATGGGGGCAGTGTGACGACAAATTACTACATGGGGGCAGTGTGGGGGAAAATTACTTCATGGGGGCAGTGTGGGGGCAAATATTTTCATGGGAGGGCAGTGTGGAGGCGAATTACTTTATGGGAGCAGTGTGGAGGAAATTACTATATGGGGCAGTGTGGAGGAAATTACTATATGGAGCAGTATAGGGGAAATTACTATATGGGGGCAGTGTGGGGGAAATTATATCGGGCAGTGTAGGGGAAACTATTATATGGGGGCAGTGTGGGGGGAAATAACTATATGGGACAGTGTGGCGAAATTATTATATGGGGCAGTGTGGGGAAAATTATTGTATGGGGCAGTGTAGGGGAAATTATTATATGGGGGCAGTGTAGGGAAATTATTATGTGGGGGCAGTGTGGGGAAATTATTATATGGGGGCAGTGTGTGGGAAATTATTATGTGGGAGCAGTGTGGGGGAAATTAGGGGCATTGCTATTAGGGGACATTATTTTTGGGGACACTATACAGGCATTATTACCTGGAGCACAATATAGGGTGTTGTTGTTATTACTGGGGGCACTCTAGGGGACATTATAACTGCTGTAGACACTATAGGGACCTTTGGGATAATTTATAAAGCTGGTCTAAAGTAGACCTGGCTTAGTAGCCCACAGCAACAGATTCCACCTTTCATTTTTCGCAGCTCCTTTGGAAAATGAAAGGTGGAATCTGATTGGTTGCTATGGGCAACTAAGCCAGTTCTACTTTACACCAGTTTGATAAATGACCCCAATTATGAGAAATCGAATGTGTTTGTGTAACAAACTCTGTAGAGACGAGATGTGGCGGAAAGAATTTGTCATGCCGTACTAAGTCAAACGGAGAAGAAGAGGAAAGAGAAGTTCTACATGACAGGAGATGTCCCTGGATGTAAGAGGTATGTGGTGCTGTATTCTCCTATATGTAGAGGTGGCTCACTACTGTGACCTGCCTCTCATCTTCTCCTCCAAGTTTTTTTTATCATAATCATATGTATTTTAAATTTGGCAACTAAAATTTTAATTTGTCACCTGCAGTCCTGTGTAACAGCCCAGATAATAGTCATAACTTTCTTTGTGCAGATAATGTAGTAGATGTTCCATGCAGTCCTATGTAACACCCCACATAACACAATAGTTCACTGTCTTATGTGGGGTGTTGCATAGGACTGCAGGTAACATCTATGACATCTGTACTCAGAGAGTTATGAGATGGTGGGGGTATGATTCCTGGCACCCCCGCCAATCCGTTGTTTGAGGAGACCGCGATGTTCCAGTGAGCGCTGCAGCCTCTTTGCTACTTAACAAGCACAGCGATGTCCATTTGATAGCAGTGTGCTTGGTATTTCAGATCATCCCCAATCACTTAGATGGGACTGAGCTACACCTAGACCATGTGATGTCATATGGCCTAGAAAGAGACTGTGACGCTCACGAAGCACCGCAGCCTCTTCATACAGAAAAAAATAAACTAAAATGGATGGAGGGGCCCGAGTTGGGTAGACAGCCCCGGGCCTATCATGCACTTAATCCGCCCCTGCTGATGAGCTGTGTATCTAATCCTATCCTGTGTGATACTGTCTGCTGAGCTGTGTATCTAATCCGTCCTGTGTGATACTATCTGCTGAGCCGTGTATCTAATCTTATGTTGTATGATACTATCTGCTAAACTGTGTATCTAATCCTATCCTGTCTGCTGAGCTGTGTACCTAGTAGTTGATTTTTAACTTTATTTTTTCAATCCCTATTGGCTGAGTGGGAGGAGGCATGGCCTAACTGTATTGGGGCGTGTCCTTTTGAACATCTCATTCTAAGACAGCAGCACTGTCCTCTCTGAGTGTGAGCTGCAAAGAGAAAGTCACCTTCCCTCCCACCTTTGCAGCTGACAGAAGTTGATTTTTAGCTTCATTCTGTCAATACTCATTGGCTGCAGAGGGGGCGGTGTGTCCTAAATGTATCGGGGGGGTGGCTTAGCGAACCTAAAAGTTGATTTTTAACTTTATTTTTTTAATCCCTGTTCGCTCAGTGGGAGGGGCTGTGGCCTAACAGGATCGGGGGCGAGTCCTTTTAAACAGCTCACTCTAAGACAGCAGCACTGTTCTGTCTGAATGTGAGCTGCAGGGAGAAAATCATTGTCCCTCCCACCTCAGTAGGGGAGGGGGCATGACCTAACGGAATCAGAGGTGTGGTTTATCTGGACCTGGGGGCGGGGTCTTAAGGGTGACTTGAATGGCCACCCTACTTTCCCCCTGAACTGTGACCTCCATAGCATTCCACTCCCTTAACAGTGTCATCCACAGCGCCCTGCCTCTTTAAAGCTAACCTGCAGCAGTGGAGAGAAATGGCCGAGTTGTTATGGAAACCTCAGGAAATAAGGTACTAAGTGCTATTAGGCCATGGCGTTACTTATATAGTGATTATCCTGGTGACAGATTTTCTCATCTCATCTACAGCAGTGAACATGGCTGGGGGTTGTTATGGTTACCGAACTGCCAGTGAGCAGTAAATGACAGTTTGGATTTAAGTGAAAGGCTTGCAGGCTTGTATTGGCTATAATGCAGGCCATTTTTTGGGAATATCTCAGGAATGGTAAGTCCTAGAGAGCTGGTCTAAAACCTTCCTGGACACCTGATGTACCCATGTGCCAAATTTGGTGAAGATCGGTCCAGTCGTTTGGTCGCGCATAAAGAACGTCCAGACAGACGTCTAGACAGAAATTCTTTTTTATATATATAAGGCTACATGCACACGACAGTTGTTTTTTGCTGTCCGCAAATCGTGGATCCGTCTTCCTTTTTTTTTCAAATCCACATCCGTTCCGTGTGTCCGCAAATTTTGTAGGTTGTGTTTCCATGTGTCTTCCGCTTTTTTTTGCGGATCCGCAAAAAAAAACGGAAGGCTTAAACCAGTTTCTTAAAGTACCTGTACAAGTTCCCTGGTTTCCAAGCAACCATCCGCAAAAAAAAAGGATGCGGATGACAAACGGATGGCTTCTGTTGGTCATCCGCATTTTTTGCGGACCCATTGACTTCTATGGGTCCGCAAACCGTTTTTTGCGGACAAGAATAGGACATGCCATATTTTTTTTGCGGACGTAAAATGCGGACAGCGGACGCGGACAGGCAACGGAAGAGGCATCCGCATTTTTAACGGATCCATAGAAATTAATGGGAAACCATCAGATCCGCAAAAAAAAAACGGAACGGAGGCCGCAAAAAACCACTGCCGTGTGCATGTAGGCTAAGAGAAATGTAAGTGGTTGCCGAGAACCAACATTACAATCATTGCAGACTGGGCCTGGAAAAGCGTCACGGCCACCTGAGAAGAGTCCTGGTTATTCATGAATTCCTGCTCTCCTGCCCACCTGCTGATGACTGACAGGCTTCTACCTAGTTTTCTCCCTTTCTCTCTAGGAGAAAACTAACAATCATCAGCAGATGGGTGAGAGCAGGAGATTAGGAATAACTGTGACTCTTCTCAGGTAGATGTGACTCTTTTCAAAGGCCTGTGCTGCAATGGTTATGAGGCTGGTTCTCAGCAACCACTTACTTTTAGCTCATGAGTGACACACCGCTGAAACCAGCATTTCTGTCACTATTTTATGCTGCCCTCAGTGAGGTCAGCATAAAGTTGATGACAGGTTCCCTTTAAGCCATACTCACTGAGAAAGGCGGTCAGATGACTAGCAAAATGTCTTCAAGAATAAAAATACAAGTCCAGTTGCTCTGACTTATTACTATTGATATGTCTGCTGTGTGTTTTGTCAAACTGTAGATAACCGCAGCAGAATTGCAGGAATCTATTTTGTTGTGCAAAAACCGCATGCATTTTTTTTTATTCATTTTTTTTTCTGCTGAAAATATGCAGCACAGGATGTCTCAACACCCTAATAAGGGTCCATTCACACGACCGCGTGTGTTTTGCGGATCCGCGGATCCGCAAAACATGGACATCGGCGATGTGCGTTCCGCAATTTGCGGATCGCACATCGCCGGCACTACATTGCAATTGCGGACAAGAATAGGACATGTTCTATTTTTTTTCAGGAACGCGATTGCGGATCCGCAATTGCGGACCCGGGCGGGACATCGTCTGTCCTCATTGAAATGAATGGGTCCGCAATTCCGTTCCGCAAAATGCGGAACAGAATTGTGGACGTGTGAATGGACCCTAAGAAAGGGCTCTTTACATTTAAGTGGTAATCCTGGTTTAGCAAATAAATGTTATTTTAATTCTTTAATTTCAAGATTTCTGCTTGCTGTGATTTAACCCCTTAGTAGCTGCCAATACACCTGTTAACTGATCTGATGTTTTAGCATGGCACTGGTTTTCTATGCCGATGGAGGTGGTGCTTGGCTGTCTCTTGACAGCCAGTCTCCTACTTTACCAGGATTGGAGAAACCTCTAATCCTGGCTGTTTAACTGCTTGGATGTCATTTTCAAGAGCAACTGCTGCATCTAAATAGTTTCAGAGGCAATGGGCCCCTCTTTCCACCACCTTTGGCCCCACACAAAATGATCACTGGGTGCTGATGGGTGGTATGGCAGCTGGAACCGGAATAATGGTCCCTGCGTCCGCCAAGTGTGGTAGCCTATAAGCCCCTTCCAGAGATGGTGTCTAATAAACTGTATATTAGTGTAAAATGGCACCTGTGATTGGACCATATGACCCAGTGACGTCACTGAAGGTCCTTCACCCCCCACCCAGCTGAAGACAGAACAGGAGACTGGCAGCTACGCGATCAAATGGAGGTGGTGAGTTAGTTTTTTTATTTTTAACCCTCTATTGCCCTTTTTACTTTGCATTCTCTATTGAGAATGCTATTATTTTCCTTTATAACTATGTTATAAGGGAAAATAATAAAATATACAGAATACTCAACCCAAAACCGGACTTCAATGATAAAGTCCGGCTTCGGGTCTGGGTACCAAACATGACGATTTTTCGCACGCGCGTGCAAAATGCATTAAAACGCTTTGCACTCGCGCGGAAAAATCGCGCATTTTCCCGCAACGCACCCGCCTCTTATCCGGGTGTCAAAGGCCTTAAGGGTTTTTATTACACTAAAGTAGCAAAAGAAACTATATAAGATGGTCCAGAGAATACATTTAACTTGTATGCTGAGAATTGTTAAAAAAAATGGCTGTTTTTACCCCATTGCCCCTCTCCGCCAAAAAAATATACATTATATGTACACCAAAATGGTGCTATTAAAAACCCCACAAAACAAGCCTTCATACAGCTACAGTATGTTCAAGGAAAAAACATTATAGATCTTGGAATGTGGAAACCTTCAGTGCTGGTCACTAAATGTTAATAGGAACTTTCATTTTTTAATCTGAGCTCAGCTAGTCGCAACACAAAGCTCTGATATACAGAATGCATCTATGCTTATGACACAACCACAACAGATTTTTATGAGGTCTGTTTGGGAGTCTGATTAACATTGGGGGTTGGATCTGAGGTCTATTTGGGGAACTGATTAACACTGGGGGTCTAGTCTGAGGACCTTTTGGAGGTCTGAGCTAGAGACTAATTGACTTTGGGGGTCTCATCTCAGGTCTTTCGGGGTCTGATTAACAACAGAAGTCTGAACTGAGATCTAATTATCATTGGAAGTCTGATCTGTGGTCTGTTTAACACTGGGGGGTCTAATTGGGGCTCTGAGCTGAGGTCTGATTGACATTGGGGGTCTGATCTAAGTTCTGATGGAGCTTAGGGGTCTGGGGATTTTTCTCCTCTAAAACCCAGATGTGTCTTATAGGGTAAAAAATAGGATAATGAAGGCTGTTACTAAATAACAGCAACCAGAGATCTTGAAAACCATGAATAATTGCAAAAAAAAAACTAGACTGATCACCCAGAGCATCACAACTAGCAGCAACAAAAGGCTTGGCCCATAAGTCAAGCTCTTATAGTTATTTACTAACAGCACATTAAATAATCATCAAAGAAGAATTGAAAAGAAGAATATGAAAAAAGTAACCAGATGCTTACTGCCTGTATGCCTTACTGACATATCATCTCAGTGCTTTGCTGAATGTACTGGAGAGAAAATAAATAAAAATGAAATAGTGGTTAGAAATATTGTTATTGGAAGAAATTATTACAATGCACTTAAATAATTTACTGCGTTGTAAGAATACAGGATGAATAAAGTCTTACTGTGAAATCTTAGCAGTCTTGGCAACATTTAAAATTGCCAACTGCATAATTTATCCTGTAGGGTCAAAAACATTTTGAATAGAGCAGAAAGAATCAAATATAAGTGTCTTTAGCAGACAGGCTGGTATTAAGGCACTGGACTGCTCTGCTTATGTATTAAGAGAATTGCAGTACTCAAGGAACAAGCCAGTTTTTATATTGTCACGGTTGCCAATTATTGCAGGTCCATGCAATTTTTTTGCATATTTTTTAATGATATACAATGGTAATAGCTGGGGGCACTTGAAAACATACAATCACGGACCAGGATGCAATGAGGTTTTCACTTTTGGTTACTAGGAGGTGTTAATATTCTTCAGGTTTTCTTCATGCACAAGTAAATCAGATGCAAATCTGATACAATCCAGACAGAGAAAACTGTAACGCGGTATGCAATTGCAGACAAAACTGATTCAACTTGCATGCAAAGCCATCAGTACTTCACTGAACAGAAGTGAACTGACACATTTCTTATCGCTCATGGGAAAGAGGCCTTATGGTAACAATCAAATGATTGCTAACAAGTGCAGTAAATACAAATTCATTAAATTTCTATTTAACCACTTAAGTACCACAGGTTTATACCCCCCTAGTGACCAGGCCCTTTTTTACAAATCGGCACTTCACAACTTATTATTGCTCGGTCATGCAACTTGTCACCCAAATGAATTTTACCTCCTTTTCTTCTCACAAATACAGATTTCATTTGGTGGTATTTGATTGCCGCTGAGATTTTTCGTTTTTCTGATATTAATAAAAAAAAGACCGCAATTTTCTCAAAAAAAGTGTATTTTTAACTTTTTCTGGTAAAATTGTTCAAATATAATTACATTTCTATACAAGTTTGTGTCAGAATTTATTGTACTACATGTCTTTGATAAAATAAAATCCAATAAGTGTATATTTATTGGTTTGCGCAAAAGTTATAGCGTTTACAAACTATGGTACAAAAAAGTGAATTTCCGCATTTTGAAGCAGCTCTGACTTTCTGAGCACCTGTCATGTTTCTTCAGGTGCTAGAATGTCAGGATAGTATAAATACCCCCAAATGACACCATTTTGGAAAAAAGACACCCCAAAGTATTTGCGGAGGGGCATGGTGAGTTCATGTATGATTTATTTTTTTTCACAAGTTAGCAGAAAATGACACTTTCTGAGGAAAAAAATAATAATAAAGTCTCCATTTCTGCTAACTTCTAAAAAAAATTTGAATCTCCCACAGACTCACTATGCCCCTCAGTGAATACCTTGGGGTGTCTACTTTCCGAAATGGGGTCATTTATGGGGTGTGTTTACTGTTCTGGCATTTTGGGCGGGGCTAAATTGTGAGCAGCCCTGTAAAGACTAAAGGTACTCGTTGGACTTTACGCCCCTTTACGCACCTAGGATGCAAAAAAGGGGCACACATGTGGTATCGCCGTACTCAGGAGAAGTAGGGCAATGTGTTTTGGGGTGTATTTTTACATATATCCCATAAATTTATGTAATAATATCTTTGTAAAAGTTGACAACTTTGTATAAAATTTGTATATGTAAATTCAATGAGTACCTTTAGAAGGTCATTTTAGGCATTTAGATTCCAGAATTCTTCTCACGCTTTAGGGCTCCTAAATGCCACGGCAGTATAAATACCCACATGTGACCCCATTTTGGAAGAAGACACCCCAAGGTATTCCGTAAGGGGCATGGCGAGTTCATAGAAGATTTTTTTTTTGGGCACAAGTTAGAGGAAATTGATTTTTTTTGTTTCTTCTCACAAAGTCTCCCTTTCCGCTAACTTGTGACAAAAAGTTCAATCTTTCATGGACTCAATATACCCCTCAGCGAATACCTTGGGGTGTCTTCTTTCCAAAATGAGGTCATTTGTGGGGTGTTTATACTGCCCTGGCATTTGAGGGTCTTCGCAATAATTACATGTATGGCCAGCATTAGGAGTTTCTGCTATTCTACTTATATTGAGCATACGGGTAATGAGATTTTTTTTTTCCCGTTCAGCCTCTGGGGAAAAGGACATAGGAGTGCTTATGCCGATCAAGATGAAAGTCCCAAATTGCACTGAGCGTGCTCGTGCAGGACCCATCACATGTCGCAAGCTATCTATTCCGCAATTCTGCGGAATAGATGCGGACCCATTCAGGGCGAATGGGGCCGGCGATGATGCGGAGAGCACACTATGTGCTCTCCGCATCAGCATTTGTGGAGCTGGGGCCGCTAACTTCCGGGTTTCGGCCCCGAAACATCCGGCCGCAGCTCCGCAAAAGATAGAGCATGTCCTATTCTTGTCCGCAGCCTGCGGACAAGAATAGGAATCTCTATGGAGAGTGCCGGCATGGTGTGCTGCGGATCGCATTTCGGCAGCACACCACGGACGTGTGAATGGACCCTAAAGCTGCGATCGCTAATAAAGATCCAAAAAGCTCAAACGTGATCTTTATAGCGCTGCAGCGATTTTACGGTGTTTTTGCAGTGATCAGAAAAAAATATCTGTCACTGCGGTGGGGCGGACTGAACGCAAGTGTGCGCACAAGATCAGGCCTGATCGGGCGAACACTGCGTTTTTTGTAGAGCCTAAGGTGACTCTAATGTACTGATATAGATCTGATTGCGATCAGTCTTGATCACTTACAGATACTATATAGTACTAGTGCTGATTAGCGACAGCGATGACGCTAATCAGCGACTAATCAGTGACTCCGGTGCGGTGGGCTTGGTGCTAACTACCTAACAAGTAGCTAACTAACTGACAGTGATAAGGGACCTTTAGGCCCCATTCACACATCCGCAATTATGTTCCACATTTTGCGGAACGGAATTGCGGACCCATTCATTTCTATAGGGACAGACTTTGTCCCGCTTGGATCCGGAATTGCGGATCCGCACTTTCGGGTCCGCACTTCCGTTCCGCAAAAATATAAAACATGTCCTATTCTTGTCCGCAATTACGGAAAAGAAAAGGCATTTTCTATATAGTTCTGGCAATGTGCGGATCCACAAAATGCGGAAAGCACATTGCTGGTGTCCGTGTTTTGCGGATCCGCAAAACACATACGGACGTCTAAATGGAGCCTTACAGGGGGTGATCAATGACATGGGGGTGACAGGGGGTGATCAGGGAGTTAATATGGGGTGATCAGGGGTTAATAGGGGGTTAATAAGTGACAAGGGAAGGGTTGGGGGTTGGTGTGTGGTGATTGGTGCACTTACATAGCTGCCTGTGTCCTCTGGTGGTCCCAAGCAAAAGGGACCACCAGAGGAGCAGGCATATCAGACGCTGTTTACAAAACAGCACCTGATATGCGATTTAGATGCCATTTATTAACATCTACAGCCTGCCAGTGAACGATCAGCGCTGGCAGGCTGTAGAATAAGTTCACATGAAATCTCAGGTCTCATGAGATGACGCCGATAGGCGTGATCGAGACCTGAGACTACCACCTCCCGCACGCCTTTCGCCGTTAGCGTGACGGGAGGTGGTTAAAAAAATCTAACAAATTTTAAAAATCCACATTTTCCCTATAAAAACTTTTTTATGGAAAAAAAATGAAAACCCAAGCTAGGAAATTACGACATAATTTATCCTACGTTTTTTTTAAGAGAATTTAATGTGAAAACAGAAACTATATAAAATTAGCATTGCCACAATTATATTAGCTCAGGGAATACATTTACCATGTATGCTGAACAACATAAACCAAAAGAAATGGTATCAAAGAAGTAATAAATAAATACAAAAATAGGAACCGGATCCTTATTGCCTTACTGACATGTCTTCTCTGTACTTTGCTGAATGTACTGGATAGCAAATAAACTAAAATGAAATGTTAATTCAGTGTTAATAACTGTCGAAAATATACAATCACAGACCAGGATGGTAACACGTTATATCCATACAACGAAAAGGTCTCACAGCATTGATTACCTACCATCCACAATAAAGCACAGTATACCAGCAATCCTTTTTATCTGCTTGTTTATATAGTCATGCATAACTGTGCTGTATCATGCAACAAAAATATAGGAATAAGGGTCATACTTACCAAAATGTGGCAAAAACGCTCCAAAGTCCAAATACACAAGTGAAATCAAATGGAGACAACCAAGTGGGCGGCATGGTGGCTCAGTGGCTAGCACCAATGCCGTTGAAGCACTGGGGTTCTAGGCAGTGGAGTAACTAGAATTGACTGGGCCCCACAGCAGATTTTTGAATGAGCCCTTCATCCATGCAACCCTCACACGTGCGGCTAGACAAGCTCACTCTCTCAGACTAGGCCAGGTAGCCGCTCCATCCATTTTCTACACATATATACTGTATGTCATGTTACTGAATATACTGTCACTGTATAATACTGTTGAGGGGGCCCTCTCAGGCAGACCTCTTCTGAGTTTGGGCCCCGTAGCAGCTTCCCCTTCTTTTACTATAGCTACGCCCCTGGTTCTAGGGTCAAATCTGACTAAGAGCAACATCTTCATGGAGTCTATGGGGAATATTCATCATCTCCCTTGCACCTGAAAAGTGGCATTAAAAAGTTGCAAACTGGCATGAGATGTGTCCACTTTATTTTTACTGTATGCCTCTTAACAAATCAGGCACATCTCTGCCCTGCCATGCACCAGAAACGGAAGTCTACATCAACTACAGGCTGGCGTGGACTTCAGCTATAACTTCCGCCACTTTCTGGAGAAAGTTATAGTAAACGAGGCGGGCGGTGCAAAGTCCCAAACATTTCAGCTAAACCCTGCCCTTTTTTTGGACACTTCAGAAAAGCAGCGAGAAGCCTCAAAAATCACAGATTATGGTGCACATATGGCGTGCACATAAGGGCTAAATAGATGTCCCTCATTGCGTTTGCGACTTTTTAACTGTGACTTTTTTCAAAAATTGTCACGTCATTTATTACCGCCTTTGCAACTTTACCTAAAGAGACATGACAAGGACAGGAAGGGGTGTGATCAGCTGACCCCTTCCCCCCCCCCCAACAAATTTGTCCGTTTTCTGGGGCAAATTAAGCCAGAAATCAACGGCAGCTCTGACCTGTTGTAGATTTCTGTTTAAGCGCATCCTTTGGTGGAGCAGGCGATATGAGAAAGTGCCGGTCTTGATAAATCTTCTACTATATGTTCTTCCTGTGTTTGTGTGGGTTTCCTCTGGGTGATCCAGTTTTGTCTGAAATACATACAAATAAGGAATCTAGATGGTGATTCTCACTAGGGACAGTGAAGACTATGGGGTCATTTATCAAACTAGTGTAAAGTAGAACTGGCTTAGTTGTTCATAGCAACCAATCAGCTTCCACTTTTCATTTTCCAAAGGAGCTGTCAAAATTGAAAGGTGGAATCTGATTGGTTGCTATGCCAGTTCTACTTTACACCACTTTGATAAATGATCCCAAATGTCTGTAAAGCACTACAGGATATGTTGGAGCTATATAAGCAAGCGCAATAAATAAATGGAGACAGAGTGGGAGTGGGACAAGTATGTGTACACATCTGCAGCAGTTCAGGATTTCTGCCCCTTTATCAAGCATACATTATAGGTTCCATCAAGTAGTCAAAATGCCATCATCGTGTGACAGCCCAAACCAAACTAATAATAACATATCCAACAGAAACATACAAAATATCAGCAGAAGAAATTTGGAGAGACAATGGTGGCCAAATATAGCTTTTGATTTAGGGCTCTTTCACACTAGCGCTTTTGTTTTCCGGCATAGAGATCCGTCGTCGGGTCTCTATGCCGGAAAAATCCTGATCAGGATTATCCCAATGCATTCTGAATGGAGAGAAATCCGTTCAGGATGCATCAGGATGTCTTCAGTTCAGGACCGGAACGTTTTTTGGCCGGAGAAAATACCGCAGCATGCTGCGCTTTTTGCTCCGGCCAAAAATCCTGAACACTTGCCGCAAGGCCGGATCCGGAATTAATGCCCATTGAAAGGCATTAATCTGGATCCGGCCTTAAGCTAAACGTCGTTTCGGCGCATCGCCGGATCCGACGTTTAGCTTTTTCTCAATAGTTACCATGGCAGCCAGGACGCAAGTGTAGTGGGGAGCGGGGGAGCAGTGTACTTACAGTCCGTGCAGCTCCCGGGGTGCTCCAGAGTGACGTCAGGGCGCCGCACACGCATGGATCACGTGATCCATGCGCATGGGGCGCTCTGACGTCATTCTGTAGCGCCCCGGTAGCAGCACGGACTGTAAGTATACTGCTCCCCTGCACTACTATGGCAACCAGGACTTTAATAGCGTCCTTGCTGCCATAGTAACCTCAAAGCATTTCGAAGACTGATCAGGATCCTGATCAGTCTTCTAATGTTTTCAGGCGACTTGCGTTCTGTCGGATCCGGCGGGCCTGAAGTGCCTGCCTGATCCTCAGAACGCAAGTGTGAAAGAGGCCTTAAAGGGAATCTGCCACCAGAAACCTCCTTATCAAATTGTTTGCATAGACACATAGCTGTGGTTCACCTGATTAGAACATTGTTTATCTTTTGTTGATCCGCAACTCCGTTTCTTAATATGCAAATTAGGCCTTTGGTGCAATGAGGGCATTACCAGTGCTCTTGTTGCACCTAGCCTCCACTCATTTCTGTAGCCAGTCCCTCCCTTGCTGCTTTGATTGACAGGGCAGTGGACAGTGGCAAAGCAGTAAGGAAGGGGCTGGAAACTCAAGAACTACAGACTGCATTTCACAGAACTGAACTGTGCTTCATATCCTCTGTCACTAAATCACCTGGGTGGAGCTTAGTAACGTATAATTGCGTACAGGGGTGGACTGGCCATAGACTGAAATTTCCCAATGGGTTGATGCCAAGGGGGCTGCCAGTTGCATACATAGAGATCTGATGCTCTCAGCATTAATGGTAGGAGCATCTGGTACTTATACACCTGGCTGGCAGAAGAAAGTGCCGTGCCGCATTCAACTGTATTGCTGTCCTCAGGACAGTGATAGAGCTACAGTATTGCAGGCCCTACCTGCTTATATTGGCCCTACCTTCTGTCGATTTGGACCTGCCCACAACATGGAGCCACTTTTAAGTTTTTTTACAGGGCCTCTTTAAGTTCCCAGTTCAACCCTTGATTACGTACACCTGCCAACTGATACTTGGCGTAGAGGGCATACCAAATTTGTAGCCTGGAAAATATGGTGCCATATGAAACCATATTTAAAGAAAGAGCAGATAGGATCCACAACATGGGAAACATACACAAACCCATTGAGGGAGAACTAAGAAATGTTAAAACATGGCACTAGTTGTGGAAAATTTGGCATAACTAGGCCCTGTTTCCTTATGCCAACTCATGTTGTCACATATTTACCCTAATATTCTACACAAAAATTCCTTCAAAGGGGTTTTCCAAGGATTTTTTTTATACAAGGGGTTATAAAAAAAAAAAAAAGAAAACAATAGTCACCCTCATAGAACCCTCACGCTAAAAATTCCAGGAAAGGTCTGCTCAGCCAATCATTAGCTGAAGTGGATCACCGATATGGCCAGCAATTGGCTGAGTAGGCCTTCCCTGGCGTTTTGGCATGTCGAACCTAGGACCAGGTACTGTATTACAGCAGATACCAGGCTAGCATTGGATAAGCAGCAGAAGGGGATCAGTGAGGGTTAGTATGTTCCTATTTTTTATTTTATTTTGAAGCATTCATGGCAAAAACTGAAATGTATCTCCCCAGAAAACCCATCTAAAAGACTGGGGTCACTTTGATTCCTCTTAGTACCACCATTTTTTGATCTGTCAAGGTAAATGTAAAAAGAAATATCATAAATTTGGCACATCCATTTTTTTTACAAAACCTGCGACAGGTTTGGTTAAGAATTAGGGATGAGCAAACTAGTGTTTTCAAGTCCGGTGTACAAGGCTCAGGTTCAGGTTATCTAAGAATTCCGTTATGGATTCCGCTACCACTTATAGTCCGTGGTAGCGGAATCCATAACGGAATTCTTAGATAACTCGAACCTTGTATGCCGAACTTGAAAACACAAGTTCGCTCAACACTAGTTAAGAAATCTTAAAATAAAACCTTAATGTATATTAATAAAATTTAAAATATAAAATAAAATATAAAATAAAATAAAAATATATTTTTTTACTCCATAACAATACATGAAACTAGACACCTGGCATATTGTAAAAATGCCACCAAGCACTTGATAGTCATAACCACTTTCATCCAATTTGGCATCAAAAAGGTTTTGTAAGAACTGCTTAAAAAGTCATGTTGTGGCAAAAAGTCTAACCCAAAGCAGAGTTTGAGACGCATCTAGGTGAGCAGGCAATGACCTGTTGCATCAGCCAGCAAACCTTCCATAAGCAGGAGGTGCATGGTCAGCTATGTAGTCACCTAATTAAAAAAGAGGTTGAAGGGGGTGGGTTAATGATATCAACCAACATGGAGACACCTCCTGATATATGCTGCACATGAATCATAAACAATCACAGATTACAGCCTCATTCACACGTCAGCATTTTGGTCAGTGATTTCTATCAGTGATTGTGAGCCAAAACCAGGAATGGAGCCTCCACAGACATAAGGTATAAGGGAAAGATCTGACCTGTTCTGTGTTTAGAGCCGCACCTGGTTTTGGCTCACAATCACTGATGGAAAACACTGACCAAAACACTGACATGTGAATGAGGCATAAGGGCTCATGCACACGAACGTGTGCCAGCTGTGGTCGTATTGCGGCACGCATACAGCAGGTCCGCAATCCACGGGCACCGGCCGTGTGCATCCTGCATCACGGATCATGGACCCATTCACTTGAATGGGTCCGGGAGATGCGGTGCGGAAGTACGGAGCGGAACACGGAAGCACTACAGAGTGCTTCCGTGGTGTTTCTGGCCGTGCCTCTGCACCGCAAAAAAGTAGTGCACGCACTACTTTTTTGCGGAACGGACAGATCACGGACCTATTCAAGTTGAATGGGTCTGGATCCGTCAGTGCATGCTGCAACATGAAAGAAAAACACAGGTGCACATAGTCATAGTTAAAGGGAAAGTCACACAGGCAAAGCAGCAGTCTTTAAACTAACTGTGCATTTTCTTTACATATTTAGAGTTTCTACATTTTTCCTGACATGCTTGATAATGGGTGGGGCTTCATGGGAAAGGGGCAGGACCTAAAATGCATCGAAATTACACAACAGTTCTGGCATAAAAATATGGACCCAGTGGGGGGATAGGGCATAATTTAGGATTATAACCACCATCCAGCCACCATCGCCTTCATTTATAGTGGTCTCATGAACAAGAAACCTGGACTTCTACATACTGGAACCATATCGTCTATAGTGACCAATCTAGGTTCTGTTTGGGATCCCAAAACAGTTGGGTTCAAGTATGGTGGCCTTGTAGTAAGCGTTTTAATCTTGCTTTTTGCTGTGGAGAGACACACTGCCCCTAATGCTGGTGTGACGATCTGGGGAGACATTGCATATGACAGTCATTCACCCCTAGTCGTGAAACGAGGGACATTAACAGCTCAGTGATAGTGCAGGACATCCTGCTGCCACGTGTTACCTCTGATGGCAAACTATCAAATATAAACCGTCTCTTCCACCGCATCCAATATTCTCCTACTATTTGTATAGGAAAATATTGGATGTGGTGGAATCTCAACAGGAGCCAATTAAGAGACGGTTTATATTTGATAGTTTGAACGGAATCAATATTGTTTTTTTATTTTGCAATGATTACACCAGATTACAACACTTCCTTACCCTGTCCAGTCACCAGATTTATTGCCAACCAACCATTTATGGGACCATCTGGGATGTCAGCTTCCGCAACCTATGGGTGTACAGGATCTACAACATCTGTGGGCAAATGTGCCACAGGATACCACACGGAACCTGTATGCCTCTATGGCCAAACATATCTCATCTTGTATCCAGGCTACAGGTGACTCAGTGGGGTACTAGAGCCTTCCCAATTGTACAGTTTTCCCCAATAAACAGATCCTTTCACTCTAATATTGTAATCACTTACATATATCATCATCATTGCATTAACACACAGAAAATACTATACATTCATTCAATGACGAAAAAAATAACGCCTCAAGAAGAAGTTGTTGGAATCGAATGAAACTTCATGTTTTAGTGATTTTACCCAATAAAAATGTTTTATATAAAAAACATATATACTATATATATTTTGGGGGCACCACATTCTGAGAGCAATAACCTTTTTTTTCTGTTGCCAGTAGTTTTTCAGGATGTATAGTATTTTTTGTTGGTACAATTTTTGGTACGTATCACTTGGTCAATCTAAATATAACTGAAATAAAACCTGTCTGGCAATGTGAAACAGTCTAGAAGTTCTCAAAAGGCAACACATGATGCCACATCCTAGAGATTTAAATACAGATGCAAAAGAAGGGTATTAAAATGTACCAGTCCAGAAAGGGCATTCCACCACGTTTCCTGACTACACAAGCGGCACAACCAGGTAAAGAACCAACTACTACCTTTCTCATCTCTATATGCTTATGTATCCACCTCTATAGAATCCACTGACATGTTGGGGACTGAATCACTAAGAAAGCATTCAATACGTCTCTCTCTACATATAAACGAACAGGGTCTGTAATCCATTTTACTTTTTGTTGCTATGTATATATGTATATACGCTCTGTATTATATGAACCTCTGTACTCAATCTTTTCAACAGCTGTGAGTCTTATCGAACCTATGTGTATTTTCCTTAATCACATATACGATATACCTACCCTAAGCTACAGCATTTGAAATTTCCTTCACTGTTTTCTATGATGGCTACACCTCTGAAGATGTACAAACCTTTTTGTAATATGACGCACCGTGATTTCTTCAATGCACGATCCCGCCGTACAAATTGTTTCTTTCTTTGATGTTCTATACGTTAGACGCTTCGATTGTATTAGTTTGTAAACCTCACTCTAGTTTATAATTTTCTCACTTCGCTATTTGTAAATCTTCCAGTTGTACTGAAGAAGGCAATAAGCTGAAAACGTTATTCCCTGTAACTGGAAAACCGCACGTTTGTTCAATAAAGCAAGAATCAAAACCAAACCCAGTGGAGTGTGGGAGTCTATTATATTATATTATCTTGGCCTGGGAACCATCTCCCCCTACCCACAAATTCCTTATAGTGGAGTATTGTCCAACTCTCTACCACACCAGTCCAGAAAGGGTTACAAAGTCATTGCTAATGCTGTAGGACTCCAGTGAACAACAATGTCAACACGGGTGAACCTTCCCAGAAGTGGCTGGCCTACCAAAATGTTACCAATAGCATGTTGATGACTAATTCAGAAGGTCACACATCTAAAGAACTTCAGGTCTCACTTGCCTCAGTAACATGATTCCACAATAGAACGCAGAAGCTCATCTTGTATTTGTCAGAAAAACATCTAGATAACCACCAAGACCTTTGGGATAAAATTCTGTGAACTGATGAGTCAAAGGTGGAACTTTTTGGGAAACAGGGTTTAGGGGAACAATTAATGTTTCACATGGGTGATATAGCTTTTGAAAAAAATCTGTATCAATATCTGTAATAATCATGTAATAACAGCATTTTGTATTCACTTGGATTATCTTCGTCTAACATTGAAAGTAGTTTGATGATCTGAGATATTTAAATGTGACAAATATGGAAAAGTAGAAGAACGTAGATCCAATCCCAGTAGTAGGTAGATCCAATCCCAGTAGTAGGTAGATCCAATCCCAGCAGCTGCAAAGTGGGACTGGCTGTGCGTTACAGTCAAGAGCCCGCCACCATCCTGTGGAGACACTGAACAGTGCCCATGAGATCCTCTTGTTGGAGACATCCATCATGATCTGGCAACTAGCCCCCTATCATGAGAAATATATTTGTCATTCCTCATCAAGGGGTTAATGCTGCTTCCCAACTTCAAATGAGTGCTGTGTCCCTAAATACAACACCTATAATATTAAGAATTTAAAAGTGAAGGGTTAAGACTTCCACTATAGTATATTGAACATATTTAGATTTCATTTTTGGTCTATTGCTCACATCTCAGAAAGTTGTCCTTTATCTAGCGCTACTACTAGGATCCACATAACACTAAGTATAGTGGCCTGAATATTTCCAGACACTCTGACTCAGCTTTTTGGAAGACCAGTTGTCACCAGAGTAACATGGGCTACATCTCAAGATCTGTCTGGCTATGCAAGAACATTCATTCCAATTTGGTTTATGACAGAGCAGAATTAAAACAAGTAACTTAGAAAGCAAACTATCCTTAAATGGTTAATATTACTGAAGGTTGTAAGGTCAGACAAGCGTGAAGTATACTGGGCACATGAAGCGTCAGATTTGTGGGGTATGTTAAGAGATACGGCTTCATACCAGGATCTGCTTTTTTATTATGCATTTATATCACAATGAAACAAATACATCGAAGGAGGATATGGATATGTGCATATCATAAACTACACTGAAAATTATATCATTAACCCCTTAAGAACCAAGCGGATTTTGGCATTAAGGCCCAGAGGAATTGTTTTTTGGTTTTGCAGTGCCGCATTCAGACAACCATATCTTTTTAAATTTTCCATTAAAAGGATTATCCCATGATTAAAATTTTAAAGGCGTTATCCAAGACTATGACAGATTACCCAGGGTGGGTGACCCACAGTTATAATCATACTTACCTGGTCCCCTCCGCTGGGTTAGGTCTCCATCACTCCACAGCCGGCTCTTCATCTAACTGATGTGCTGAATCAAACATCCTGTTGACAGGGCGGGAACACATGACCACTGCAGCCGATCAGTAGCCGCAGTGGTGACCTGCGCCCCTTGCATCTCAGGGAAAAATATAGAGCAGAGAATCAGGGAGGGAGGCCAAGAAGCCCACTATGACATATTCCAGTCTTAAAAAAATAGCCAGGAGGATGAGGACTATGAGGATGATTGCATGTTTGACATGATCTGGGAGGCAGATCTGAGTACTGAGAAGGAGAAGTAGAAGCCATCAGCGAAGAAAGGTGGTGGCCACAGCAGCAATACAAATTATAGGCAACATTCTTCCCTAACCTGACCTCCAATAGAACTGCCAGGCCCAAATATTTCATTTTTATTTATAAAAAAATACCAAATTTACCAAAAATTTGGAAATATTCACAATTTTCAAAATTTCTATTTCTCTGCTTTTAAAACAGACGTTAGAAGGCTTAGAAGTTTAGAAGCAAATCTTGAAAAAAAAAAATAAAAATCCAAAACCCACTTTTTAAGGACCAGTTCAGGTCTGAAGTCACTTTGTGAGGCTTACATAATAGAAACCCTCCATAAATGGCCCAATTTTAGAAACTACGCCCCTTAAGGTATCCAAAACTGATTTTACAAACTTTCTTAACCCTTTAGGTGTTCCACAAGAATTAAAGGAAAATGTAGATGAAATTTCAGAATTTCACTTTTTTGACAGATTTTCTTACGGACACAGCGGTACCTAATATATTTACTTTTTAATTTATTTAAGTTTTACACAATAACAGCATTTTTTAAACAAAATAAATCATGTTTTAGTGTCTATATTCTGAGAGCCATAGTTTTTTTTTATTTTTTGGGCGATTGTCCTACGTAGGGTCTCGTTTTTTGCGGGATCAGATGTCGGTTTAATTGGTATGATTTTGGGGTGTGCATGACTTTTTGATCGCTTGGTATTATTTTTGTGATGAAGGTGACAAAAAATGGCCTTTTGTACACAGTTTTTTTTTTTTTTTTTTACGGTGTTTATCTGAGGGGTTAGGTCTAGTCATATTTTTATAGAGCAGGTCATTACAGACGTGGCAATACCGAATATGTATACTTTTTTCCTTTGTTAAAGTTTTAAACAATAATATTTTTGAAACAAAAAAAAAAAAATCATGTTTTAGTGTCTCCATAGTCTGAGAGCCATAGTTTTTTTTCATTTTTTGGGCGATTGTCTTAGGTAGGGTATCATTTTTGCGGGATGAGATGACGGTTTGATTGTCACTATTTTGGGGTGCATATGATTTTTTGATCGCTTGCTATTATACTTTTTGTGATGAAGGTGACAAAAAATGGCTTTTTTGACACCGTTTTAAAATTTTTTTTTTACGGTGTTCACCGGAGGGGTTAGATCATGTGATATTTTTATAGAGCAGGTAGTTACAGACGTGGCAATACCTAATATGTATACTTTTTTATGTATTTCAGTTTTACACAATATCATTTTTTAAACAAAAAGATGATAATTACTTACCGGTAATTGGTTTTTCCCTTAGCCTCCACAACGGCACTACCTGGAGGGTTACCGCCTCTTTAGGGAAAGGAAAACGACGAGGATCGAATAAAAGCCCCCTCCCCTTTACCTTCGTCAGTCAATAATCTAGAACTTAAGTGGATGCAACAGAGGTTTAATAAAGTTATATATTCAGATGAACTCTCAATACAAGTCATTATTAACATATATAGGGGTTAAAGTAGTTCTCACACCAATAAACACACTTTTTTATTTTTTTATTTTTTTGGGGGGGGGAAATCCCGTGCCGTTGTGGAGGCTAAGGGAAAAACCAATTACCGGTAAGTAATTATCATCTTTTCCCCACACCTCCACAACGGCACTACCTGGAGGAATAGCAAAGGAACAGATTCTAGGGAGGGACCACTGCAGATAGGACTTTTCTGCCAAAAGAAAGATCCCTATTGGACAACACATCTAATTTATAGTGCTTGAAAAAGGTAGAGGAACTAGTCCACGTAGCGGCTCTACATATTTCTTCAATGGAGGCAGAAGCTCCCTCTGCCCATGAAGTAGCCATGGCTCGGGTAGAGTGGGCTTTTAATCCTGGAGGAGATTCCAGCCCTTTTGTAGTATAACAGAAGGAAATGCAGTTTTTGATCCATCGGGCTATTGATGTCTTGCTAGCCGCTTTCCCCTGATTTGACCCCAGGAACTGGACCAACAGCTGGTTTGTCTGCCTGAATTCTTTCGTGGAATCAAGATACTGTAGGATGCATCTTCGTACATCTAGGTTATTGAATTTCTTCTCCCCATCTGATGAAGCCTGGGAACAAAATGAAGGTAGAGACACTTCTTGACGACAATGAAATTTTGATACCACTTTAGGGAGAAATTCAGGAGAATGCCTTAAGACAATCCTATCCTCAAGAATGGTGAGATAAGGAGCCTGGATGGAGAATGCTTGAATTTCCCCGACTCGTCTGGCCGAGGTAATGGCCAATAGGAAGACAGTTTTTAGTGTTAGAAGTTTCATAGAGATCTCTTGGATGGGCTCAAATGGAGCTTCAGTAAGGACAGAAAGGACTAAGTTTAAATCCCACGGAGGGACTGAAGATCTGAATCTGGGGTTTAATCTGCTAGCTCCTTTGAAGAATCTTTTAATTAAGTCAGAGTCGGCCAGTCTTTCCCCCATGAAGACACTCAGAGCAGAGACCTGAACTTTTAAGGTACTAATCCTAAGGCCACTGTCCAGGCCAGACTGGAGAAAGTCAAGAATTAAGCCCTGGTCTATGGGATCAAGGGGATTCCATCTGTTTCTGGAGTATTCAAGGAAGGCCTTCCAGTATCTTACATAGATTTTTGAAGTGATAGGTTTCCTACTATGTAATAAAGTATCAATTACCTTATCCGATAGACCCTTGCTTTTCAGGAGGATCCTCTCAGTCTCCAAGCCGTCAGGTGGAGCTATGGAACACAGGGATGGAACACTGGTCCCTGGTATAGTAGGTCCGGAGTGTCGGGCAGGATCCAGAAGTCCCCCTCGACAATAGTTTCAGGATCGGGAACCAGGACCTCCTGGGCCAATATGGTGCTATCAGAATTACTGATACTTTTTCCTCTATTATCTTTGTGAGGACTCTGGGTATTAGGGAGAATGGAGGGAAGGCATACAGAAGATCCGACGGCCATTTTTGCGCCAGGGCATCTACTTGTAGAGGATTGTCTCTGTAGGACAGGGAAAAGAATTTGTTCACTTTTGCGTTTTTCCTGGTTGCGAATAGGTCTATCAATGGTACCCCCATCTTGCTATGATCTGATTGAATGTGGTCTGGTTCAGGCTCCATTCCCCTTGTTTCAGTTTTTGTCGACTGAGGAAGTCTGCCAGGTGATTGTCCTTTCCCCTTATGTGTACTGCTGTTAAGGATTTTAGGGTTGATTCTGCCCAATGAAATATTTTCTCTGTAATAATTGTAAGGGAATGACTCCTTGTTCCTCCCTGTTTGTTTATATATGCTACAGTTGTAGCGTTGTCCGAGAGGATTTTGACATGGGTCTGGGACAGCTTGGGAGAAAAGTGGGATACTGCCAACCACACTGCCTGGAGTTCTCTTCTGTTGGAAGAGGAGCTGGCTATTTCCTGATGCCAAATTCCCTGGCATGTCATGCCGTCCATGTGGGCTCCCCATCCGTAACTGCTGGCATCCGTGGTGATTACCTTCTGATTTTGCTGGCGCCATTCCACTCCTCTGGCCAGGTTCTTCTTTTTCAGCCACCATGTCAATGAGTCTCTGACCCGTGGTGGTATCACGATTTTCCGGTTTAGGGAAGACTGTTTCTTGTCCCATATTTTTAAGAGGAAGTTCTGGAGTGGTCTTGAATGAGCCTGTGCCCATTTCACCGCTGGAATGGTGGATGTCATGAGGCCTATAATCCTCATGATCTCCCTGAGTGATGCTCTTTGTACTTTTTGAAGGCGGAGAACCGCAGGACCAGATCCGCTATTTTTACTTCCGGAAGGAAGGATGACATCTGGTGGGAGTCCAGTAGAATTCCTAGGAAAAATTTTTGTTGGCTTGGCAGTAGATCCGATTTCTCCATATTCAGTAGCCAACCTAGTTGGGATAATGTTGTCGTGACTATTTGTAAATGATGGTTCAGGGTCTGTTCTGTGGGAGCCAAGATCAGAAAATCGTCCAAGTATGGAATCAGAGTTACACCCGCTTTGTGAAGATGACTTGATACATCTGACATCACCTTTGTGAACACCCTCGGTGCTGATGAGAGTCCGAAGGGAAGGACCTGGAACTGGAAATGTCTCAATCTTCCCTGGTACCATACTGCCATACGTAAATAACGTTGGTAAGAGCGATGGATTGGTACATGATAATAGGCATCGGATAAGTCTAAAGTTGCCATCATCCAATCTTTGGAAATTAAATTGATTGTTGATTTGATGGTCTCCATTTTGAATTTTTTGTATGCAATGAATCTGTTGAGATCTTTTAAATTGATTATTAGGCGAAAAGAGCTGTCTGGTTTCTTGACAAGAAAGAAGGGTGAATAGAAACCTTTCTTCTCTTCTGGTTGTGGGATCTGAATGATGGCTTCTTTTTCCAGTAATTTGGTGATCTGGTCCTCTAGAGCTCTTTGCTCGTCTTCCATTAGTTTTGGATTTTCCATGTATCTGTCTGGGGGTAGATCTGAGAATTCCAGTTTGTAACCTGAAAGTATGATCGACATGACCCAGGGAGAGGCTTGAATTTCGAATGCTTTAGTCTTCCCCCTACAGGACCTCTGGCGTCATTGCGTGGACGTGGAGGTGTGACGATATGTCTTGTTTGAGAAGAGGAATCCTTTGCTTTTGTTTGAGGGCTGCCACGTAGATCCTTGATTCTTCATTTTCTGGTCAGCTGAAAAAGGTCTTTTGCCACGAAAATTTTTCCTTTGGTGGAAAAATTTTGATTCTGTTGGGAAACCTTTCTTACGGTCTGACGCTTTTTCTAGGATGTCATCTAGTGTCTTCCCGAAGAGACGGTCACCTTCGCATGGTATAGAACAGAGCCTATTTTTTGATGCCGCGTCACCGCTCCAAGATCTTAGCCAGACCGCCCTGCGAGATGTATTTGTAAGGGCCGCTGTTTTTGCCGATAATTTTACTACATCCGCAGAAGCGTCAGCTAGGAAGTTTGCTGCTTGCTTTAGAGCCGGAATGGAGGTTAGAATGTCTTCTCTAGGTGTGCCGGACTGAAGGTGCTCTTCCATCTGTGATAGCCATAGGGAGAGTGTTCTAGCAGTGTAAGTTGCTGAAATTCCTGGTCTCAGGGTGGCCATTGAAGACTCCCAAGATTTTTCATAAGCGATTCGCATTTCTTGTCCATGGGATCTTTTAAGGATCCTAGGTCTTCAAACGGTAGAGCCGTTTTCTTTGAAATTTTTGCCACAGGGGCATCTACCCTAGGTGCCTTGTCCCACAGAGCCGATTCTTCATCTGCAAAAGGGTACTTCCTTTTAAACATTCTTGATGCCGCCTGTTTTTTCTCTGGATCCTTCCATTCTTCCGTTATTAATTTTTTGATATTTTCATGGACAGGAAATACTCTTTTTTTCTTTTTGCCAAGGCCCACAAACAGCTGGTCTTGTATCGCCAAAGGTTCCTTATGTTCCTCTAGGTTGATTGTTGCCCGAATATTTTTAAGAAGGCTTTCAGTTTCTTCTATGGAGCATAAAGGGCGACCTGAAGAATCTTCGTCCCCACTAGAATCTTCTCCAGAAGAAATGACCTGAGAATCCAGATCAGATGTTTGTTCCTGTGTATCTGGAGGATTTCTCTGGGAGGAAGAGGGACCCGGGGTAGGTGTTGCAAGTCTGGCATCAATGGCAGCAGTAATTTCACTTTTAATAAGGGATTTTAAGGTGTCCACAATAGACGGCGTCTCCTCAGCCATAATCTTATTAGTACACTTGGAACACAGGGATTTTTTTGAGGAGGAAGATAGGGCCTTTTGCAAATTTGGCATTTCTTCTTTTGTGACGGTTCACCAGAGGCTCTTTGAACGTCCCCCTAGGGAAATAAAGAACCTTTTTACTTTCTAGAAAAATAAAAATCCTTTTTGTGTGAACCGTCACCAAAGATCCTAGCACCAGTGCTTTCACAATACGCCTAGTGATATAGGACATTTATATATATATATATACATCTGGGAAGAGGGCTTACCGGGCTGGAGGGCCTGGAGTCAGCAGATCTCTTGTGGGGGTCCAAGTCAGCAGGGCTCGACATGATACCAAAGGACTGAAGACTGATGCCAGATCCGCTCAAGGTTTCCATGAAGGCCCCAGACGCCACTCTGCATTTTGAAATTTTCGCGTCCACAACTTCGTGGTTGCGCGCGTGTGCGTTCTGACGTCACTTCCGGGTGCATTCCACCGTGGAACGCAGACGCGATCGCGAAAACCGGAAGTTCGGTCCCCATGTCTGCCGGACTCCACTGCCTTCTTCTCTTACCCTGTCGTGGGGGAAGGCAGCCCGGGGCAGCCGGCATCCGCCGGACTAACGCCGATGGGAGGAGGAGCGCTTCATCCTGGCTCCGAGATCCTGACCCCCTGCAGGGGCCCTCCGGCAGCAAGCCGGGTCAACTTACCAAAAGGCTCCCGCGAGTTTCGATCCTCACCTGCCACTTCAGGGACAGGAAAACGACTGACGAAGGTAAAGGGGAGGGGGCTTTTATTCGATCCTCGTCGTTTTCCTGTCCCTAAAGAGGCCATAGTTCTTGTAAAAATAGCTTTTTTGACACCGTTTTTATTTTATCTTTTTTACGGTGTTCACATGAGGTGTTAGGTCATGTGGTATTTTTATAAACCAGGTTGTTACGGATGCAGCAATACATAATATGTCTACTTTTTTGATTTTTTTTACATTTAACACAATAAGAACATTTTTGAAACAAAAAAGATCATGTTTTAGGCCTCTTTCCAACGGGCGTCACGGGTGAGGGCAAGATGCGATGCGGGCGCATTGCGGGAAAGGTCCTTCTATCTTCATTCAGCAGGACCTGCACCGACGTCACCGTGCTCACCACGTGGTGAGTGCAATTACGTCATCAAAGGTCCTTTTGAAGGTCCTCAAAGAAAAAAAAAAAAGATGATGATGCCTGGCTGCACGATAAATTGGATAAGGTGAGTTAATTTTTTTTTTTTTTAATCCCTTAAGCCACATTTAAGTAAGCATTCTGTATTAAGAATGCTATTATTTTCCTTTATATCCATGTTTTAAGGAAAAATAATACAGTAAATTGACTTTTATCAATTTACTTACATCTTCTAGCAACCATGCCTGAAAATCGCATTGCATTCGCACTTGCTTGCGGATGCTATGCGATTTTCAAACATAATATAGAACATGCTGCGATTTTCACGCAACGCACAAGTGATGCGTTAAAATCACCGCTCATCTGCACAGCCCCATTGAAGTGAATGGGTCCGGATTCAGTGCGGGTGCAATGCGTTCACGTCACGCATAGCACTCCTGCGGAATTCTTGCAAAGAAAATGGATAGAACCGCGCTGCTTGGACACCGACACTTCCGATAAACAGGATATCTTTTTAGTGCTTCCAATTTCCCAAGATCTTGAATGGATCCAACCGGTCTCCTATAAGGCCAATGGAGTATGCACAAATAGTGAAGGACCCTCTCAACAATTAAAGTACAAGAGGTTTTATTATACTCACAAACATGGATAAAACATCAGCGTTTCACAATATACTCCAGATAATCAATCACCGCCCGACCCGGGTTTCGCACCTTAGCTTCCTCAGGGGCATCTGGGAAATTCTTGCCTGTGTGAAAGGGGCCTTAGTGTCTCCATAGTCTGAGAGCCATAGTTTTTTTTATTTCTTGGGCGATTCTCTTAGGTAGGGGCTCATTTTTTGCGGGATGAGGTGACGGTTAGATTGGTACTATTTTGGGGGGCATACACTTTTTTGATCGCTTGATGTTGCGCTTTTAGTGATGTAAGATGACAAATAAATGGGGTTTTTTGCACTGTTTTTATTACATTTTTTTGACGGTGTTTACCTGAGGGGTTAGGTCATGTGATATTTTTATAGAGACGGTCGATACGGACGCGGCGGTACCTAATATGTCTACTTTTCTTTTTTCCCTATTTTTGATCACTCGTTTTTTTTTACCAGAAACATTAAATTTTTTGTAAAACAATTTTTTTTTACTTTTTTCACTTTATTTTTTGTCGCACTCTGGGACTTCAACTTTTAGGGGTCTGATCGCCTTTACAATGCATTACAATACTCCTGTATTGTAATGCATTGGCTGTAAGTGTATTACACACTGTAATACACCTCAGCCTACTTGCCTGTGAGATCCAGGGGGCTGGATCTCACAGGCTGTCATGGAAGGCAGCCACGATGCCTAAGGAAGGCATAGGGCTGCCTTCCCTGCCATCGGATTCCTGTCACAGCACCGTTGGCCACACTGGATCCTGCACGTGCCGCAGTCAGAGCTGACCGCGGCAGTGCGAGGGTTAATGCAACGGCATCAGTGTTTTCACCGATGCCGGCGCATACAGCAGGGGTCCGGCTATCAGTGACTGCTGGACCCCTGCTGCTGATCGGGCGGGCACAGCTCCTGCACCCGCCCAATCAGCCCAGCGTACATGTACAGCGGTGGTCCTCAAGTCACGTCCACCAGCGCCGTACATGTATGGCACCGGTCCTTAAGGGGCTAATATAAGCTGTGGGCATTCAAACACAAATATTTGTACCAGGGCTCTATTGATCCTGTGGGAAGAAAGAACTGGCCAGCATTCCAAATTGTAGCAAGTCTGTCCTCCTTTGCTGGTCTTCTTTGTGGCAGCCAGGCTGCGTCCCCAAGCAGTGCAGTGTCCTTGTCATCATCATCATCAGCTGCTTTTTCTTGAAAAATGAGGACAGAATTAAATCTATAAAAGTCTCTTTTACTAAGTGCAACATATTACTCCAAATACATTCAATAGCAGCTGATTTCAAGTGCAATTTCCTAGCACCAGTAAGGAATATGGAGGAAGGCTGGATGTCTGCAGTTTAGCACTGGTATTGTACTGGCCTCGTAGTAGTCTGAGTGATGGGTGTCTTAGCCATAGTCCCTCAAATTATAGTAGTTTTTGTAATGCTGGTTGTAGGTGTTCACTCTGCTGTATGTGTTCTGAAGGATTTACTCTCTGGAGAATCCTCTTGAGGAGCAAGAGTTCAGACATGTGCTTCCTCTATTTGCTATGGTTGCTCAGGAACTCCCCCTCCTGGCAGGAAGCAGGACAAGCCCACTCCTACCAAAAAGGGAGGATCAGGGTGGTTAACCTTTTTCCTTTCAACCGTTGCTATCCATAACCTTAACTGGAAGTAACGGCCATATAATATACAAAATGTATAGCGATACATAACACAAAAATATACTATAGTAGTACTTCTAGGTCTGGGGTACTACATATTTTATACCAGTATTAGCTGGTGTGTATAAGCTATACTCCCACTTGGCCAAGCTGCTAGTGGCGCAGTTGCTGACATACCACTTAGTTGTGAAAAATGTGGTGCAGTTCCATGCCTTTACTTAAATGTAATTCTTCTCTGTGCATTCAGCAGAACTTTTTGCCAGGTGACAGTAGGGGCGCAGTTACACACCTTCTCCAAAAAACCTTTTGCAAGGTGTCCATAAAAATTGTCTTGTCAGAACATGCCACTGTTTCTTCTGACAATTAACACTTGTGTGTGTATAAATACAGGAAGGCATTCTGGCTCCGTTGAAGGGAACCTGTCATCAACTTTATGTTAACCTCACTGAGGGCAGCATAAAATAGTAACAGAAATGCCGATTTCAGCGGTGTGTCACTTATGAGCTAAAAGTAAGTGGTTGCTGAGAACCAGCATCATAACCATTGCAGCCCAGGCCTTGAAAAGAGTCAAATCTACCTGAGAAGAGTCATGGTTATTCATAATCTCCTGCTCTCACCCATCTGCTGATGATTGTCAGTTTTCTCATAGAGAGAAAGGGAGAAAACTAGGTAGAAGCCTGTCAGTCATCAGCAGGTGGGCAGGAGAGCAGGAATTCATGAGTAACCAGGACTATTCTCAGGTGGATGTGACTCTTTTCCAGGCCCAGTCTGCAATGATTGTGATGTCGGTTCTCAGCAAACACTTACTTTTAACTTATAAATGACAGACAGCTGAAATCAACTCACCTGTCTCTACTTTATACTGCCATTAGTATGGACAGCATATAGGTGATGACAGGTTCCCTTTAAGGCATGATTTTTGAATGTAATTCAGAATGAGCCACTGTTTCTTATGACATTAAGATGTGTGTCTATAAACATGGGCAGGGATCTGCCCTGTTAAGGCTTAATTTTTGGATGCTTGGTCCCAACAAGCCACTGTTTTTTTTCCTATAACAGCATGTGCGTTTAAACCATTTTTGGAAGGTTTGGAATATTAAATGCAACAGCTCAGTGTGTTTTTAAACATGCTTTTTGTGAACATCCATTTACCCATAGCTATATATGTCAGGGTCACTCTGACATTATTTGCTATTGCTGTCATTGCATTAAAGAATGTAAAGGAGACCTCAGAGTATTAAATACCAATTTTCAGACCAATTAGGCTACTTTCATATATGCAATTTCCTTTCCGACACTAAAACTATGTCAGTCAAAGGTTGATAGATCCGTTTTTTTTGGGACATGAAAAAACGGATTCAATACCTATTGACTTACAATGGTTTCTTTATTTTCAATATAATACAACCGGATCCATTCTGAACGGATGCAGCCATTCGTTTTATTCGAACAGAAGCATTTAGCTGTGGTTTTGAGATAACAAACACTTATGTGAAAGTAGACTTAGAGCACTTTTAATTTAAGTAGAATCAAATGTTAAGAAGTTCCCTCATCTCTACAGTACTAGTACAGTACTAGTACATCTGTCCCTGTGTGCATTATTGTAGCAGGGCTGATATCACAGCTAGCATCCTAGTAAAAGACCAGCATTACTTTTCTACTGTAAGGAAAATAAAGTTTAACATTCTTATTCTTGGTCACATATTCGGATCTAGGAGAAATAAGACAGTGAACGGAAATGATATTTTGCATTTAGAAGCATTCACTTTTCTGCTGGAACTCTGCAGATGCTTCTAGGAGTGCGGGAACAAAACAGCTACTTACAAGAACTTATAATCAATAACCAATTAAACCATAGAGTTCAGACAAATGTGTACCCAGGCTCTAGGAAAACAAATTCACAGGGCTTAAAACTATTTTGCTCTTTCTTTCCTGCACACATTGATCCAAACTTAGCAGAAGGTCAAAAGCAATAAGAGATCTTGCCTGTTGGTGCACATACAACAATATGGATCAGGTTATTGAATGTTATGAAAGCAGATGCCAGAATATGTTGGCTTTCTATAGGGCGAACAGACAAAATTTTAGTAATTAAAGGGGAAAACGTATTGGCAAGACAGTGTCACATGAATCGATGACCCAGAGTTATTGAGATCCCTAGGGTCAGGATATATTTCATCTATTCATCAATATTACTCAGTGCAGTAGTAAGCCGCTAGGGGATGACATGCATATACTGGACTTTAAATAAACTTGAGGCATTTCATTTTTCAAGACGTTTATGGAACTTAGCATCAAATTGGCACTGTGTATGTAGAGTAGAAAAGCAGGAAAATAGGTGAAGCCTGGTTAACTACTAACTGAAATGGTGTTGAAAGGTCAAAAACTGAGGAGACCGCTGTATTTCCATGCAGTGATCTCCATTGTATGGGGAGCAATGATCACTACTGTCAGTGTTCTTCCCCATACTGACTAGTTGTTTGCCGGCAGCAGATCGTGATTACACTAGGTCATGGTGTCAATAAATGGTCTAATTTGGCACAGAAGGGTGATTAGATGAGTAGGTGCTCATCTACTTACTCCTTCTTAGAAAATAAATATCCCCATATGTGACAATCAGAGAGCAAGTATGGGGGATAGGGCATCAATATCTAAATCCCGGAGAACCCCTTTAACTATATAATGTGCATGACCACCTTTATTCCTTGACTAATCACAACATATAATTTCAAGCTACATTAAGCAAGAAGCATCCGGGAAATATATGAGTAGGGTTTTTTTGGGAATGACTTAAAATGGCTGCCAAAAACCTGACCTATTCTGATATTAGCAGTACTGGTTGCCACCATGTGCATTTGGCTGCCTAGGGGTAATAAGTGGTCTCACTACACTGCTCTATAAATGACGGTAATGATGGGATCCTACCTATTATATTCCATATATATACATATATATATATTATATGTGTAGTATATGCAAGTGCCGGAGCGTAGTGTTTAGTGAGGCCCCACCAGCTCACCCCCCTAGTGGAGGCAACCAGTCCTGCTGATATTCTAGGATGGGTTGCTGATGGCCATTTTAAATCATTCCCAGAGAACTTACGGGGGAACAGAGTAATTAAAAGAATAATTCCCAGAGAACAGAGAATTCGTAGACAAACATCCCCTCTCATCACTTAATCTGGGGTCCCAACCTACACGTTTAACTACTATGAGGCCACCTCCGACTGTAAAAAAAAAAAGGGGGACTAGAAAAATGTTTTTTACTTATACATGTGGTTATCAAAAGACCATATTAATATATCTAAATGCGAAAACCATTACGAGTGTAAGAATTAGTGTTTCTAAACGAAACTTGGTAAATTGCGAATCATGAAGACTCGTGTACCTTTCTTTTCAAAGTTACCTGAATAACTATAGTACATTGATAAAAGCTATAAGAAATTTTAGGATACTTGATCATGACAATACATTTGAATTGACTCAAGGCCCCCACCATTGAGTTTGCCAGATTTGTTGTGTTAACCCCCTAAGTATGAGACAGAGCAATTAGGAAAATGTCAAAGCTGATTTCAGTGTACATGCTTATAGAAGGATCAGGAAGAATAGCGGTCAGCCAAATGGATCTTCAGTTGATGGCGGCATGGGCGTAGCTATAGGGGGTGCAGAGGTAGCAGTCGCTAACGGGCCCAGGAGCCTAAGGGGGCCCAAAGACCCTTGTGCCGCATAGGAAGACACACAAAGCACTGAGGGAAGGGGGCCCAAGCTGAACTCTTGCACCAGGGCCCGTGAGCCGTTAGCTACGCCCCTGGATGGCGGTATAGGCAACTATACTTCAAAGGAACTGAAAAGTGATACATAGAATGAAGACTCATGCACTTTTATGATATTTTATGTTATCTTCTCCCTGACTTTCTTCCATTGTTGCAGTGCTATTCCCTTTCATTTTGTACAATCTAGTCTGTTACCTTGGCATACATAATCACTTCTAGTTTTCCAGGATTACTATGGTTTTTAACAGATATGCTCATGTAGTTGCTTACGTCATGTACATCTTCCCCATGCTTTCTTTTTCAGTTTGGACTCTGTAGACCCATTTTCACCATGTAAACAAATCCCTCTGGTTTATTTCTATCCTCTATGAAGCATTTCAGGTTGTTGTGTTCAACCAAACCCATGATGCATTTCTCCTTCCTCTGCCACATTTCCATCACCATCCCTAACAACACCCAGCTAGTTTATAGCTTCACCCACCAGCTAGTTACATAGACACTCCCCTATCACTGCCCCTAACACCCAGCTAGTTTATAGCTCCTCCCACCCAGCTAGTTACATAGACACTCCCCTATCACTGCCCCTAACAACATCCAACTAGTTTATAGCTCCTCCCACTAGCTATTTACATCGACACTCCCCTATCACTGCTCCTTACACCCAGCTAGTTTATAGCTCCTTCCATCAGCTAGTTACAGACACTACCCTATCACTGCTCCTAACAACACCCAACTAGTTTATAGCTCCTCCCACCAGCTAGTTACATAAACACTGCCCTATCACTGCCCCTAACACCCAGCTAGTTTATAGCTCCTCCCACCCAGCTAGTTACATAGACACTCCCGTATCACTGCCCCTAACACCCAGCTAGTTTATAGCTCCTCCCACCCAGCTAGTTCCATAGACACTCCCCAATCACTGCCCCTAACACCCAGCTAGTTTATAGCTCCTCCCACCCAGCTAGTTACATAGACACTCCCGTATCACTGCCCCTAACAACACCCAGCTAGTTTATAGCTCCTCCCACCCAGGTAGTTACATAGACACTCCTTATCACTGCTCCTAACACCCAGCTAGTTTATAGCTCCTCCCCCCAGCTAGTTACATAGACACTCCCCTATCACTGCCCCTAACACCCAGCTAGTTTATAGCTCCTCCCACCAGCTAGTTACATAGACACTCCCCTATCACTGCCCCTAACACCCAGCTAGTTTATAGCTCCTCCCACCAGCTAGTTACATAGACACTCCACTATCACTGCCCCTAACAACTCCAACTAGTTTATAGCTCCTCCCACCAGCTAGTTATATAGACACTCCTCTTTCACTGCCCCTAACACCCAGCTAGTTTATAGCTCCTCCCACCCAGCTAGATACATAGACACTCCCCTATCACTGCCCCTAACACCCAGCTAGTTTATAGCTCCTCCCACCAGCTAGTTACATAGACACTCCCTATCACTGCCCCCAACACCCAGCTAGTTTATAGCTCCTCCCACCAGCTAGTTACATAGACACTGCCCTATCACTGCCCCCAACACCCAGCTAGTTTATAGCTCCTCCCACCAGCTAGTTACATAGACACTGCCCTATCACTGCCCCTAACAACACCCAGCTAGTTTATAGCTCCTCCCACCAGCTAGTTACATAAACACTGCCCCAAACAACACCCAGCTAGTTTATAGCTCCTCCCACCAGCTAGTTCCATAGACACTCCCCTATCACTGCTCCTAACACCCAGCTAGTTTATAGCTCCTCCCAACCAGCTAGTTACATAGACACTGCCCCCAACACCCAGCTAGTTTATAGCTTCTCCCACCCCACTAGTTACATAGACACTCCCCTATCACTGCTCCTAACACCGAGCTAGTTTATAGCTCCTCCCACCAGCTAGTTACATAGACACTGCCCTATCACTGCCCCCAACACCCAGCTAGTTTATAGCTCCTCCCACCAGCTAGTTACATAGACACTCCCCTATCACTGCCCCTAACACCCAGCTAGTTTATAGCTCCTCCCACCCAGCTAGTTACATAGACACTCCCCTATCACTGCCCCTAACAACATCCAACTAGTTTATAGCTCCTCCCACTAGCTATTTACATCGACACTCCCCTATCACTGCTCCTTACACCCAGCTAGTTTATAGCTCCTTCCATCAGCTAGTTACAGACACTACCCTATCACTGCTCCTAACAACACCCAACTAGTTTATAGCTCCTCCCACCAGCTAGTTACATAAACACTGCCCTATCACTGCCCCTAACACCCAGCTAGTTTATAGCTCCTCCCACCCAGCTAGTTACATAGACACTCCCGTATCACTGCCCCTAACACCCAGCTAGTTTATAGCTCCTCCCACCCAGCTAGTTCCATAGACACTCCCCTATCACTGCCCCTAACACCCAGCTAGTTTATAGCTCCTCCCACCCAGCTAGTTACATAGACACTCCCGTATCACTGCCCCTAACAACACCCAGCTAGTTTATAGCTCCTCCCACCCAGGTAGTTACATAGACACTCCCTTATCACTGCTCCTAACACCCAGCTAGTTTATAGCTCCTCCCACCAGCTAGTTACATAGACACTCCCTATCACTGCCCCTAACACCCAGCTAGTTTATAGCTCCTCCCACCAGCTAGTTACATAGACACTCCCCTATCACTGCCCCTAACACCCAGCTAGTTTATAGCTCCTCCCACCAGCTAGTTACATAGACACTCCACTATCACTGCCCCTAACAACTCCAACTAGTTTATAGCTCCTCCCACCAGCTAGTTATATAGACACTCCTCTTTCACTGCCCCTAACACCCAGCTAGTTTATAGCTCCTCCCACCCAGCTAGATACATAGACACTCCCCTATCACTGCCCCTAACACCCAGCTAGTTTATAGCTCCTCCCACCAGCTAGTTACATAGACACTCCCTATCACTGCCCCCAACACCCAGCTAGTTTATAGCTCCTCCCACCAGCTAGTTACATAGACACTGCCCTATCACTGCCCCCAACACCCAGCTAGTTTATAGCTCCTCCCACCAGCTAGTTACATAGACACTGCCCTATCACTGCCCCTAACAACACCCAGCTAGTTTATAGCTCCTCCCACCAGCTAGTTACATAAACACTGCCCCAAACAACACCCAGCTAGTTTATAGCTCCTCCCACCAGCTAGTTCCATAGACACTCCCCTATCACTGCTCCTAACACCCAGCTAGTTTATAGCTCCTCCCAACCAGCTAGTTACATAGACACTCCCCTATCAGTGCCCCTAACAACACCCAGCTAGTTTATAGCTCCTCCCACCCAGCTAGTTACATAGACACTCCCCTATCACTGCTCCTAACACCCAGCTAGTTTATAGCTCCTCCCAACCAGCTAGTTACATAGACACTGCCCCCAACACCCAGCTAGTTTATAGCTTCTCCCACCCCACTAGTTACATAGACACTCCCCTATCACTGCTCCTAACACCGAGCTAGTTTATAGCTCCTCCCACCAGCTAGTTACATAGACACTGCCCTATCACTGCCCCCAACACCCAGCTAGTTTATAGCTCCTCCCACCAGCTAGTTACATAGACACTGCCCTATCACTGCCCCTAACAACACCCAGCTAGTTTATAGCTCCTCCCACCAGCTAGTTACATAAACACTGCCCCAAACAACACCCAGCTAGTTTATAGCTCCTCCCACCAGCTAGTTCCATAGACACTCCCCTATCACTGCTCCTAACACCCAGCTAGTTTATAGCTCCTCCCAACCAGCTAGTTACATAGACACTGCCCTATCACTGCCCCCAACACCCAGCTAGTTTATAGCTCATCCCACCAGCTAGTTACATAGACACTTCCCTATCACTGCCCCTAACACCCAGCTAGTTTATAGCTCCTCCCAACCAGCTAGTTACATAGACACTGCCCTATCACTGCCCCCAACACCCAGCTAGTTTATAGTGCCTCCCATCCAGCTAGTTACATAGATACTCTTCTATTACTGCCCCTTTTGTGGCTCTGACACGCCCATGGACATAACATCACAGGAAATAAGAAAGAGCTGCATGGACATGGTCATGTGACCACAGCCAGAACGGAAGATAGGAGCAATAAAAGGTAAATAAGGCATTACCTTCATAAATGATGATTTAACCCTTTTAATCCGTACAAGTACAGCGCTGGAGCGATGGGTAAACATGGCACAGATGGCAGGCCAACATAAGAAATGAGAAATTCTGCTCTCATCATGGATCTATAAAAAACATACAGAATACAAAAAAAAATTGTGAGTCTTGTAGCCTCAAACACGAGCTACAAAACCATAAAAAAGTTTAAAAAGTTAAAAAAATACATAAAAATGTCCCCTTTCCGTAGAATAAAAAAAATACATAAATGACCAAAAATAATAAAGATCATGGGCATTACCGTGTCCAAAAACACCTGCACTATGAAAATATAAAAATATTTTTCCAATACCGTGAATGGCGTAATGGAAGAAAGGATCAATGTGGCCTATTCGCCATTTTTTCATCATTTCTCTTACCCAAACAAATTTGATAAAATGTGATCAAAAAGACACACACTCCAAAATAGTATCAATAAAAACTACATATTGTCCCGCAAAAAATGAGTCTCCACACAGCTCAGTAGATATAACTATAAAAAAGTTATGGAGGTCAAAATATGGTGATGTAAAAAAAAAAAAAAAAATTCAAAGTATTAATTTATTTTTACACTCTTTAGACATAAAAAAAAAACTATACGTATGTGGTATCGTTATAATCGTACTGACCCAGATAATTAAGGGCAGAGGTCAGTTTTGCCACAAAGGGAACGCTGTAGGGACAAAACCCGCAAAATGGTGGAGGAATTGCGTTTTTTTCCAATTCCACACCATTTTCCCGCTTCCCACTACATTGTATGCCATATTAAAAGGTGGCATTAGAAAGTACAACATATTCAAAAAATAAGCCCTAGTATGGATATGTGACTGAAAAGTAAAAAAGTTATGGCTCAAGGAAGATAGAGAAAAAAAATGAAAATGCAAAACCTCCAGTAGCCAAGGGGTTAAACCAGAAAACCCCTTTAAAGGCTCCTTTACATAGGCCAAATGCACAGGCAAACCAATGAGAAGAACCGTTCATTCAAGATAAGTGCCTGCTCATCAGATGAGAGGAGAGCTGTATTTACAGGCAGCAATCATCCCCTCTGTTTACCCATGTGCTTCCCAGACACAATGATTTTGATGGCCACATCACCAATGCTTTCACCCAGTGAACATTTGCCCAGTTACCGGGTGATTGGCGGCACCTTTACATGGGCCAATTAATAAAAACATGCATTTCTATGAACTTTTGTTTCCAATAGTTCTATAATGGGCCTGTGTAAAGGGGCCTTTAGGAAAAGGCAAAATCTTTGTCACCGGTCCACATGATTAGTGCCCCTTACATGCACATATAACTCACCAAACAACATTATTTTGTCGCATTTGTATTATTTTACAGTAATATAGAGGTTTTAAAAATCTTGTTCAGTCGGTAAGATATTTTCTAGAATTTGCCCTACAGTGGGGTTAATATAATTTGGCCAATTCTACCATGTCAATGTATTTATGTAACTACAGGTAATTTCTTCAGGTGAAGAGAATGAGGTATGGTATGACATCTGACAACTATTTGTATGATGTTGCAATACATGTTGAGAGTAGAGATGAGCGAACTTTAAAAATAGTTCGGCGTTCGGGTTGTGGTAATCGCCGCATCCCGTTATGGATTCCACTACGGCGGACTATCCCGGCATATGGAATCCATAAGGGGCGGCTTCCACGAACCCGAACTGTTGAAAAGCCGAAGGACCTGGGGTGACATCACCGTCATGTGATCAGCGCAGGGGGCGTGGCTCAGCACTGGATTCAAATCCAGTGCTGAGCCACGCCCTGCACTGATCACATGACGTGACGCCACCCCAGGTCCTTCGGCTGTTCAACAGTTCGGGTTCGTGGAAGCCGCCCCTTATGGATTCCATATGCCGGGATAGTCCGCGGTAGTGGAATCTATAACGGGATGCGGCGATTACCACAACCCGAACGCCAAACTATTTTTTAAAGTTCGCTCATCTCTAGTTGAGAGTTCTGACAGGAGGAAGTATAAGTACGTCATCACACAGTCACCTCCCGCTTCTAATCAGGCAGTGCTAGTTGTATTATGTCCCCATGGTGAGGGAAACAATACAACCACTATGTGCACCCATAGTGTTAACACTCAGAATTTATTGATCACATTGGTACATAGTTCACACTATAAAGTAGAAAAAAGACAGCATTAACAAAGCGTGTGGTACGGTATTATGAAAAAACACTGTCTGTGAACAAGTCATAAAATAGACACACACAAGAGTTAGCTGAACATTGTGATTGTGGCAAGACTGGCCAACCATCCGATATGTGTGAGGGTCTCCTTACCGCAGATCTCAAGAGTCAGGCATGTTGAATTCTGAGGATGTCCAGTCGCCTTATCCATTTCCTATTGCATTGAGGACACCCCAACACAGGGACCTACATAGTGGGTCACTGTTGCAGCTAGTGATTGCTGTGGTAATGGGACCCTGATACAGGAACACATATCTGCTGCAGGCAAACAATTGAGAATGGTGTAAGGCAGGGCACCATCTGAACAGGAAAGGCGTGGGATCTTTGCGGTCTGTATTTTTTTCTTGCCAATGAGCCATTTTACATATATTTTTTCCCCTGGAAAACCCTTTAAAGAATAGGTTCAAAGCTCTGTCCACATCTGCAAGGGAAACACCCCATCAGAACTCTAAGTCAAAAGGGTCCATCTAGTGTAGTCAGTGTCCATAGAGTGGTTACAGCAGAAACCACAGTGCTGATGTATACAGAGCGTAACCTTTCAGAATGAATATACAGATTAATATTCATGATCAGAACATGATAACATTTAGTTTGGGGTACATATTACTTACATACAACAGAAATTCTGCCAGTGTTTTTTGCTTTATAAATTTCACATAAATAATGTTACATTTAGAGTCCATTCACACATCCGTATGAATGGTCCGGATCCATTCCGCAATTTTGCAGAACGGGTGCGGACCTATTCCTTTTCAATGGGGCCGGAATGAATGCGGACAGCACACTATGTGCTGTCCGCATCCGCACTTCCGTTCCCGAAAAAAATAGAACATGTCGTATTCGTGTCCGCAACTGCGGACAAGACAAGGCATTGCCGGTGTCCGTGTTTTGCGGATCCAGAATTTGCGGACCACAAAACACCTACAGACGTGTGAATGGACCCGTATTCTGTGGATCAGTATGATTATGCTTATACTAAATATGTTTATGTTATGTTTTTCTACTATTACACACTTAAAAAAAGAAGAATGAAAAAATCCTGATTTTGTGACGCCATATTCCAAGAGCCATAACTTTTTTATTTTTCGATACAGCTGTGTGAGGGGTTGTTTTTTGTGGGATGGGTTGACTTTTTCATTGGTAACGTATGACTTTTCAAAAGCTTTTTATTTCATTTTTGTGAGGCTTCCATAGGTGGCAGGCATGGATTCCATTTTTGGTATATTCATGAAAGGTAAAGTATGACAATGTAATGGCAAGTACAGTATATAATCCCAGAAGAATAAAAAATATAAACATTGCAAAGAGTAGCAGTGACAGTGCCACAATCACAATCTGCAAATGTGAAAGCATCATGGATGAAGGCAAAGCAGGCAAGCAGTTAATGCATGTGGCGGAGTACATTGGATGAGGAGGTGCATTATGTACCCCAAACCTTCTGACATTTTTGTGGGAATCCTTTATTTGGAAAACAGGTTTGGGCAGTGCTAAAGCACATCCATTAGTGTTGGTGACGTCACTGGGAACACTGCTAGGCGGAAGCCTTTGCCTAGCAGTGTAAAAATATAATCAAAACAGCCCTTTCCTGCGCGATGCAGCACAGGGCAAGGGAGGGGCTGCCTGGATGAAAAGGGGATATGTCCAGGTTCAGCTCTAAACTCGGACAACACGTTTAAGGTCTGATCTTCACAACACAAGTTTGTAGAAGTGTATCATGGCATGAACAAAGGAGCACCTCAGAAGAAGAGTTGTTGATGCTCATCAGGCTGGAAAAGGTTATAAAACCAATCTCAATCAGGAAACAGTCAGACAGATTGTGGAAAAATTGAGGAAATTCAGTACCACTATTACCCTTCCCAGGCGTGGTCGATCAATAAAGATCACACCAAAAGCACGGCATGTAATAGTCTGTAACATGACAAAAGAACCCAAGGTAACCTCTAAGCAACTAAAGGACCTTCACATATTACCTAATGTTAACAAGTCCACCATCAGGAAGAAACTGAACAACAATGGCGGGCATGGCAGGATTGCAAGGACAAAACCGCTGCTCTACAAAAATAACATTGCCATCCTGCAATTTGCTTAAGATTACCTGTATCAAAAGCGATGTCTAGGGAGCACCTCTCACTCACAGCCTTTAGAGTTGACCAATTAGTGGCGGTGCCAGTGGCGTTGAGGTGCGACCTCCAGATATCCTTAGCGCATGCAGAAAAGGTATAGAAGCCACGGAACTCCAGTAGATAAATCTTCAAATCTTTATTTGTTCCAAAAAGATAGCAACGTTTAGACTCTTTATCAAGCTTGATAAAGACTTACCAAGTCGAAACGTTGCTATCTTTTCGGAACAAATAAAGTGCCGTGGCTTCTATACCTTTTCTGCATGTGCTTAAGATTACCTGGACAAGCCAGACGGCTATTGGAACACTGTTTTGTGGACAGATGAGACCACAATAACTCTTCTCATTTAAACCAAAAAGTTCTATGTTTGAAGAAAGGAAAACACTGTAATCCAGCATAAAAACCTCATCCCATCTGTGAAACATGGTGGTGGCAATTTCACGGTTCGGGCCTCATTTGCCATTTTTGGGCGAGGATGGCTTTCCACCTTGTGGAATAATGAATTCTTAATTATACCAGCAAATTCTAAAGGAAAATGTCAGGCTATCTGTAAGTGAGCAGAATCTCAAAAGAACGGGGGTCATGCAGCAAGACAACTACCCTAAGCATGACAACGTTCCTAAGAATGGTTAAACAAGAATAAAGTTAAAGTTTTGAAATTGCCAAGTCAAAGTCCTGACCATAATACAATTGAAATTGTGGAAACACCTGAAGATAGCAGTTTAACCCACCAATATAACAGAGTTGAAGCTATTTTGTACGGAGGAAAGGGCTAAAAATTCTGCAAGCTGATGTGCAGGACTAATCAACAATTGCAACTGGAGTTCATGATGTCCTAGGCACTTTAATTCCGCTCCCCTCCCCCTTTGATGTCCATACAATTTAGATAAGTGACAGCCAAACGCTCCCCGCCAACCCTCCCAACTACCCCAAACACATTGACTCTTAACTGAAAGCAACACTGTAAAAAATATATAAAACACCATAGGGCTGATTACACTAAGGCTGACATTTCCTATGCCAGTGTTACTAAGAAGCCCCCTGGAGTTAGGTGCACCTAAATTATTATGTGGCGCACACCTCTTAATAAATTTGGTGTCTTTTCTGCAGTCCATGTAACTATCTGCTCAGGCATATGAGTGAGTGTGTCAGGTCTCTCCAGTCCTCCACTGTTCCTTTCACAATCATCACACACATACACTAATTCCAGACAGCGACACCTCACTGGACAGTGCAGTGGAACTTCTTCAGCAGCTTCTGATCTTAGTCAGTGTGGACCACTGTCAGATAAGATGCTGCTGACAAAGTCCCATGCTAAGCCTAATGCTATCGAATAGACTGGTGTATATACAGCATACTGGTAGGTAATGGACTGGTGCATATACTGTATACTGCTAGAGAATGGACTGCTGTATATACAGTGTACGACTAGAGAAGACATCTACAGATCTGGAATCTGGAGGACTATGTTTAAGTTCTAGGCCAGGGGCAGGAGGTGGCTCTCATGCAGCGGATCATGCCTCCTCTTTGGCGGCGCTGGTGTTGGTCACTGAAAGTAACTGAGCTCTTTGATGGTTCACCAGTTAGCTTAAGGGTATCTGCGCAAGGCTGTGGGTAAGCACACAGAAGATCTGTGCCTTTCTGCACCAAATCCACATGTGTTATCTGTGGAATTCTCTTGAGGATTTGATTCGGTTTTGCCACAGATCTCACCTTTCCGTCGAAAAGGGTGAAATCTGTCTGCACCAAAAATCGCCACCATAAGTGACTGCTGCTTAATTCCAAATCCACATAACAGGTCAATTTCCGTACAAAAGAAAAAAGCAAAGTGTACATGAGCTTTGCCTAATCTCATACACTTTGCTGGTACTGGACACAAGCAGATAACAAAACGAACGCACATAACAAAACATGCATATTAAAATGTATAACACTGTATAATTATTACATTTAAAATGTCTTGTAAAGCTTCACACTACCAGCAAAGTTCTAGCAAGCTGTTTTGGCAGAGAACAGTCTGCCGGAGCCATGTGGATCTGACCAGGGCTGTGGAGTCGGTAGATAAATTGTCCGACTCCGACTCCGACTCCTCAGATTTTGAAACTTCCGACTCCGACTCCGACTCCGACTCCTCGACTCCGACTCCTCTGTATTTAATATGCAAATACGAAGCTGTTCCACCAAGTTCTTCTAATCTTCTCTAGCACAGAGAGGTAGTTGAGCAGAAGCTGCTGCCTTCTCCTTTGTGTGCTGATCTTCTGCTGAAAGATAGAGCAGTGGGAGGATCCAGGAAGGGGCAGGGGAAGGGCATTTATTTTAAAACATGATTTTCCTAGTAGAATCCCATAGTCATGTTTAAAATTTAAGCTAACAATCTGAGTTTACATGTTTTATAGCCTTAGCTGAATGATAGCAGTTTTTCAAATGGTTTACAGCTTCAGTCTTGAACTATTGACTATCCATTCCCTTCACTTATACAAGTGTCTCCAGTCCTTAATCAGTTATCAGTGAGAGGCGAGGATAACCATGGGTTCCCTGTAACAGCAGACCACAAGACAATGGAAAGTGTAAGTATTGCCGCTCCTTAAAGGGACACTGACAGGCTGATTTTCCAGCTAAAGATATATATATATATACTGGTATTCATCAGAGAATTAGGAATAAAACTATACTAATGTTACCCCAGTTAAGCTGTACTTGTGTTTAAAAACATTTTAATCTGTATGCAAATTCACTATCTTTGTGCCCAATGGGGCAGCGTCTCCTGCGGCTTTGTGCCCAGCTGCGCCCAGTACAGCTTCCCAGCGCTGTTCCCCTCGTTATTATTCACTGCACTGGCCTTTTTTTCAGGCTAGCCGAGCGCTGAATTCCTGCGCAGGCGCACGTGTAGAGTGCTGGCAGCAGCCTCGTCTGGCTATGCTGAGGCTGTGCCAGCTTTCTCTCTTCCTCCTCGCTACCTAGTCCTGTCTAGTGCTGCCAGTACTCTACATGTCGCCTGCCCCTTGGGCACAAAGGTAGAAGAATTTGCATATTGATTAAAACGTTTTTAAACACAAGTAAACCTCAACTGGGGGTAACAGTCGTCTAGTTGTATTCCTGATCCTCTGATGAATACCAGCAGATATATCTTTAGCGGTAAATCAGCCTGTCAGTGTCCCTTTAACTGCACATTGCTGGATGTTACCGGAATGCTCACTAACCCCATTGACTATGCAGCAGTATTTGTTTGGTTGAACACTGTAATATTTGGCGGGTAGCGGACGGATCTCCCCAGGACTACATTACAGTTAATGGGCCCCATTGACAGTCGACCCGGCTGGCTGTCTAGTACCATCTGGCAATGTAGGAACCAGATGTCTCTGGCAGGCTGTTCTATGCCGAAACAGCCTGTAGCAACTATGCCAGCAACGTGAAACAGACCTTACATATTACATTCTTTATGTATTTCAGGCTGGCATAATATCTGTACCTGAATTTCTTCTCCTAGTTAATACGGTTGAAAAAAGGCATAAGTTCATCAAGTTCAACCAAGGGATAGGTGGGGACACGAATCCCAGAAGGACGTGAGACTCAGATTTCTACACGTTTTCATAAGCATTAATGCAATTTGCTTTTAAGAATTCATTTAAACCCTTTTTAAAACTGTCCACTGTTCCTGCTGTGACCACGTCCTGAGGAAGTCTAGTCCAAAGATTCACAGTTCTTACAGTAAAGAAGCCTTGACGCTTCTGAAGACTGAACTTCTTCTCCAGTCGGAGGCAGTGCCCCCTTGTCTTTTGAGGGCATTTGACATGGAACAGTTTTTCACCATATTTTTTGTATGGCCCATTTATATATTTGTATAGGTTAATCATGTCCCCCCTTAGACGTCTCTTTTCAAGACTAAGTAAATTTATTTCTTTTAATCTTTCTTCATAACTAAGACCCTCCATGGCCCTTATCAGTTTAGTCGCTTTCCTTTGTCTTTTTCCAGCTCCAGGGCATCCTTTCTATGGAGTGGTGCCCAGAGCTGAACTGCATATTCCAGATTAGGCCGCAGCAACACTTTGTAAAGTGGTAATATCACATTCCTGCCCTGCGAGTCCATGCCTCGTTTAATGCATGACAATATCCAGGTGGCCTTAGAAGCAGCTGATTGACATTGTATGCTGCTATTTAATCTACCATCTACAAGTATACCCAAATCCTTCTCTATAAGTGACTCTCCCAGTGTTACATCCCCTAGGACATATAAAGCACAGAGATTATTACTACCAAGATGCATAACTTTACATTTATCCACATTGAACCTCATTTGCCAAGTTGATGCCCAATCACTCAGAGTGTTCAAGTCAGCTTGTAGTTTATGGACATCTTCCATAGACTGCACAGTACTACATAGCTTAGTGTCATCTGCAAAAATATAAATTGTGCAATTAATCCCGTCCTCAATATCATTAATAAATAAATTAAATAATAGAGAACCCAGCACTGAACCTTGGGGTACACCACTTATAACCCGGGACCATTCTGAATAGGAATCATTGACCACAACTCTCTAGACACGGTCCTTCAGCCAGTTTTTAATCCATTTACAAACTATACTTTCTAAGCCTGTAGACCAGGAGTAGGCAACCTCCGACACTGTTGTAAAACTACAACTCCCAGCATGCATACTTGCTCTGCTTTTCTAAGAAATATCATAGAAATGAATGGAGCATTCTGGGAATTGTAATTTCACAACATCTGGAGTGCCGAAGGTTGTTGACCCCTGCTATAGACCTTACCTTACCTATTAACCGTCAATGAGAGACAGTATCAAAAGCCTTTGCAAAATCCAGAAACACTACATCCACAGCCGCCCCTCTGTCCAGGCTACTACTCGCCTCCTCATAAAAACAAATCAGGTTAGTCTGACAACTTCTGTCCTTGGTAAACACAAGTTGGTTATCACTAGAGATGAGCGAATTTCATATTTTGAAATTCGTTCACCGGTAAAAGGTGAATTGCATTATGGATTCCGTTACCACGGACCATAATGCAATTCTATGACGGAATGCATAACAGGATGCATTTAGAGGCATTCCGTCATAATAGAAGTCTATGGGCTGCAAAAAAGATCCATCCCGTTTCCGTTATGCAGGGGAGTCCTCTCCTGCATAACGGAAACGGGACGGATCAGTTATGCAGCCCATAGACTTCTATTATGACGGAATGAATAACGGAATGCCTCTAAAGGCATTCCGTTATGCATTCCGTCCTAGATTTGCGTTATGGTCCGTGGTAACAGAATCTATAACGCAATTACCTTTTACCAGTAAACCAATCGCAAACGAATTTCATAACCGGAAATTTGCTCACCTCTAATTATCACTTATAATATTATTTACAGTCACATACTCCTGTATATAGTCCCTTAAGAGTCCTTCAAACATTTTTCCCACAACAGAAGTTAAACTAACTGGTCTATAATTACCTGTGGAGGACCTAGATCCTTTTTGGAATATGGGCACCACATTTGCCTTGTGCCAATCACTTGGCACTGTATCAGTACCTAGAGAATATTTAAAAATTATAAACAAGGGCACAGCAATGACTGAACTGAGCTCTTTAAGCACTTCAGCCCCCCTAGCTTAAACCCCCTTAATGACCAGGCCACTTTTTACAATTCTGCACTACACTACTTTCACCGTTTATTGCTCCGTCATACAACTTACCACCCAAATGAATTTTACCTCCTTTTCTTCTCACTAATAGAGCTTTCATTTGGTGCTATTTCTTTCTTACTGACATTTTTATTTTTTTTGCTATTAATAAAAATTTAACGACATTTTTGCAAAAAAATGACATTTTTCACTTTCTGTTGTAAATTTTTTTTTTTTATTACAAATACATTTCTATATCAATTTTTCTCTAAATTTATTGTTCTACATGTCTTTGATAAAAAAATCCAATAAGTGTATATTTGGGTTTGGGTAAAAGTTATAGCGTTTACAAACTATGGTGCAAAAAAGTGAATTTCGGCATTTTGAAACAGCTCTGACTTTCTGAGCGCCTGTCGTGTTTCTTCAGGTGCTAGAATGTCAGGATAGTATAAATACCCCCCAAATGACACCATTTTAGAAAGAATACACCCCAAAGTATTCGCGGAGAGGCATGGTGAGTTCATGTATCATTTCATTTTTTTTCACAAGTTAGCGGAAAATGGCACTTTCTGAGGGAAAAAAATAATAATAAAGTTTCCATTTCTGCTAACTTCTGGCAAAAAAAAAAAAAATCTCCCACGCACTCACTATGCCCCTCAGTGAATACCTTGGGGTGTCTTCTTTCCAAAATGGGGTCATTTGTGGGGTGTTTATACTGCCCTGACATTTTGGGTGGGGCTAAATTGTGAGCATCCATGTAAAACCTAAAGGTACTCATTGGAATTTGGGCCCCTTTGCGCACCCAGGCTGCAAAAAAGTGTCACTTATGTGGTATCGCCGTACTCAGGAGAAGTAGGGCAATGTGTTTTGGGGTGTATTTTTACATATACCCATGTTGTGTGAGAGAAATATCTCTGTAAACTGACAACTTTGTATAAAAAAATTTAAAAAGTTGTCAGTTTACAGAGATATTTCTCACACCCAGTATGGGTATATGTAAAAATACACCCCAAAACTCATTGCCCTACTTCTCCTGAGTACGGCGATACCACATGTGACACTTTTTTGCAGCCAAGATGCGCAAAGGGGCCCTAAAACCAATGAGTACCTTTAGGATTTCACAGGGCATTTTTACGCATTTGGATTCTCACGCTTTAGGACCACTAAAATGCCAGGACAGTGTAAAAACCCCACAAGTGACCCCATTTTGGAAAGAAGACACCCCAAGGTATTCCGTGAGGGGCATGGCGAGTTCACAGAAAAAAAAAATTTTTGCCACAAGTTAGCGGAAATTGATATATATATATTTCTTTTTACAAAGTCTCATATTCCACTAACTTGTGACAAAAAAAAATTTTTTTACATGAACTCACCATACCCCTCACGGAATACCTTGGGGTGTCTTCTTTCTAAAATGGGGTCACATGTGGGGTATTTATACTGCCCTGGCATTTGAGGGTCTACGCAATCATTACACGTATGGCCAGCATTAGGAGTTTCTGCGATTCTCCGTATATTGAGCATACGGGTAATGAGATTTTTTTTCCGTTCAGCCTTTGGGCTGAAGAAAAAAAATGAACGGCACAGATTTTTTCATTCGCATCGATCAATGTGGATGAAAAAATCTCTGCCAAAATCAGTGACTGCGGTGCGGTGGGCTGGGCGCTAACTACCTAACAAGTAGCTAACTAGCTGGCGGTGATAAGGGACCCTTATGCCCCATTCACACGTCCGCAATTCTGTTTGCGGAACGGAATTGAGGACCCATTCATTTCTATGGGGACAGACTTTGTCCCGCTCGGATCCGGAATTGCGGATCCGCACTTCCGGGTCTGCACTTCCGTTCTGCAAAAATATAGAACATGTCCTATTCTTGTCCACAATTGCGGACAAGAAAAGGCATTTTCTATATAGTTCTGGCAATGTGCGGATCTGCAAAATGCAGAAAGCACATTGCCGGTGTCCGGTTTTTGCGGATCCATAAAACACATATGGACATGTGAATGGAGCCTTACAGGGGGGTGATCAGTGACAGGGGGGTGATCAGGGAGTCTATATGGGGTGATCAGGGGTTAACAAGGGGTTAATAAGTGACAGGGGGGAGGGGGGGGGTAGTGTGGTGCTTGGTGCTACTTTACATAGCTACCTGGTCCTCTGGTGGTCGATCCCAGTGAATGGGACCACCAGAGGACCAGGTAGCAGGTATACCAGACGCTGTTAACAAAACAGCGTCTGATATACCGGTTTGATGCGATTTATTTCGCATCTACAGCCTGCCAGCAATTGATCATCGCTGGCAGGCTGCAGTATAACTGCAGAGACGCGCGTGCGCGTTCACAGCTAATCTTGCGTCTCGCGAGATGACACGCCGATGCGTCCACTCAGAGTAAGAGGACCGCCCGCCGGACGCATCCGTGCGTTAGGCGGTCCTCAGGTGGTTAAGAACTCTTGGGTGTAATCCATCTGGACCCGGAGTTTTGTTCACGCTTACCTTATTTAACTTAGCTTGGACCATATCTACAAACAGGGCTCATGCACAGGAACGTATTTTCTCTCCGTCTCCGTTCCGTTTTTTTGCGGACCGTATGCGGAACCATTCTTTCCAAAGGGTCCGCAAAAAAAAGTTAGTTACTCTGTGTGCATTCCGTTTCTATATGTCCGTATTTCTGTTCCGCAAAAAAATAGAACATGTCCTATCATTGTCCGCATTACGGACAAGGATAGTACTGTTCTATTAGGGGCCAGCTGTTCCGCTCCGCAAAATACGGAATGCACACAGACGTCATCCGTATATTTTACGGATCCGTTTTTTGCAGACCGCAAAATACATACGGTCGTGTGCATAAGCCCTTAGCCAAATAAGTATATTACTGGATGTAGTAACAGCCCCAGCACCATAGATATTAGCTCCTTTCTTTCCTTTTGTATATACAGAGCTAAAAAAAACAGTTAGTAACTCTGCCTTTTCCTTATCTTCAGTGAAAAGCCCCTCTTTACCATTATTTAGGGGTTCTACCTGCTCATTTTTGGGGATTTGTTTTGCTCCTTTTTGCTACCTGCTGTTCATTTTGTATTCTTGCAGATTTTTTTATTTTTTTTTTACAGATTTTATTACGCCCTTTATAGACTTCAAAGGCTACAGCTGACCCCTCAGATTTATATTTTTTGTCATTTATTCCCCCCTTGTTACAGTAGCTATAAGCCATGGGGGGGTTTTTATTTTAGCCGTTTACAGTTGTTATCTAAAGGAATACATTTTTTAGTGCAATTACGCAATGTGGATTTACAGCTCTCCCATTTATCCTCAGTATTATTATGTGACAGTAGTTGGTCCCAGTCTATGCCCTAAAATGCTGCCCTCAGCCAAGGGAAATTAGCCTTTTTCAAATTCAGTGTTTCCGCTCTGCCTGACAGAGCTTGCTTCTTATAGTTTAGGGGAATATAATTATATTGTGGTCACTATTGCCTAGTGTTTCTCGAACAGTAATATTTCCAACAAGCTCTGCATCATTAGAAATGACCAGATCCAACAGACCATTACCCCTAGTGTGATCTTCAATTGTTGCATAAAACCGAGGGATGATGTCAATTAGGGAAGGGACTGGTGATATCTTACTGACCACCCTCTTTCACCCTCTCCAGGCGCTGTGCCCTTCACAGGAAGAGGAACTTCATGTTATTTTCCCCCTCCCTCCATACCAGCCTTCCACCCTCAATGACACTCCCCTGGTCCATCATCTATATCTTTATTGGTGGGGCAGTGGCTGACCATCTTATAGCCCTCCCTGACTCTCCCTTCCTCAGCCATTTCAGTGGTGGCAGTAGCTGCACTGGCCGACATCACAGTGGTAAAGAATGCCCTCCCTCCTTCTTGCTGCGCGGCCGCAGATGAGAGCATAGCCTGCGCATGAGTGTGCTCATGCCCACCTGATGTCTTCTACTCTGTGTACCCACGGCCCAGCAGCAAACCATCTAGGACTTGGTACAGGGCACGGCCTGGTTGTTAGGGACCAATGGCTTAAAGGACAGGGCAGGATCAAAGGATATCCCCAGGCAGCAGACCTGCGAGACTCAGAAAGTGTTGTGCTATTAACTGTAATGGATAGGTCAGGTGAGGGGGCCGAGTGACATGTGAGAAAGACAATGAATTCCGTTTTCTCCATGTTGAGTTTTAGGAAGTGGAAGAATGAAGATATATACGACAGACATGCTGGGATTCTAGATAGCAGGGAAGTGACATCTTGGCCAGAGAGTTTCTGTAGATTCGAGTGCCGTCATCATAGAGGTGGTATTGGAAGCCATGGGACTCTATGAGCTGTCTCAGGCCGAATGTATAAATGGAGAAAAGTAGGTGTCCCAGGACAGAGCCTTGAGGGACACGACAAGGAGGTGGGGTATGAATAGGAAGGTTCTGTTGGTGAGGTACGAGGAGATCCAGGAGAGGGCTAGCTCTGTTGCCAAGAGAAGACAGGATTTGTAGGAGGAGAGAGTGGTCAACAGTGTCAGACTATGGGGGAGATTTATCAAACTGGCGTAAATTAGAACTGGCTTAGTTGCCCATAGCAACCAATCAGATTCCACCTTTTTATTTTCCAAAGGAGCCATGAAAAATGAAAGGTGAAATCTCACTGGTTGCTAGGGGCAACTAAGCCAGTTCTACTTTACACCACTTTGATAAATCCTCCCCTATGCCTAGAAAACGCTCCTGCAGAAGTCAATGAGGTCCCCTCCTGTCCAGTCTATCTGTGGACCATGTGGCTGACGGAAAACATTTTGCTCGGGCAAGATGGCCGCCCCATAATCATGTTTAGGAAATAGAATTAAAAAAAATCTACAATCAGAAAATAAAAACATATTACAAAAAATCCATGTGTTCCGATTTGGTTTTTGTGGTCACATTTCCTATAAGGTCTATGGTGCAGCTGACGGTGAGCCCCCCTTCCCTCTGGCTGTACAACACATGGGACCCTGGCAGACAGGACGCCTCTAGGATGGGTAGGAGCCCCCAGCAGCGTCTGTCACACTCCACAGGGCGCAGCGGGAGTTCCCGCGAGAACCCGCGGGATTGTCGCTCACACCCACAGCCAGCCGCCTCTCGCCTGCGTCAGGAGACCACGGGACCGGATCCAGGAAGTGAGCGGGGCTCAGCGCTGCGGGTCCTTATCTCGGCAGTGCACTGGCTTCTCCTGTCACTGGCGGCCCCTGCTCCGGCCTGGTGACGTCACCGCCCGCTTAGCTGGGCCTAAAGTAGCTTAACCCGGGGAAGCAGCCCAAAGGAAAGGCTGGTGTGCAGCCGCCTCCCTGGCATGGAGCAGTGCCAGCTCCGGGGCACCCCCTGCCACCTGGAAGTGGACATGGGAGATGAATGAGCACAGCTGTTTTGCAGGTAGGATGAGTGTTGTGTCAGTCAGCTGCTGCACAGCCTGTCAGTGCAGGGTTCATAGAGAGGGGAGCAGTGTGTGTCATCAGGGGTGGGCAGCCCAAAAAGTTACACGGGCTTCTCCACATTCCTGTATGTGTGAATGCAGTCTTATATCACACATGTATATGTGTATATGCACATATGTGGACGCACACACATATCTCACCGTGTGTGTATATTGAACGTGTATATGTGAATGCAGTCTTATATCACACATGTATATGCACACCTGTATATCACACATATGTGGACGCACACACATATCTCACCGTGTGTATATTAAACGTGTATATGTGAATGCAGTCTTATATCCGACATGTATATGTGTATATCACTCATGTAGACGCACACACATATCTCACCGTGTGTATATTAAACGTGTATATGTGAATGCAGTCTTATATCCGACATGTATATGTGTATATCACTCATGTATATCACACATATGTGGACGCACACACATATCTCACACGTGTGTGTATATTGAACGTGTATGTGTGAATGCAGTCTTATATCAAACATGTATATGTTTATATCACTCATTTATATGTAGATGCACAGCTGTATATCACACGTGTATATGTACAGTCATATCAGACGTGTGTGTATATCACTCATGTATATGCACACCTGTATATCACACACATCTCCCACGTGTGTGTATATTTAATGTGTGTGTGAATGCAGTCTTATGTCAGACATGTATATGTGGTCATGTGTGTATATCACTCATATGTAGATGCACAGCTGTATATCACACACACACACGTATATGTGGTCACACATGTGTATATTAAATGTGTACAGTGCCTTGCAAAAGTATTCACCCCCCTTGACTTTTTTCGTGTTTTGGTGCCTCACAACCTGGAATTAACATGGATTTAGTTTACAGAACATGCCGACAACTTTGAAGATGTTTTTTTTTTTTTTTTTTTGTGAAGCAAACAACAAATGGGACAAAATAACAGAATGTGCCTAACTATTCACCCCCTAAAGTCAATACTTTGTAGAACCACCTTTTGCGGCAATCACAGCTCCAAGTTACTTTAGATAAGTCTCTATGAGCTTGCCACATCTTACCACTGGGATTTTTGCCCATTCCTCCTTGCAAAGCTGCTCCAGCTCCTTCAAGTTGGATGGTTTGTGCTTGTGAACAGCAATCTTTAAGTCTGACCACAGATTTTCTATTGGATTGAGATCTGGGCTTTGACTAGGCCATTCCAACACATTTACATGTTTCCCCTTAGACCACTCAGGTGTTGCTTTAGCAGTGTGTTTGGGATCATTGTCCTGCTGGAAGGTGAACCTCCGTCCTAGCCTCAAATCATGCACAGAGTGGTACAGGTTTTACTCAAGAATATCCCTGTATTTAGCACCATCCATCTTTCCCTCAACCCTGACCAGTTTCCCAGTCCCGGCAGCTGAAAAACATCCCGGCAGCATGATGCTGCCACCACCATGTTTCACTGTGGCGATTGGGCGATGTGATGTGTTGGGTTTGCAGGAGACATAGCGTTTTCTTTGGCCGAAAAGTTAAATTTTGGTCTCCTCATACCAGAGCTCCTTCCTCCATACATTTTGGGAGTCTCCCACATGCCTTTTCGCAAACTCACAACATGCCTTTTTGTCTTTAGCTGAAAGTAATGGCTTTCTTCTGGCCACTCTGCCATAAAACCCAACTCTATGGAGCGTACGGCTTATTGTCGTCCTATGTACAGATACTCCAGTCTCTGCTGTGGAACTCCAGGGTTACCTTAGGTCTCTGTGCCGCCTCTCTGATTAATGCCCTCCCTTCCCGCTCCCTGAGTTTTGGTGGGTGGTCGTCTCTTGGCAGGTTTGCTGTTGTGCCATCTCCTTTCCATTTGGTTATAGATTTGATGGTGCTCCTGGGGATCATCAAAGATTTGGATATTTTTTATAACCTAACTGTGGCAAACCTAGCCACTTCCAGAATGTCTTTGTATATATCTCGCTATTACTGTAATGTTATTGCCTGTTGTAGCACATTGCTATTCCACGTTGTTAGGCTGTCTGTACGGCTCAGTTTTTGTACTGTTTACTATGGTAAATGCAGGGCTGTTCTGTGCCTCTTCCCCTCCCCCTTCTTGCTAACCCATTGTATGTAAATGAGGCTGTTGGGGGGTTTAGAGGTATGTGTGCTATGCCTAGTAAATAAAGTTCAGTTGACTCCCAGGCTATGTGTCGTCTAGTCCTTGGGAAAAAGGGATCCTTGTAAAGCTACCTGGATTATTGTATGCTGTTCCGGTCTACCAGCGGAGATATTGTGGACTATACCGCCTCTCCGCTACACTAACCCTGACTTATACTTCTCTACAACATTGTCCCTTAGGGTGGGTTCACACTAGCGTTATGGCCTTCCGTTATAACGTGGTTATAACGGACGTTAACGGAATCCATAAGACGGAAGGACCGATCCGTTCTTTTGCCCATAGACTTCAATTATGATGGAATGCAAAACGGAAGCCTTAAAAAGGCATTGCGTTTGCTTTCCGTCATAATAGAAGTCTATGGGAAAGCAGAACAGATCCGTCTGGCTCCCGTTATGCAGGACGGAAAACAAAGTCCTTTCGACAGGTTTTTGTTTTCAGTCTTGCATAACGGGAACCAGACGGATCCGTTCTGCTTTCCCATAGACTTGTATTATGACGGAAAGCAAACGGAATGCCTTTTAAAGGCTTCCGTTTTGCATTCTCTCTGGGCATTCCATTATTTTCCATTATAACGGAAAGCAATAACGGAATACTTAACGCTAGTGTAAACGCACCCTTACCCTGATTTATACTTCTTAACAACATTGTCCCTTACTTGTTTGGAGAGTTCCTTAGTCTTCATGGCAGTGTTTGGTTAGTGATACCTCTTGCTTAGGTGTTGCAGCCTCTGTGTGTATATGTAATGACCGATCATGTGACACTTAGATTGCACACAGGTGGACATTATTTCACTAATTATATGACTTCTGAAGGAAATTGGTTGCAACAGAGCTTTTTATGGGCTTCCTAACAAAGGGGGTGAATACATACGCACATGCCAATTTTCTGTTTTTTATTTCTAAACAATGGTTTTATTTATAGATTTTTTTCACTTCACCAACTTAGACTATTGTGTTCTGGTCCATTACATAAAATTCAGATTAACAAAACATTGAATTTATGGCTGTAATGTAACAAAACATGAAAAAAGTCAAAGGGGGTGAATACTTTTGCAAGGCACTGTATATGTGGCTGCACAGTCTTATATCAGACATGTATATGTGGACGCGCACATGTTTATCACTTATGTATACACTTTACAGGACGAATCTGATAAGACCATATGTAAACCATATGGACGTATCCGTCTTACTGGATAGCAGTCATATATACGGACCACCAGTGTATGGGAGCAGTATTGCTGCTAATACATCTATACCGCCCTTTATTGCTCTTGGTGTGCTCTGTTTATCATCCTGATTTATTTTCTTCGTGCTCGCTTGCTGTGTAACATTTGGGGACAGGCGTGTGGCTACTATGCTCACGGATACATACCAGCTCGGACAGGTCCCCAAGGCCATGTAGCTAATGGACCTAGAAATTTGATTTTGGCACCTCTGTGTTTTGGGGCCTCCTGGCTGTTAGACATGATCCAGACAGTGTTGTGCAAAGCAGATTGGCAGCCCCGAGGTCTGGTCGTACGTTGGCAGTATTAATCTGATTTCTCTGCGTACAGTATAGTACAGTGGCAGCCCTGAGGCCTGGTCGTACATACGTTGGCAGTATTAATCAAATTTCTCTGTGTATAGTACATTGGCAGCACTGAGGCCTGGTTGTACGTACGTTGGCAGTATTAATCAGATTTCTCTGTGTGTACAGTATAGTACAGTGGCAGCCCTGAGGCCTCGTCGTATGTTGGCAGTAATAATCAGATTTCTCTGTGTGTATAGTGTAGTACAGTGGCAGCACTGAGACCTGGTCGTACATTGGCAGTATTAGGCCCCTTTCACACTTGCGTTGTGTGGATCCGGCGTGCACTTCCGTCCCACCGGATCCGTCACAACGCATGACAACTGAAAGCATTTGTAGACGGATCCGGATTGCGGATCCGTCTGCAAATGCATTGCAAGTGCAGATCCGTCTCTCCGTTTGCCATGCGGATAGACGGATCCGTCTTGTATTTTTTTCACCGTTTTAAAGGTCTGCGCATGCGCACACCTGAAGGACGGATCCGTCCTTCAGTCTTTTTTTAATGCCAGACCAGGCCCCAATGTAAGTCAATGGGACTTAAGGCCTGATCAGGCGTTCAGTCATGTGTTCAGGCTTTTCAGGACGGAGATAAAACCGCAGCATGCTGCAGTTTTATCTCCGTCCTGAAAAGTCAAAAAGACTGAACTGAAGACATCCTGATGCATCCTGAACGGATTTCTCTCCATTCAGAATGCATTGGGATAATCCTGAACAGTATCTTTCTGTCCTAGAGCCCCGAGGACGGAAAGTAAAAACGCTAGTGTGAAAGAGGCCTAAGGCCTCTTTCACACTAGCGTTGTTAGGATCCGGCGTGCACTTCCGTCGCCGGAATGCACGCCGGATCCTGCACAACGCAAGTGAACTGAAAGCATTTGAAGACTGATCAGTCTTCAAAATGCTTTCAGTGTTACTATGGCAGCCAGGACGCTACTAGCGTCCTGGTTGCCATAGTAGCAGTGGGAGCGGGGAGCGGCATACTACATTCCGCGCGGCTCCCGGGCGCTCTGAATGACGCCAGAGCGCCCGCGCGCATGGATCACGTGATCCATGCGATCACGTGATCTATGCACTGGGGCGCCCTGACGTCATCCTGAGCGTCCCGGAGCCGCACGGAATGTAAGTATGCCGCTCCCCGCTCCCTACTTACTATGGCAACCAGGACTTTAGCGTCCTGGCTGCCATAGTAACCATTGACAAAGCTAAACGTCGGTTCCGGCAATGCGCGGAAACGACATTTAGCTAAAGGCCGGATCCAGACTAATGCCCTTCAATGGGCATTAATTCCGGATCCGGCGTTGCGGCATGTCTTCCGGATTTTTGGACGGAGACAAATCCGCAGCATGCTGCGCTTTTGTCAACGTCCAAAAAACGTTGACATACTGAACTGATGCATCCTGATGCATCCTGAACGGATTTCTCTCCATTCAGGATGCATGGGGATAAAACTGATCAGTAGCTTTCCGTCCTAGAGATCCGAGGACGGATCTCTAGGACGGAAAGCTAAAACGCTAGTGTGAAAGAGGCCTTAATCAGATTTCTCTGTGTACAGTATAGTACAGTGGCAGCACTGAGACCTGATCGTATGTATGTTGGCAGTATTAATCAGATTTCTCTGTGTATAGTATAGAACAGTGGCAGCCCTAAGGCCTGGTTGTATGTACGTTGGCAGTAATAATCAGATTTCTCTGTGTACAGTATAGTACAGTGGCAGCCCTGAGGCCTGGTCGTATGTTGGCAGTATTAATCAGATTTCTCTGTGTATAGTATAGTACAGTGGCAGCACTGAGGCCTGGTTGTACGTACGTTGGCAGTATTAATCAGATTTCTCTGTGTGTATTGTATAGTACAGTGGCAGCACTGAGACCTGGTCGTACATTGGCAGTATTAATCAGATTTCTCTGTGTGTATAGTATAGTACAGTGGCAGCACTGAGACCTGGTCGTACATTGGCAGTATTAATCAGATTTCTCTGTGTACAGTATAGTACAGTGGCAGCCCTGAGGCCTGGTTATACGTACGTTGGCAGTATTAATCAGATTTCTCTGTGTACAGTATAGTACAGTGGCAGCACTGAGACCTGGTCATACATTGGCAGTATTAATCAGATTTCTCTGTGTGTACTGCATTCTTCTCATGCAAATACCTTCTGCCTTACATCATAATTCCATCACAGATTACCAAAACAATGCAGTTCTTCCTCATTTTCTTCTGTTGAATGGAGCTACAATGAGTCCCTATTTTCTAACTCTAAATTCAGAACCACAAGGGTATAATTCAGACACAGCCTAGCACTGGTGGTGACCTGTATGAAAACATCTGGGCACCCATCTTCTCAGTTACATCTCAGTTCTTTCTGGTTACCACGCTATTAGAAGTCAATTTTTATTACATTTGATGAGACTTCTAATGGACATTTGTAGCTGCCCCTCCCCCCCTTGCTGTAGGGTCCAGGAGACCGCTACAGCCCGATACGCTGAGCCTGTATCCCCCTGAGCACTTCCATTACACTCGCCAGAGCAACATCTGCAGGATTTAAACTTGATTTTGTTCAGCGCCACATCAAGCAAAGGACAGAGGTATGTGTCGCCTCTTGTCCCGACCCATACCTATGTCTGTCAGCAGTTTTGTATTGACAAAACTTCTGACAGATTCCCTTTAAAAAGATCATTCTTTATCAGTCTTTTGGTAGCAAAGGGCACTTTACAGAGTTTCTTCCCCTACAATTACTGTTAGAAAAAGGAGTATTCCCACCATCTTCTAAAGCAGGGGTGCACAACCTGCGGCCCGGGGGCCACATGCGGCCCTCGATACCATTCTGTGCGGCCCCTAAACATCTGGTAAAGGATATGTAGGTCTATGTCTTATGGCTTCTTGCATGTATCTTTCATGTATTCTCCTATTAGATGGGAGTCCTAGAACTGTAACTAGGCATTTATAGTATATACTGTATGTTCAATATTCCATAAAATACAGTATTTCAGTTGGTAATACCCCTTTACGTTTTATTTTCAGCCCTTGGAATTGGTTCAGGCGGAAAATGTGGTCCCCGACCAGAAAAGGTTGTGCACCCCTGTTCTAAAGCAATGAAATGTCCCTAGGATAGGCCGTCACTTTTTCATCAGTGGAGGACCATTCGCTGAGACCCCCACCAATCATGATTGAGAAATGAGCCGCGGTTCTGCTATCACCTTTTAGGATGGCAGTACACTAATATGACATGGCATGACTGGTGTCTTCTCCTTTGCCCTCTTTTCTGCTCTCAGAACAGTGTCAGTCCAACGGTGCGCAGCACAGTCGTGTTTTGCAGTCTGGTTGCTAGGAATACATGCTGCCTAGCAACGAATCGTCAAGTCTGTAGCAACCAGTCTGGCTGAACTTCTAATTAAACTAAGGGCAAAAAAGGGGTAAGGCTACTTTCACACTGGCGTTTTGGCTTTCCGTTTGTCAAAATCCGTTCAGGGCTCTCACAAGCGGTCCAAAACGGATCAGTTTTGCCCTTAATGCATTCTGATTGTATAAGGATCCGCTCAGAATGCATCATTTTGGCTCCGTTTTGCCTCGCGGACACCAAAACGCTGCCTGCAGCATTTTGGTGTCAGTCTGATGAAGCTGAGCCAAACAGATCACTGACACAGTAGAAAACGGATCTGTTACCCATTGACTTTCCGTCCCCGTTGACGGATCCGTCTTGGCTATGTTAAAGTTAATACAAAAGGATCCGTTCTGAACGGATACATGCGGTTGTATTATCTGAACGGATGCGTTTGTGCAGATCCATGACAGATTCGTACCAAACGCAAGTGTGAAAGTAGCCTAAGACGGAGGCAAAAAAAACCCACAAAGCTGTTTTTCATGGTCATTTCACATTAGCCTGTGCATCTATTTTCTCTCTGTCTATCCGGTTTTAATGTCCGTTTTGCTTATATTTTTAATTAAGTCATTTTTTTTTTAATCCTAAGCCTTGCAGTGCCCTCAGTATATATAATGCCGCTCTGTAGCCCCCTAGTATAAATAATGCCCCCATATTTCCCCAGTATCAATAATGCCACCCTGTAGTGCCCCCAGTGTCTATAATGTGCCCCCTGTGTATAACATTCGACCCTGTATATAATGACTCCAGACCTCACATCCCCCTACCCCATGCACAATCATGCTAGCAAAGAAAAAGAAAACTTTGCCACAAGCAGTCCTGGGAACACGGTCTCCGCACTGGAGGCAGCAGGACCTGACGCTCCCAGTCTTGTGATGTCACAAAGGCCCTTCTATTTTTACACAGTCTACTTGTTTTTAATGGATGTTAGAAAGGTGCGCTCCTGTCTAAATGGGACCACCGCTCAGGAGAATGTGCGTGGCCCTCATTAGGGGACATATTACACTGACAGTCAGTATTTTAGCAGTGGCAGATTTTCTACCTTACCATATAGTTTGCTTACTTACTGGTTGTTGTTTTTTTGTTGTTGTGTCTCTTTTTTATTTTTTATTTTTAAGAAAGACCTCATTGCTCTGCGATTATTGGTGGTGTCTACTTACTATAAGTCAGTGGACAACAACTTAAAAATGTAGGTGGAAGAAGCAGATTTCAAACCACATGGGGTTCCTGACATACCAGACATCATGTGTACCTACCTAGTGGAGCGCTGGGTGTGCACTCCTGAATACATATTCATTAAGTAAACACCTCCTTGTTGAAAATGACAGTGTGATGCCTCATAAATGGTCATCGCCTCCACTTGTTAGGGTAGGGTTTACAAATAAGGCCTCTTTCACACTTGCGTTTTGAGGATCCGGCAGGCACTTCCGTCCCGCCGGATCCGTCAGAACGCAAGTCGCCTGAAAGCATTAGAAGACTGATCAGGATCCTGATCAGTCTTCTAATGCTTTGAGGTTACTATGGCAGCCAGGACGCTATTAAAGTCCTGGTTGCCATAGTAGTAGTGGGGAGCAGGGGAGCGGTATACTTACAGTCCGTGCGGCTCCCGGGGCGCTCCAGAATGACGTCAGAGCGCCCCATGCCCGTGGATCACGTGATCCATGCGATCACATGACTTCACTCTGGAGCGCCCCGGGAGCCGCACGGACTGTAAGTATACTGCTCCTCTGCTCCCCACTACACTTTACCATGGCAGCCGGGACTTTAGCGTCCTGGCTGCCATGGTAACCATTGAGAAAAAGCTAAATGTCGGATCCGGCGATGCGCCGAAACGACGTTTAGCTTAAGGCCGGATCCGGATTAATGCCTTTCAATGGGCATTAATTCCGGATCCGGCCTTGCGGCAAGTGTTTCGGATTTTTGGCCGGAGCAAAAAGCGCAGCATGCTGCGGTATTTGCTGCGTCCAAAAAACGTTCCGGTCCTGAACGGAAGACATCCTGATGCATCCTGAACGGATTTCTCTCCATTCAGAATGCATTAGGATAATCCTGATCAGTATCTTTCCGGCATAGAGCGCGAGGACGGAACTCTATGCCGGAAAACAAAAACGCAAGTGTGAAAGAGGCCTAAGTACAGTGATCCCTCAAGATACAATGGTCTCTTCTGACCCATCATAAGTTGAGACTAGACTCAGTATACAATGCCTCAGACTCAGCTCCAACCCATCAAGGCTGCTTCTCTGGTAAAATAAGCTGTATTAGTTGCTAGTTAGCAGCCATTCCTGACTGTTATGTGTAAGGGCTTGCTTTATCTGTCTTAGTCATCTGCTTATTTTTCTTAAATCTTCTTTTTCTCTTATCTTGGATGACATTTTGGGGCTTTGGAACCAATTACTCAAGTTACAATGGTCGTCCTGGAACCAATGAATATTGTAACTTGAGGGACCACGGTATATATTAGCTACTAGTACAGGTGTAATATAGCACTCTTCCTCATGAGATATTATATCACCTCAACTTCATCTGTTATTCTACATCTTGCAGATATTTCTGCTGCAGAAAATCCACCGCGGATCGGGCTCGTTTCTGTGGTGGCTTCACTTCCAGGATCAGAGCGGGTCTTCTACTGCGTTCAACCTTTGACATTTGACATGTCGTAGATTGAAAACCTGCTGCACTAGTTATTTTATGCTGCGTTTTTGTGGATGTGATTTCTAAAATCTCATGCAATTTGCTTGTACTGTAAGTGCTGCAAACTATCCGCCTAAACTTCCACTATGGAGAACACCACGAGTCTGTCTGCACCCTACACCTGAATGGGGCTGCTTCTACAGGTCATTAAAGGGAACTCCATTGAAAGTCAATGGGGAACGGATCCATTTTCTATTGTGTTTGAGAAAACGTCCCCATTGACTTACATTGTGGGTCACGATGGATCCCTTCTGCTCCGCATTCCACAACGGCAAGAAAACCGCAGCTTGCTACGGTTTGCTCTCCGGTATGACAACGCAACGGAATGTATTTCGGAGCATCCCGTTCTGCTTAGTTCTGTTTTGTCCCCATTGACAATGAATGGGGACAAAACGGAAGCGTTTCTCCCCGATATTGAGATCCTATGACTTATCTCAATACCAGAAAAGTTAAACGCAAGTGTGAAAGTAGCCTTATCCATCTTTGCTGTTTCTGAGCCTAGGAGTCATGTGGGCGGTCCTATCAGTGACTGACGGCCATCCTTTTATCCCACATTTCAGGGAATGCTATCAGTCATTGATGAGATGGCCCACTTCACTACTGAACTCCGAAAGAACAGATTTAGGCCTCAGGCTACATGCACACAACAGTTGTTTTTTGCGTCTGCAAATTGTGCCTACGCAATAAAACTGATGCTGCATCAGTTTTTTGTTTTTTTTTGGAGTATCCGTTTTTTTTCCACAGATCCTTTGTAATAAATGCCTATCCTCGTCCACAAATGTCAAAAAAGTAGGACATGCACTATTTTTTTTTTTTTTGCTGAAGGGAAACACGGACGCGGAACACAAACTGCTGAACTATCAGCATTTTTTTAGCTGACCCATTGAAATTAATGGGTCCCCATCCTATCCGCAAAAAAAAAACTGAACGGACGCAGAGAAAAACAACTGTCGTGTGCATGTAGCCTCATGCACACGACGGTTACCGGCTGTAGCACGTATTGCGGCCCGCAAACACTTGAATGGGTCTGGAATCCAGAAGGAGTGCTTCTGTGGAGTTCCTCTCCGTGCCTCCGCACTGCAAAACCATAGAACGGATCACGGACCCATTCAAGTTGCAAATTGCGGTCTCCAATGCACGGGACGGCCGAGTGCATTAGGCCTTACTGAATCTTTTCACAAGCTGTGTCTCCGTCTTCATGAAGGGCTGTTTGGGGGTCTTTCTCTGAAGGGTTACTTGCCGTTCAGACAGATCCTGCCGGCTTCAAAATGCTTGGAAGCCAGGGATCATTGCACATGGTAGTGACTTGTGACTTGCTTCCATTAGAGACAGACTGACAGGCTTTGATGAATTGCTGTTATTTTGAGGAGGCGTAAATGTGCGCTTCTTGGTATTTTGGGTTCTTCGTAGTCTCCTGCAGTTGCTGGGTGGTATTCCGAGAACGAGGTGACTCTGGTCGGGGCCATTGTTATTTGCTGTTCTTGCATGATTTATTCTAGACATTTTAAATGGTGGGGTCAGTTTCACCCAACTGTGCAAATGTAGATTTATTAGTCTGACTCATTTCTAATTATACGGCTCCCCTCTAAAAGCAGAAGGAGAGCCTCACAGATTGGTACACTAGGCTTCATGTGTGTATGGTACTAGTTTGTGCTCACTATGGATCACTACAAGTCTTCTGAGTCCGAAGGAACACAATACGCTTTTACAAAGGTTTCTTTCCTTTATTATAGTATGTCCACACACGGCGGAAAAATCGGACCTACGTTAGAAGTGGTGTAAGAATCCACAATAGAAATTGACACGCTGCGGACCTAAAAATCTGCGCCACGGGTCAGTTTCTGTGTGGATGAGATTTGTTCAAGAGACCTCTATATGGACAGCATCCATTAGGGCTCATGCACACAAACGTGTGCCGGCTGTTCCGTGCATTGGGGGCAGCAAATTGAAGTCCCCAATACACGGGCACCATCTGTTTGGCTGCCGCAACGTGAATGGGTCCGTGATCCATCCGCACCGCAAAAAGAATCCTTCTGGATTGCAGACCCGCATCCGTGATACGATGTGCAGACGACCAGTGCCCGCATATTGCAGAGCCGCATCCGTGATACGATGTGCAGACGACCAGTGCCCGCATATTGCGGACCCGCTGTTCGCGGTCGGCAATACGGGCACGGCAACGGCCGTATTCATGAGTCCTTATAGGTTTGGTATTAATGTGAATCCATTGAAAGTTTCTTTTTATTGTGGTGGTAGAGTATTGTAGCATATATTACAGTAGTGCTTCTCAAACTGTGCCATGTGTCATACAGCGGTACTGAGCAGTGTAATTGTGAATCCTAACACTGGAGTGAGATGGAAAACTTGATGGATCTGCCTTTGTCTTTCTCCAGCTGCCGACTCTTCTCCTTTCCATCTCGAAAGACTTCAGATGAATGTGAGAAGTCCACCGGGATGAATGATCTATGTAAGAAACAGGTGGAGGAGCAGGAGAGGAGTCTGATAAGTGGAGAAAGAGGCATTTTTCTGTAGGAGACAGGAGTCCAGGAGACATATTTTAAGATGTTTTTGCAGTAATTTTATAATAGGTTTGCATGGATTTTGACCAGTGATAAGCCCCTGGCATGTGCATGCCCTGGCTGGTGAAGCCTCAGAAGAAAAAGATTGACAAGCCATGTATTAAAGAACTGATTCCTGTCTGGCGCTGAGAGTTCAATCTATGCAGACTCTGCAGACGGGGGACATAATCTGGTGTTCTCATAACAATTGCACTATAGGGTCTAGTCCTACTGCTTTTGTGGTGTAAGTAGCAGGCATACACCAAGAGGGTTTTCCAATATATGTCTCTGATTTTGGCACACATGCCAAATAAAATAACATTTATTGTGCATTATGTGGTCAACAAACTGGTGTAAAGTAGAACTGGCTTAGTTGCCCATATCAACCAATCAGATTCCACCTTTCATTTTCCAAAGGAGCTGTCAAAAATGAAAGGTGGAAGATGATTGGTGGCTATGGGCAACTAAGTCAGTTCTACTTTACACCGGTTTGATAAATCTCCATTAGTTCCCATTTTGCGTAAAGTATTGGACATGTTCTACCTTTTTGTCGAATGGACAGATGAGGAAAGCACAGGGATGATCTGTGTGCTTTCCTCAAAAAGATACAATGTCTTCAAAATGCGGACCTTGGGCCCATTGAAGACAAAGGGTAGACAAATAAAATGTGGACCGCACACTAGGGGTCGACCGATATTGATTTTTTTAGTGCCGATACCGATATTATGTGAACTTTCAGGCCGATAGCCGATATTTGCTGCCGATATTCTGAGCATTTTTATTTTTGAGAATTTTTTTTTTTGTAACACAAATCTGCTGAAAATAAACACGTTTATTGTTAATGTTTAGCTTTCTTTTGTAAATCTTTTTAATTTAGACTTAATATTTTGTTTGTGTTTTTTTTTAAAACTTGATAAGGTCAGGTCATGGTGTGTGTGCACACTTGAGGGGCCGGCTCACTCAGATTGCGATCCCTGCAGGAGAAAGGCAAGGCACTCTTGTAGGCCTGCACAGGCAGTGCAGTCAGTGCTCGCCACGCACACTTTCCCGCCACCAGCCGGAGCAATGAGCAAGAACACTGTGACTGTATGTACACCTATTGTATGATCATGTGGACTAGTAGGTAGGTAAGCTGCAGTGCTGTAGTGTATATGTATGTGATACTACAGTGACAGTCAGTAAGGTCGGGTCTGGACTCGGGTGTGCACACTTGTCTTGAATATGGAGTAATTATTATTTACCATATCGCAGTGCAGTAGTATTGTGACTGCGCAGTGAGTGAAGACGAGTGACAGTGGTAGCCAGTAGGGGCCGGCTCACTTTAATTCCTGCAGTAGGAGGAGGACGGCACGGCAAGGTTCTCTTGTAGACTGCAGGCAATGCAGTGAGTGCGCGCACACTTTCCCACCACCAGCCGGAGCACTGAGCCCTGCAGACAGTGCAGAGTTAACGTCCACAGCGTAGCCTACGTGGTCTCATTCGGGGGCGTTCCGGGCAGGCCCACATCCCCTTCTGCTGTACTCCCGCGAATCGCGATCCTCCTTACTTCTGGCAGCGCAAAGGCAGGCGACTCATCTCTGACAGGTGCGCTAGCATAGTGGACGCAATATCGGCGGTATCGGCAGTTTACATGCCGATACCGATACTTTGCAAAATCCTCAATATCGGCCGATAATATCGGCCATACCGATAATCGGTCGACCCCTACCGCACACTACTCGTATCCGTATTTGGCTGATCTGCAAATTGCTGGCTACGAAACAGATACGGTTGTGTGCATGGGGCCTAAAGCTTGCCCATACACCACAGATTTATACTGTTATCTGCTGACTGTTCAGAAATGTGTTCACAGTTGCTCTACCTTGTTGGATTTCTCTGATCTTTATTAGGGGCAACTTTATTGGAAAGTTGTTCTTGCCAAACGACCGAGCTGCGGCCCATCAGTGGTTGCTAAACCGGACCACAGATGACGGCATACAGTGACTGATGTGTTGTTGTAACTTCTGGCATACAAAATGACAACCTTCACAGACCAACAATGAACGACAAGTCTTCAGAAAACGGCCATCTAAAATGGTTAATGTATGGCCAGTTTAATTCTAATTGTGTGTCCACAGGAAAGGCCTTCACCTACCATAACTGATAAAATCCATTGACGTCCGGCACCACAAATCTGAATCTGTAACTGCAGTTTGTCTACAGTATGTCGGTGGTAGTCTGAGCCACACCCCCCTGTCTCGTTATTGGTTCAAGTTGGTTCTCCATTTCCCTACAGCTGCTGCCACCACAAGCTCACCAAGGAGTCAATGGCTCAGATGTCCTAAGCTTAGACAGGATGTCCAGACCTGCACCAGAGGCTCAGGCTGGATGACAAATCTGGGGCAGGGATAGACCCTTTTCTCTGACTATATCAACTATTAGTTGGCTTACTTTGAAGCAGATTGTTATGCCTGAATTATGGTGCAATTTTGGCACAAAATAGTGCAGATTACGGAAAAGAGCTAAATTGTGCCGGCTTGGTGCACTTTTTTGGACAGATTTTGGTGAACACACATCAGCAAGGATAGTAGGATTATAAAGTCGAGGTCAATACTAGTGAAAAAACATGACTATTGGGTAATTGGCAAACACATACTAAGATGCCCATACACCATCAATAGCTATTGGCCGAATCTTGCCCTGGCATAGGGCACATATTAAACCTGGGCTACACAAAGCCTTTTTTTTCTAGGGAAACACATTGGTTCAGCCGTGCTGCAGTCTTAGGCCCCTTTCACACGGGCGAGTTTTCCGCGCGGGTGCAATGCGTGAGGAGGACGCATTGCACCCGCACTGAATCCGGACCCATTCATTTCTATGGGGCTGTGCACATGAGCGGTGATTTTCACGCATCACTTCTGCGTTGCGTGAAAATCGCAGGATGCTCTATATTGTGCGTTTTTCACGCAACGCAGACCCCATAGAAGTGAATGGGGCTGCGGGAAATCGCAAGCATCCGCAAGCAAGTGCGGATGCAGTGCGATTTTCCCCGCATGGTTGCTTAGCAACGGGACCAGATCTTTATTATTTTCCCTTATAACATGCGGTTGTATTAGGGTAACTGAAGTGTTTTTGCAGATCCGCAAAAAACGTCAATGTGAAAGTAGCCGTAGCAGTAACAGAAGAATGGAAGAACAAAGAATCATTATTGCATGGAATTCAATTATTTATGAAGCAGACAAGTCAGGAGCGGTAACGAGTTCGTTTGGCTCCGTTTGGTCAGACAGACAGCAAAACGCTGCAGGCATGATCCGTTTTGGACCGCTTCTGAGAGCCCTGAACGAATCTCGCAAACAGAAAGCCAAAACGCTAGTGTGAAAGTAGCCTAAAAAGTTTATTAATGTCATAAACTGGGTGTTACCAGTTGGTGGTGTGTCCTTAAATTGTCTGATACTGTTCAGTCAGTCTGTGTAGGGAAACACTCCCAAATGGTAACACCCAGTTGTAAATTTATCCACAAGCGTCTGTTGGAATAATAGAGAAACTGCACAATAAAGAGTTATAGGAAAATATGTTCCAGAATTATTTCATGGTAAATGTAAGTACCATAGTTTTCACTTTATAAGACCACTTTTTGCCCCCAAAAGTGGAAGGAAAATGACAGTGCGTCTTATAAAGCGAATACTAATGAGTGCTTCCATTATGGTATGCTGCAGGCGCAGGGAGTTGTGAATGAGGCTGTACTCACCGCTCCCTGGTCTTCTTTGGGTGCTGCACTGCATAGTCCTGCACTGCATTCGCTCATTATGACCTGGCGCTATGCCACGTCGGGACACAGTGCAGCGCGGGTCCAGAGAAGACCAGGGAGCATTGAATGCAGAAAGAGCATCTGGATGTGCAGCGGGGCAGCGCCATCCGGAGATCTGATCTGATATATGATGAAAAAAAAAAAATAATATATATATTATTATTATTATATTTTTTTTCCCCCCTCTTCTAAAACCAAGGTGTGTGTTATATTCCAGTGTGTTTTGTAAAGCGAAAAATATGGTAGTTATTAAAACAGAGCTTTCGGAAGAGGATAGAAAGAGGATTTCCACAATACTGATCTATGAGTAAATCAGAAGTCTGATGAGATAGTGAAAGTAAGTTTAATTTATGTAACTAAACATTTCCAGCTGTCACTTTTTTTTTTTTTTGTAAAAACGGAAGTGATAGTTGTCACCTCTGAATGGGCGTCTGAAACTGATGATAAAGCCTTCTGACAAGACGGGAGTTAAGATGTTATATTACACTTGGAAAGAGATTTTCTTGTATGTATGGATGAGATGTGCTTCTCTCACGTACTTTAGTCCAAGTAGGGATGTGCATACTCGCCTGAATTATGTAAGGATTCTTCATACAGGATGTTCTAAAATTTTTAAGGCATTTTTGCCCCACATTTAGAGTATACACGTAGCATACACAAAGTGGAATCCGTCACCGTAGGATTCCATTGTAAGAACGCAAAACGCAGACACCGGCCATGTGCACGCCACATCACGGTGCGGATCCGTTGACCTCAATGGGTTCATGGTCCACATGTTGTGGTGAAGTAATACATGTTCTATCTCGTTAAGAGCTCATTTGCATCCCTTTCTTCCCTGAGGAGGATGTACGGCCTTTAAAGGAGTATTCCCATCTCAGACAATGGGGGCATATAGCTAGGGACCCGCACCTACAACGAGAGCGAAGCGGGGAGCGCTGTGGCTGGAGGACTCTGGATTTCCTGGGGTCTGTCCACCACCAAGCGCTGCTACCCGCCTCTCCCATAGAAGTGAATGGGAGCGTACCGCACATGCTCCCATTCAATTCTATGGGGCAGACGGAAATAGCCAAGCCAGCGCTTAGCTATTTTCGGCGGCTCCATAGAAATTAATTGAGGGTGGATGGGAGCGCATGCTCAGTGCGCCCTCCGTTCATTTCCCCGCTCCAGGACCCGCACCTATCAGACAATGGGGGCATATCCTAGCAATATGCCCCCATTGTCTGAGATGGGTATACCCCTTTAAGTCTCCTGATGCTGATTAAGGCGAAATTTTATTTATTTATTTTATGCCCTTATATAGCGCTACTATATTCCGCAGTGCTTTACAGACTTTAGCATCCAACTGCCTGAGTGAAATTATGGCTGTGTACATGAGGGTTGTTTTTCACGCAGCACTTGTGCGTTGTGGGAAAATCGCAGCAGGTTCTATATTCTGTATTTTTCACGCAACGCAGCCCCCATAGAAATGAATGGGGCTGCGTGAAAATCGCATTGCATCCGCAAGCAAGTGCGGATGCTGTGCGATTTTCACGCATGGTTGCTAGGAGATAATAGGGATTAGCAACCCCGGACCCCATTAAAGTCAATTCGCTGTATTATTTTCCCTTATAACATGGTTATAAGGTAATATAATAGCATTCTTAATACAGAATGCTAACTGAAATGTCCAATGAGGGGTTAAAAAATAAACTCGCCTCATCCACTTGATCGCGCAGCCGGTATCGTCTTCTTTCTTCTTGCAGGACCTGCAAAAGGACCTTTGATGACGTAATCACGCTCACCACGTGGTGAGCGCCATTATGTCATCAAAGGTCCTTTTGCAGGTCCTGCAAGAAGAAGAGGAAAGAAGACGATACCGGCTGTGCGATCAAGTGGATGAGGTGAGTTTATTTTTTTATTATTTAACCCCTCATTGGACATTTCAGTTAGCATTCTGTATTAAGAAAGCTATTATTTTTCCTTATGACCATGTTATAAGGGAAAATAATAAAATCTACAGAACACCAAACCCGTGCAAAACACATTGTACTCGCACGGAAAAAACTGAACAATGCAGTTGCAGACAAAACTGACTGAAATTGCATGCTCAATGGCGCGGGTTTTCCGCAATGCACCCGTGACGCCCATGTGAAAGAGGCCTTAGAATGGCTTGTTTTGTCTAGGGAGCAATCCTTAGGACGGCGGCCATTTTATTTCTCCTATCCGTACACACAAAACCTGCCCTAATCACACAGGAGGACAAGTTACTTCAACTCAATAAGCCATAATGCTGCCTAATCCTTCTCCCTGCTCTGCTTGTCAGGAATCATGATCCTGAATACAGTTGAATCTCTGTGGGAATAGAGATGATGAGGAGACATGAGAGGAGGATGGGGATGTGACTGATGAGCAGCAGCTCTTGTATGCAGTCTCTATTACCACAGTCTGTCCTATCCGTCCTCTCTGTACTTCATGTCTCCTCATGAACTAAATTCCCCAGAGACTCGGCTAAAGTTCTTTTCATCTGTATTCAGGATCATAATCCCTGAAAAGTAGGAGAGGAGGATGAGGCAGCTCTTTACCTCAGTGTTGTAAAGTAACTTGTCCTCATGTGTGATCAGGACAGGTTTTGTTTTAACTAATAGGACAGCGGCCATTTTGCTTCCCCTGATGATTGTTCCCCAGACAAAACGAGCCGTTATAAATAATGAAAGGTATTTGAGAATATTATTTTAACTCTTTCAGGCATTTGGACATAACTATATGTCCAAATTGCAAGTGACTTACTGCGTTTGGACGTACAGTCACGTCCAATCAGCTTACCGAGAGCAGAGACGCCGGGGAAGTCGGCAAGGGACCAATCAGATGGTCCCTTGCCAACAAGCGCTCTGATTGGTCTCTGCAGACTAACCAATCGGAGTGCTTCAGTGACAAAATGCAGGTTTCAGGCTGTGATCTCCACGCTGGAGATAACAGCCTGAAATCAGGCAAGACTCCCTGTGTGCCGCCAGTGCCCCAGATGATCTAATGACCCCTACTATGGCCCTGATCATGCCCCCATATTGTGCCATTGCCCCCCATAATGCCCTCTGCAGTGAGTCTGTGTAATGGCAGCGGCTCCGTTCCTGAGCCGCTGTCATCAGCAGAGTGTCAGCTGTAAATTACAGCTAACACTCTGCTGCAACAGCCGAAATCTGTGCTGGCACTAATCTCGGCCATTTAACCCCATAGATGCCGCGGTCAGTAGCCGCCTGCGGCATCCACAGGGTTAAGAGGGAGGGAGCTCCCTCTCTCTTCCATCGGGCCACCGCTTCTGCGATTACAGCGGCCCAATGGTTGCCATGGCAACTGGACACCTTACAAAGGCATCCGGGCTGCCATGTACCTAAGGCTGATCAGACCCTGGTAGTCTGATCAGCTTTAGTGTAAATGTAGCGCTGACTACACTATTGCAATGCACTGTATATGCATCATAAAAATAAAGTGTAAAAAAGGTCAAAAAATAAATAAAAAAAAATTTTTTTTTTTAAATAAAATAAAAATTCTTTTCTTATACCCATTCATTTATAAGTCATGAAAAAATAAAAAAACTACACATGATTGGTATCGCCGCGTCCATTACGACCTGATCTATAAAAGTATCATGTTACTAATCTGGTGTACACCGTAAAAAATTTATGTAACAATCAAAGGTGGAATTGCTGTTTTTGTCACCTCACTGCCACAAAAACAAGATCAAAAAGACATATGTGCCCAAAAATTATAGCAATAAAAACTACAGCCTGTCCCACAAAAAACAAGCCCACATACAGCTATATTGGTGGGGGAAAAAAAATGTTATGGACTTTAGTATATGGCGATGCAAAATATAATTTATTTTTAACACAAAAGGGATTTTATGCTGAAAAAAGTAGTAAAACTATGTACATTTGGTATCGCCACAACCGTATGAACCCACAGAATAAAATAATCATATAATATTTACCACAAGAGGAACCCCATAAAAAAGAAAAAACAGACAGAATTGCCATTTTTGCCCACTTCACCTCCACAAAAAAATGGTACAAAAAGTGATCAAAAAGACATGTAAACAAAATGGATATCAATAAAAACTACAGTCTACCTGCAAAAAACAAGCCCACATACAGCAACATTGGTGAAAAAATAAAAATGTTAGGGGCCCTGAACTAATTTCAGCAAATGACATATTAGAAAATCCTGAAGCTGCTCATTCCATTCTGAATGCTGACGTATCCCCAAACAGCGGTTTACGACATATATGGTGTGGCCGTATTCAGGAAAAAATGCATGACAAATTGTGGGGTGTATTTTTTCTCCAGTTGGCACTTGTGAAAATGGAAAATTGGGGTTAAAGCAATTTTATGTTGGAAATAAAAGTAAATTTTTCATTTTTACAGCCATGTGTTTGTAAATTCTTTGACATGCTTGTTGGGTCAAAGCATTCACTTCACCCCCATTAAGTATTACTATCCGTCTTAAAAGCAGAGAAAATCTAATTATGAAAATAGCTAATTTTTCCAAATTTTCGGCAAATTTTGGATTTTTTTTATGCATAAAGGTAAATCTCATCAACTCAAATTCACCACTAACAAGAAGTATGATGTGTCACCAGAAAACAGTCTCAGAATGGCTCGGATAAGTAAAAGCGTTCCAAAGATATTGCCAGATAAACTGACGCATGTCCGATTTGAAAAATGGGGCTCCGGCTTTTGGTCCAAACTGGCTGTCGCTTGAAGGGGTTAATATATTTAAAATAAAGTAATATTTAAGTGTTTTCATTTTCTTAATTCCCGGAGAACCCCTTTAAGTAAGAACGCATGTTACAGAAAGCCTTCTGAGACTAGTTTATGTTCCAAGCAAAGTTAATGAAAGCACTTCATGGGTTTGCTGCCTGATAAAACAATGGCTGGAAGGGTGTGTTGCTACTGTAGCTTTAGTTTCACTCGGGTTCTTCTTGTACTAAAGTATATTAGTCCATTTTTTTATATCCTTTGAATTGAATTCATCTCATGTAACGTGTGCAGAATGTTTTTTTTTTAGGTTCAGGTTGTCTGATGCAGGTTTTGTAACTAAAACCAGGATTGGATTACAAAATAGAGCAGAGATAGTCTCTCTCCTGTCGTTCTAGCTTCAAAAACTGCATCAGAAAACCCAAACATGTAAACCCAGCCTGCAGATGGAACACTTTTATTCTAAGGCCTCTTTCACACGGGCGTCTCGTGTGAGGGCTAGACAAGATGCGGTGCGTTACGAGAAAATACGTTATTTTTGCCGCGCGAGTGAAAAGAGTTTTAATGCGTTTTGCACACGCGTGAGAAAAATCAGTATGTTTGGTACTCAGACCCGAACCCGGACTTCTTCACAGAAGTTCGGGTTTGGGTTCAGTATTTTGTAGATTTTATTATTTTCCCTTAATGCTTAATAAAATAGTGATGGAGATGTTAGAATTTTTTTTTTAAACTCACCTAATTCACTTGACCGCCCAGCCTGGCTCGTCGTCTTCTTTCAGGACCTGGAAGGAAAAGGACCTTTGGTGACGTCATCTTCATTCAGCAGGACCTGCGCTGACAGAGCGCGATCGCGTCATCAAAGTTCCTTTGGCAGGTCCTGAAAGAAGACGAGCTGGGCTGCGCGGTCAAGTGGATGAGGTGAGTTTATTTTTTTATTTTTTAACCCCTCCATCACTATTTTACTAAGCAATCTGTATTGAGAATGCTATTATTTTCCCTTATAACCATGTTATAAGGGAAAATTATAAAGATCGGGTCCCCATCCTGATGGTCTCCTAGCAACCAATCGTGAGAATCGCACTGCATCCGCACTTGCTTGCGGATGCTTGCGATTTTCCCGCAGCCCCATTCACTTCGATGGGGCCTGCCTTGCCCGAAAAACGCACATTATAGAGCATGCTGCGATTTTCACGCAACGCAGAAGTGATGCGTGAAAATCACCGCTCATGTGCACAGCCCCATAGAAATGAATGGGTCCGGATTCAGTGCGGGTGCAATGCGTCCTCCTCACGCATTGCACCCACGCGGAAAACTCGCCCGTGTAAAAGGGGCCTAAGTGTTAAGACCTGTAGTAAAACTTTACTGCATGCCTCCCACCAGCCCGCTCTCCTCTGCAGAAGGAAGACTTGGCAGATATGAGAATCACAGCCCTACCCCTTGTAACGGGGTACTGTGTCTGTGAAGCGGGACTGTATTTTACAAAGATTTTTTTCCCTTCGCAACATTTAATACATCCATCAGAAAAGCAACATTGTAGCGGGTGACCTGCTGTATTTTACAAAGATTTTATTCCCCTTCACAACATTTAACACTTCCATCAGAAATGGATATTCTTAAAAATCAATGAATAGAAAGCAATCTATTTTTAGAATTTTTGGCTGTTTTTATTTTTCATTTCAGCTTGTCAGCTTGAAAATTAAATACAAAACTTTGTCCTTCTGTAGGAGTCGGCACAGACATATAAAACTCATCTATAGATATTTAAAGGGGTGTTGTCACTTTAGAAAAGCTTTTATTACGTAGAGGAAGTTAATACAAGGCAGTTACTAATGTATTGTGATTCTCCATATTGCCTCCTTTGCTGGCTAGATATATTTTTCCATCACATTATACATGGCTCATTTCCATGGTTACGACCACGCTGAAATCCTTCAGTGGTGGCCGTGCTTGTACAGTGTAGGAAAAAGCACCAGCTTGTGTGCACTCCTACGGTCTCAGCCACCAGAGAGGCCAGCATTTTTTCCTATAGTGTGCGAGCAGGGTGGGCGTAACCATGAAATGAGCAGTGTATAATGTGATTGAAAAATGAATCCAGCCAGTAAAGGAAGACTATTTCTCTACAGCAGGCCCCTCTATCCAGCCGGCTTCCCCTATGACCCAAAATCTTCCATCAGCTTTTTTTTTTTTTTTTGAGAAGGGCCAGGCCCCCTGACATACAATTAGTTAATCTGTCAGCTAGGCCCCTGGCCTAGGATAAACTAACAGTATTAAAAAGGGGCCTATCATTTGTCCCTACCACTCGTTTCAAACCCTTTACGTGAATTGAGGATCTTAGTTTATTTGCATGTAAACTCAAACTGTAATCACTGTATTAGGCCTCATTGCCTGGCCGTGGCCGTATTGCGGCCCGCAAACAGTAATCATGGATGCGGACCCATCCACATGTTCTATTTTTTTGCGTTGAGGAAGGATCACGGACCCATTCAAATTGCGTTCCCCAATGCACGGAACGGCGGCACAACGGCCGTGTGCATGAGGCCTAAGACAAAATGAGTTTGTGCTTACACTTATCAGGTTTGTCCTTACTCATCATTTTTTTTTCTTTTTGTTGCCCGCTTCTACCATCAGCTCAGGGGTAGAAGCGGCCGTGCTAATCTCCACCTGGGTTAGTGGGAGGATAACACGGTATTTTCCAGCAGAGGAGATGTGGTGGAATCCCAAAATAGCCTTTTGGGCTAGGTATATTGATGTTGTGTTTTTAGTCTGGACAGGCACTAGTGAGGAATTTACCAAGTTTGTAACAGCACTCAACCTCAGCCTCAACTTTACATCTGAAATCAACCAAGATTCGCCCACTTTTCTTCACGTTGGGGTCCCTAACGCTGACGGTAAACTGTCCACATCACTATATCGTAAACCAGCTGCCACCAACAACCTCCTCCATTGGCAGAGTTTTCATCCCTCCTCTCTCTGCTGAAGTATACCTAGAGGTCAATATCTGCAATGCGCAGAAACTGCTCTACGCAGGCTGACTTTTACGCAGAGGCCAGGGTACGTTTTGACCTATTTAGGGTCCATTCACACGTCCGTTTTTTACGGATCCTATTTTCCAAGAATTCTTTCCGTTTGTCATCCGTTTTTTGCGGATCCGCAAAAAAAAACGGATAGAAGAATACATTTTCCTATTCCAATAAAGTTTTATCCGCAATTTTCGGATTAGAATAGGACATGTTTTATTTTTTGACAGACACTATGTACTGAGAAAATTATGCGGACAGCACACTTTGTGCTGTCCGCATATTTTATAGACCCATTGAAAATCAATGGGTCCGAATTCTGTCCGCAACTATTCCGAAAAATCGGGATCAGATGCGGAACTAAACAACGGACGTGTGAATGGACCCTTAAGGCGAGAGGATATCCCTCCAGTGTCCTCCACTCAGCTTTCCATTCTGCTGAATGTCAGGATAGAGATCATGGATATGATCCTCCAGCCCTTACGTTTTTTGCGATTGAGGCAGTTCGTCCATCACTGAGATGTGGTGATTGGGATAGACGCATATTACAACGGATATATAGATTCTAATCTCTGAGGCTTTAATAAAATTCACTTTTACCTGCTTCCTTTAGCCTCAGTACTTCAGTAAATTCACAATTAGAATCATTTATCGAAGGGTACTTTCACACTAGCGTTTTTGTTTTCCGGCAATGAGTTCCATCGTCAGGACTCAATACCTGAAAAAAAACGCTTCCGTTTTCTCCTAATGCATTCTGAATGTACAGAAATGTCTTCAGTTCAGTCACTGTACGGCGTTTTAGATGGAGATAATACCGCAGCATGCTGCGGTTTTATCTCCGTCCGAAATGCTGCAACACTTGCCGTAATGCCGGATTCGGTATTAATTCCCATAGGAATGTATTAGTGCCATTAAAAATACCACATTGCCAGATCCCTTCTTTCGGTCCGCCCATGCTCAGACCTTTAAAAATGTGAAAAAAATATAAAACGGATCAGTTTCTCTGGATGAGAAACGGAGAGACGGATCCTTTCTTGCAATGCATTTGTGAGACCGATCCAGATCCGTCTACAAATGCTTTCCGTTTGCATGCAGATTGACGCAAGTGTGAAAGTAGCCTTAGTCAGCATATCAGCAAGAGAAATTGCCTTAAATATGTGTTTTTTGCATTTTTTATTTGCTTCTGTATCTTGGCCACCTTTTTATGGAGCCCACTTGTTCGCAAGAATGTTCCACACTTAGAATGCCAACCAATAGCGTGACTTCCTAGTCTGGCATTATGTGCCCATTATAGAGGTTTCCATAACAACCCAGCCATTTTTCTTCACTGCTGTAGGTCAGCTTTAGGCTAGGGCTACACGACGACATGTCGTGCGACAATAAGTCGCAAGACACATAGGGCACAACTGCACTGCTACATGTGTCACACGACAATTTTTATAATGATAGTCTACAGTGTTGCACTTCGACATGTGACATGCTGCTACAGTCACAGCATGTCACATGTTGCAGTGCAACACCATAGCCTAACATTATATTGTTGAGACAAAATGTTGCGCGGCACATGTCGTCATGTAGCCCTAGCAGGGTTCTGTGGAGGTCACTGTTAAAAGGGCGGACACTGTGGAGGTCACTGTTAAGGGGGCATGGTCCACTATTAACCGCTTGCCGACCGCCGAACGCACGGAATCGTCCAGGCGGCGGCAAGTTTGTTCCTCCTGGACGCATCCGTGCGTCATCTCGCGAGAGCCGAGATCTGCTGTGAACGCGCGCACGCGCGAGCGCGCGTTCACAGCAGAGCGCGGCTCTGCAGTTGTACTACAGCCTGCCAGCGATGATCAATCGCTGGCAGGCTGTAAATGTAAAATAAATGAGATCAAAGTGGTATATCAGACGCTGTGTTGCTAACAGCGTCTGATATACCTAATACCTGGTCCTCTGGTGGTCCCATTTACTGGGATCGACCACCAGAGGACCAGGTAACTAATGTAAAGTTGCACCAAACACTACACTAACCCCACCCCCACCCCCCTCACTTTATAACCACTATTAACCCCTTGTTAACCCCTGATCACCCCATATAGACTCCCTGATCACCCCCTGTCACTGATCACCCCCTGTAAGGCTCTATTCACATGTCCATATGTGTTTTGCGGTTCAGCGGATCCACAGATCCGTGCCACGGATCCGCGGCGCGGATCCGCAAAACACGGACACCGTCAATGTGCTTTCCGCATTTTGCAGATCCGCACATTGCCAGAACTATATAGAAAATGCTTTTCTTGTCCGCAATTGCGGACAAGAAAAGGGCATATTCTATATTTTTCTTGAGCGGAAATGCAGACCCGTAAGTGCGGATCCGCAATTCCGGATCCGAGCGGGACAAAGTCTGTCCCCATAGAAATGAATGGGTCCGCAATTCCGTTCCGCAAACAGAATTTCGGACGTGTGAATGGGGCATAAGGGTCCCTTATCACCGCCAGTTAGTTAGCTACTTGTTAGGTAGCTAGCGCCCAGCCCACCGCACCGCAGTCACTGATTTTGGCAGAGATTTTTCATCCACATTGATCGATGCGAATGAAAAAATCTGTGCCGTTCATTTATTTTTTTTTTCAGCCCAGAGGCTGAACGGAAAAAAATCTCATTACCCGTATGCTCAATATACGGAGAATCGCAGAAACTCCTAATGCTGGCCATACGTGTAATGATTGCGGGAGACCCTCAAATGCCAGGGCAGTACAAAAACCCCACATGTGACCCCATTTTAGAAAGAAGACACCCCAATTTTATTTTTGTCACAAGTTAGTGGAATATGAGACTTTGTAAAAAAAAAAATAAAATCAATTTCCGCTAACTTGTGCCAAAAATTTTTTTCTGTGAACTCGCCATGCCCCTCACGGAATACCTTGGGGTGTCTTCTTTCCACAATGGGGTCACATGTGGGGTATTTATACTGCCCTGGCATTTTAGGGGTCCTAAAGCGTGAGAATCCAAATGCGTAAAAATGCCCTGTGAAATACTAAAGGTACTCATTGGTTTTAGGGCCCCTTTGCGCATCTTGGCTGCAAAAAGTGGCACACATGTGGTATCGCCGTACTCAGGAGAAGTAGGGCAATGTGTTTTGGGGTGTATTTTTACATATACCCATGTTGGGTGAGAGAAATATCTCTGTAAATGACAACTTTTTAAATTTTTTATACAAAGTTGTCAATTTACAGCGATATTTCTCACACAAGTATGGGTATATGTAAAATACACCCCAAAACATTGCCTACTTCTCCTGATACGGCGATACCATGAGTGACACTTTTGCAGCCTGGATGTGCAAAGGGGCCCAAATTCAACGAGTACCTTTAGCTTTACATGGCTGCTCACAATTTAGCCCCGCCCAAAATGCCAGAACAGTACAAACACCCCACATGTGACCCCATTTTGGAAAGAAGACACCCAAGGTATTCGCTGAGGGCATAGTGAGTCCATGAAAATTTAACTTTTGTCAAAAGTTAGCAGAAAGGAGACTTTTTGAGAAAAACAATAAAAAATCAATTTCCGCTAACTTGTGCCAAAAAAAAAATCTTCTGTGAACTCGCCATGCCCCTCATGGAATACCTTGGGGTGTCTTCTTTCCAAAATGGGGTCGCATGTGGGGTATTTATACTACCCTGGCAATTTAGGGGACCTAAAGCGTGAGAAGAAAAATGCATAAAAATGCCCTCCTAAAAGGTACTCATTGGTTTTAAGGCCCCTTTGCGCACCCAGGCTGCAAAAAAGTGTCACTCATGTGGTATCGCCGTACTCAGGAGAAGTAGGGCAATGTGTTTTGGGGTGTATTTTTATATATACCCATACTTTGTGTGAGAAATATCGCTGTAATCGACAACTTTTTAAATTTTTTTAAACAAAGTTGTCAGTTTACAGAGATATTTCTCTCACCCAACATGGGTATATGTAAAATACACCCCAAAACACATTGCCCTACTTCTCCTGAGTACTGGCAATACCACATGAGTGACACTTTTTGCAGCCTGAGTGCAAAGGGGCCCAAATTCAACGAGTACCTTTAGCTTTACATGGCTGCTCACAATTTAGCCCGCCCAAAATGCCAGAACAGTAAACACACCCCACAAGTGACCCCATTTCGGAAAGTAGACACCCCAAGGTATTCACTGAGGGCATAGTGAGTCCGTGGGAGATTTCATTTTTTTGCCAGAAGTTAGCAGAAATGGAAACTTTATTATTTTTATTTTTCCTCAGAAAGTGTCATTTTCCGCTAACTTGTGAAAAAAATGAAATGATACATGAACTCACCATGCCCCTCCGTGAATACTTTGGGGTGTCTTCTTTCTAAAATGGTGTGATTTGGGGGTATTTATACTATCCTGACATTCTAGCACCTGAAGAAACATGACAGGTGCTCAGAAAGTCAGAGCTGCTTCAAAATGCCGAAATTCACTTTTTGCACCATAGTTTGTAAACGCTATAACTTTTACCCAAACCAATAAATATACACTTATTGTATTTTTTTATCAAAGACATGTAGAACAATAAATTTTGCGAAAAATTGATATAGAAATGTAGTTTTAAAAAAAAAAAATTACAACAGAAAGTGAAAAATGTCATTTTTTTGCAAAAATTTAGGTAATTTTTGATTAATAGCAAAAAAAGTAAAAACGTCAGCAACAATGAAATACCACCAAATGAAAGCTCTATTAGTGAGAAGAAAAGGAGGTAAAATTCATTTGGGTGGTAAGTTGCATGACGGAGCAATAAACGGTGTAAAGTAGTGTAGTGCAGAATTGTAAAAAGTGGCCTGGTCATTAAGGGTGTTTAAGCTAGGGGGGCTGAAGTGGTTAAAGGGGCAACTGCTGTGGAGGTCACTGTTAAGGCAGCAGGGTACTGTGAGGTCACTGTTAAGGCAGCAGGGTACTGTGAGGTCACTGTTAAGGCAGCAGGGTACTGTGAGGTCACTGTTAAGGCAGCAGTGTACTGCGAGGTCACTGTTCAAAGAGCGGGGTACTGTGGAGTTCACTGTTAAGGGGGCGGACCCCTGAGAAGGTCACACTCAAGGGGGTACTGTAAAACTCACTGTTAAAGGGGCAGGCTGCTGTGAAGTAAAAGTTAAGGGCATGGGCTGCTGTGGAGGTCCCATTTTAAAGTGGCGGGGCACTGTGGAGGGTCATGTTAGGGGTATGTAGAATATTTTTCATGGCACAACCCATTTAATAGGTGGTATAAACTAGACAGTCGCGCAACAAATAGGGAACAACTACACTGCGCCATGGATTTTTTTGTGACTGTCGTGTTGCAGTTCCTGTGACACACGTCATGTAGCGCTAGCCTGATGGTGCATCGGATTTATCATCCAGCATCAGCCGCTGTGATAAGTCTGGCTAATCTTGGGACATCTTTAGTCTGTTTGCACTGTCCTAGACAGTATTAGTAAGTCTGCCCTACTGTATCTGCCTATTCACTTCCCCATAAAGACATAAAATCAATACATAGACATGTTTATTCTTACTGGTATTGCATAGGTAGGTGCTTGTCCAATATGTCTGCATTCAGAATGTAGAATAAAATGAAATCTAAAATTCCTGCCTCAAAGGAACCAATTTGATTTGTCCCTTTAAATCTTCCATTTCCTTTCCACTGCTTATATTTCAGTAGGCTTTTTACAGAGTACTGGAATGTGTTTCCACGACTAGGAAACCTCAAACAAGTAACACCATTCCCTTATCTACAAATAGACAGTGGCAGCGCTTCAGCGAAGGAATTCTACGTAGAAGAAAGTGATAAAGAGATAAGTCCCCAGCAGTCATAGCAGGCATATTTCCGGGGAATTTCATGTAGGTTGCATTGGTACGTAGAACAAACGACAATGCTTTTCAGAAAATATTATATTAAGAATAGTTGAGCTAAAATCATCGCCCAGTGTAAACCGTTCACAACAAACTCCTCCAAAATGATCGCTTGTCTTCAGCCCATCTCCCCGTATTAAGAGGGAATGTGAAGTGTATGAGATGAGGGTTCACAATCAGTGAAAATGAGAGTAAGGCTAGGTTCAGACGACGACATCCTAGCCTAATAATGAGTTCGGATCGAGGAGGGTTCACCCCTTCGCAATCAGTGAAAATAAGAGTAATAATGAGTTCGGATCGACTTACGTATCGTCCCTCGGTTCTCGTTATGGCCAGAGAATCCGTCTTTTAGAGGATTTCCACAATGTGAAAATGTTATTACATGTAATACATATATTAGGGTACAGTAGTCAAATGTAGCTGAAATATTTCTCAACAAATCTATTACATCTAGGGCACGTGGTAGATTTAAAAAAGAAAAACGACTGTGTGCACTAAAATCTGCACCGTTTTTTTTTTTTTTTTTTTTTAGTAAAACATAAGGAGACATTTATTAATCAAAATGTGCCAAAATTGGGAAGTGCAGAATCACCCATAGACTACAATGGTAAATCATTGCAGTCTATGGTAGGAGTGCTTAGGGTACTTTCACACTAGCGGCAAGGTACTCCAGCAGGCTGTTTCGGCGGGTGAACAGCCTGTTTGATCCGTGCTGCCCCTAGTGCATGTGTGCCCCCAGACTACCGCTCCGGCCCCATTGACTATAATGTCGTAGTTTTATTCCGGCCGCCTCTCGGTATGTTTGCCGGGCCGCCCGATTATAGTTAATGCAGCCAGAGCTGTAGTCCGGGGGCACGCGTGCCCTAGCGGCAGCACGGATCCGACAGGCTGTTGACCCGCCTGAACAGCCTGCCGGAGTTCCTTGCCGCCAGTGTGAAACTAGCCTTAGACGGTCACATGCTAAAGTCCTGTAGGGGAACTTAGAAAGATGTAATGAAAAGGAAAAAAAGAAAAGTTTAAATATAAAAAAAAATTCAAATCGCACCTATTTTACATAAAAAAAAAAAAAATGCACATCATCAGTATCACTATGTCCCAAAATGCTCACACTATTAAAATATAAAAGTATTTATCCCTTCCAGAAAAAAAACTAAATAGCTGTAAAAGATATAAAAAGCCATACACAGCCCAATCAATGAAAAATGAATCAGTGGTGTTCATGAAAACTACAGGTATCTTTGTAAACGCATTAACCTCAAGATAATGCCTTATTTTTACTCTGTAAAAAGCATGAAATTGTGTTTTTTAATTAAATTTTAATCTTAAAAATCCAATTTTTTTCTAATCTCACTTGGGGGCTTTTTTTTTTTTTTTTTTTTTAAATGTATAATGCATTGTAGTACTGTACTGCCTTTTACTAAAAGAAAACCAACTGTGGACATGCCTGAGGTACAGTTATTCCCTTTTGGGTGTTTTTTTTTTTTTTGGGGCAATTTTTCTGTTTGCCCTACAGGTGCTTTGACTGTGGCATCTAGTGGGTTAAATGGCAAGCATTGGAGCGTCTTCACAATACATCTTGTGCACGTTTAGGCCTATTGCACACGACCTTATGGCTTTTTCAGTATTTTGCGGTCCGCAATAAACGGATCTGCAAAAAATACAGATGTTGCACGTTTTTTTTTTTCCCATTTACACTCTGTTTTTTGCGTTCTGTATACGGAACTATTCATTTCAATGGGTCTGCAAAAAAACGGAATGTTCTCCGTATGCATTCCGTTTCCGTATTTCCGTTCTGTTCAAAGATAGAACTTGTCCTATTATTGTCCGCAGAGGCCAGCTGTTCCGTTCCGCAAAAAACAGAATGCACACGGACGTCATCTGTATTTTTTGCGGATCCGTTTTTTGCGGGCCGCAGAATACTGAAAAAGCCATACGGTCGTGTGTAAGAGGCCTCTCTCCGTGAATCGTCCTGCAACAGGGCGTGCCTGATAAAAGCACTTTAGGCTATATTTTGCGCAGTTGCTTTATATTCCAAAGCAGCTGCTTGAATGCTTGCTTGAGGAGGGTCTTCAAGGAACTGCAATTTACTACTGGTAGAAAATAGAAATTACGGCATTGGATTAATCATGTGTGGCACTTGTCTGTGTCCTGGGTTTTGACCTTTTGTAAAGCTAATGTTTACACTGGCGTAGTGTACACAGCTGAACCTCTCCAGGACTGGCACACGTACAGGACAGTTTTTTCAGGCCTAGACTACTTCTGTACGAACAGAAATATGCGTGTCTGTATGAATTCTTCATCCTGAAGATCAGCCCCAGAGGTTGGCTTCTGGGAACTAGGTGTGCATGTAAATCATAATTGGTGAAGGTCACTTTATGTGGTCAGATCTCCGAGAATCCACTAGTCCACAGTCCTTATTAAAAAAAAAAAATCGAAACCGGAATTAGGCCTCTCTCACACGAGCGTGACGGATTAGGTCCGGGTGCGTTCAGTGAAACTCGCACCATTTTGCATGCAAGTTCAGTCATTTTTGCCTGCGATTGCGTTCAGTTGTTAAGTTTTTTCCGCGCGGCTGCAATTCGTTTTGATGCGTTTTTCACGCGCGTGATAAAAAACTGAAGGTTTACAAACAATCTCTTCTAGCAACCATCGGTGAAAAACGCATTGCATCCGCACTTGATTGCGGATGCAATGTGTTTTTCACTGAAGCCCTATTCACTTCTATGGGGCAGGCATGCGTGAAAAATGCAGAATATAGAACATGCTGCGATTCTCACACAACGCACAAGTGATACATGGGAAAAAAATGCATGTACACAGACCCATTGAAATGAATGGGTCAGGATTCAGTGCGGGTGCTATGCGTTCACGTCACGCTTTGCACCCGCGCTGAAAACTCGCTCGTGTGAAAGGGGTCTTACAGCTGGGAGACATGACCTGCCACTGGCCTCCTCCAACCCACTGCATGAAAGGTCAATTCAACAAGAAGTTTACTATAAAAAGTCCACTCCATGTCCCTCTTCTGTGAACATGTGCCGCCTCCTCCTCCTCACACACAGCGGTTTTTCAGTAAAATGCTGTTTTTTGTTTGTGGTACATTTGCCAGTTTTTGCCGCTTTCTTTTTTAACTCGGATGGCAGTTTTTGTTTTTTTTTCTCAAAATGCAGCACGCTCTAGGGATGTCAAAAATTTGTGAAGAAGAAATTTATGGCTTTTCTACACGTCCAATAACTGCCTTAACAATAAAAAATGAAATTCTTGAAGAACATGAAGATCTGACCCTGTCTGTTACTAAGTAGCTTTCTAAACATGTTGATGTCTCTACTTGGTTACCAACTCCTGATGCAGTTATCACAATGAGGAAATTAAATATTCTGATGTTTGCCAACCTTGGCATAAATTTTGAGCATATCAGCATTTTAGGGTGGTTCTTCACCCCTGAGGGGCAGACCCTCCAGCATGGACGGACCTGTGGAGGGAATCACCAGAAGTTTTGGCTCCCCCGGCCCACTGCTGATCTCGGCATGCTCATCAGCATCCGGTTGGACACTGGTGACATGATGCACGGTATGCCACGTGACCTGTCAAGTGACACATGGGGCACACGTTGCCGCAGCGACCTCGTGACCCGTGTCAAACCAGACTTGAGAGCTGCAGCCATCCAAGTAGGGGAAGGGTGAAGGAGCTGGGGATCAGGTAAGTATGATTCCCTCCACAGGCCTGGTCACGCTGGGGATGGGGTTTGCCAGAGAGGCCCCCGGGGGTGAACAACCTTTTTACTGTTATCCTACTGTGAGATTTTTAAGGCCCCCATACAAATGAGGTTATTGTCGGCCGAACCCACTGTTTATCTAATGTGTATGTGGAGCTTCCAACTCCCCCCGATAAGAGTGGAGAGAAGGATTAGACACTTTGACATGCAACACCCGATCGATTTTACTCTCCAGGGAGAAGGGTCTGGCAGCAGCTTTCTCTTCTCTGGCGTGTTTGTACAGGGGAGGTCGGCCAAGATCTCTTGAAAGTGTATGGGGGAGCTATCGAAGGTGTGTGGCACCTTTAGGCTATGTTCACATTTTTGTTGGGAATTCGTTTTTTTTTCTGTTCCATCATAGGAGCAGAAAAACGGAGCATGGACGACACCAGTGGCACCTAACGGTCCCTAAAGACTTATAATGTAGTTGGTATGGTTCCATCACGGCGTCCATCATTTTACTAAGAAATATAGTCTGCATGCTGGAATTAAATATGACAGAATCTGTGGTGGAAGCGCTAAACAGGGCCTCCACAGCAGATGTGAACAGGGCCTTGCATTGTAAATATGTAAATATTTGTAATAGTGAAATACACTATGGCATTTGTGTATAAAGGCATTGTGCAAGAATGTTTTTTTTTTTTTTTTTTTCCTTTTTTGGCAAACCCCCCATTCTGCTGGACCCTCAAACAGAAGATTACTTACCTGATTCCCAGTGCCGGCTCCCCTCTTTCTCCAGCAGACATCACCGCAACCAGTGACCCCAGTGGTGTTTAGCACCCCTTGTATCATATGACCATTTGTCATGACGTAAAGGGTGCCAAACACCGCTGCGGCGATGTCAAACCAGATGTTCACATTGATGGAGCCCAGCGGGGCATACCAGGTCATCTTCCTTTTGCAGGTCCGGCAGAATGGGGAGTAAACCCAACCCCCGCGCAAAAGTATTTAAGCATGCAGTGCTGTTTTCCAGATAAAATGATAGACGTCTTGAAATATGTTTTCACATTAAGAAAGTCACTTTCTCTAAAGTATTGTCCGGAAGTCATTTTAGTTTTTTGTTTGTTTTTTTCTCAGCAGAAAATGCCAGAAGGGTCAGAAGACCACAACCACTGGTGGGCGTTCTGAGTCCCGTCCTATCCCGTCCTAATCCCGCACACATCCGGAGATGGCACAGAGCAGTCATCAGCTTGACATCCAGGTATTAAATGATCTGCAGCAACGCTTCCCTGAGATCCCACTTGAAGTGGTATCTCATTGCATGATGCAGGTATGTGCTAGCATCTTGAAAGTATCTTTGCTCTGTGTATTGTCGGTATTCTGCTATTTTACTAATATAGTTCTGATAATGCTACCTGACTACTTCGATCCTGATTGTCTGCATTTGTGTAAGGCTCTATTCACATTAAGCTTGAACCATACAGTAGGGATATATTTAGTTTTTTGTGGAAAAAAAAAGGCTATGTCCACATCTTATAGGCGCTATAAGGAGTCTCAATCGCAGGTTCTCTTTTTGGCAGGAAGAATAGCACTAGCTGATATCCGTTGGACTTCCTTGTGCGTCGATAGGATAGGTCACAACTGGTGTCAGGATCCAGCCCTGTATCATGGGTATCCATTTGTGTAAGAAACTACGATGCAGAGGTGAACAGAGCTTAAAAAACATATACTATTCACAAAAGGTTAGGGATATTTGGCTTTCGGTGGAAATTTTTGGAAAACATAAAAAGTGCACGCTGATTATTGTATCATGAAAGTAGGCCATTTAAGTAGAAGCATGAAATGGTGATTTCCTCATCTCAAACAATTTATTGAAACAAAAGCCAACACCAGTGGTGGGTATACCCCCCAAAAAATTTCAATGTCTAAATAACTTGTCATGTGGCCTTGAGCATCAATTACAACTTGACAACGACGTCTCATGTTGTTCACAAGTTGACTTATTGTCTGCTGAGGCATGGCATCCCACTCTTCTTGAAGGGAGGCCCTCAGGTCATTGAGGTTCTGGGGTACAGAGTTACGAGCCTCTACATGGCGACTCAGCTGATCCCATGGGTTTTCAATGGGATTCAGGTCTGGAGAAAGTGCAGGCCACTCGATTTGAGGTACCCCAGTCTCCAGCAGCCATTCCCTAATGATGCAGCCTTGATGAGCTGGTGCTTTGTCACCCATAAAGATGAAATTAGGCCTGTGTTGTTCATGCAGAGGCACAATGACTGGATTAATGATGTTATTCACAGTAGTATGGACTTGTCACTGTACCAATCACAAAGTGTAGGGCAATTCTGTATTGACTAGACACATACTGTAACACCACCACCAAAGGCAAACAGTGGCTGATGCATAGAGCTCTTCTTGACATCTCCAACATTGTTCGCGGCCATAATTTCTGCTCAGTGTGAATCGACTTTCATCAGTGAACAGCACTGAGGCCTACTGGTCCCTCATCCAGTGTAGATGCTCCTTGGCCCATGCTAGACGATGATGCCTGTGGTCAGGTACCCTTGCAGATCGCTAGCGTGCAGCCCACGCTGATGTAAACATTTTTAAATGGTCTGGTGTGTGAGGCATTCATCATTCGTTTCCGCAGGGCATTGTTCACAATGAAGCGGTCATCAATGTGAGATGTGGTCAAAGGACCTCCACTTCTATGCCTTTCTGTGACTCTTCCAGTCTCTCTGTATCTCTGTTGTAACCTGCTGATCACACTTTATGATACTCTTAGCTCGGTGGCCACTTCTGTTTGAGAACATCCTGCTTGAAGCCTCGCAATGGTGAGGTACTGTTGATCAATTGTTAGGTGTTGTCTTGGTCTCATAATGTCAAAATGTGAACAGCATAATGAGGAGGACTGTTTTAATACCAATTCTAATTGAACCAGGAAATTTATTGGGTGCATTTTTGGTTTATCCTAAAATTTCACCCACAAGCCAAGTATCCATAACTTTTTGTGAGTAGAATATACCAGTGCACATGCTTTTTACAACATAGAGAATGTCATTAAAAGTGTATGTACAACTTTGAGCAACATTGTATATACTGTATGTCACTGTGAGGAGGTTGTCTACTTGAGAACCTCCTGAATTAGAATGGGCACCATATAAGAATACATATCCCATACCGCAGGAGAAATGCATGGTTGCTAACAGCTTCACCCAACCATAATACGGGGGGTTTCTCAGCAACTGTACCTGTGGTAGGCAGCCAATTGTTAGGTTGGTCCAGGGGTTGTCCACATGGGACATCTGCCTTAGTTAGATTATATTTGGTAGTATTTCATGAATACATTATTATTTCTGTTGTTAGCGATCATGCTTCTGTATTTGAAATTACCGATCAGACAGCGATAAATCCATGAAAATGTGATATACTAGAGATGGGTAGACGGATGGGTGGATTTTATACACGCTTAGTCTCAGATTTACTAATCCTGTAGATGTAGGCTTAGACAGGATGTCCAGATCTGCACCAGATTTATCACAGTGGCTCAGGCTGGATGGTGAGTATGGTGCAGGGATAGACACTTGTCTTACTGTATACAAACTGTGGGTTGGCTCACTTTGAGATGGAATTTTATACTAGAATTGTGGTGGAGTTTTGGTGCACAAGGGTGCATCTTAGGCTTCCTGCTGAGCCCTGCCCACCTATTCGAGCAAGTTGGAAAAAGTGTAGGAACGCTTGTTGCACCAAAATGCATCACTTTTTAGGCACAAACACATCAGTAAACCTAAATGCGCTAAAACATTTTTATTCTTCACTGTAGACAAGTACGTGATCTGGCAAAACTACTGGGCTATCTGTCCACCTAAAAACATCTCAAGCTTGACCACAGTTGGCATAAGTTATATAGTCCTACAGCTCAGGATCTTTATAAAGGGGATTATACACACTGAATCTACAAAGTAACTCGAGCTGTGATGACCTTTCAGATATTGGTTGGCACCAGTAATACATGACTCTGCGTGATTGGTCTTTTTGTTAAAGGGGTTGTCTCACTTCAGCAAATAGCATTTATTATGTAAAGGAAGTTAATACCAGCCACTTACTAATTTATTGTTGTTATCCTTATTGCCTCCTTTGCTGGCTGGATTTATTTTTCTATCACATTATACACTGGTCGTTTCCATGGTTACAGACCACACTGCAATTCATCAGTGGGGGTCGTGCTTGCACACTATAGGAAAAAACACTGGCCTATGTGTGCTCCCATGTTCCTGGCCACCAGAGAGGCCGGCACTTTTTCCTATAGTGTGCAAGCACGGCCACCACTGCTGGATTGCAGGGTGGTTGTAACCATGGAAACGAGCCATGGTATAATGTGATGGAAAAAAGAATCCAGCCAGAAAAGCAAGTAATATGGATAATAATAATAATACATTAGTAAGGGCCTTGTATTAACTTCTTCTACATAATAAATGTTATTTGCTGAAGTGACACAACCCCTTTAAAGAGGTTCTCCTGGAGTACAGTATTGATGAGCTATCCTCAAGGTAGCTCATCCCGGCACCTGTGCCAGTCAGCTGTTTGAAAGGGCAGCCGCACTCGGACAAGCGCTGTTGCCCCCTAGCCGCACAGCAACATACATAGTATAGCGGCTGTGTTTGGTACTACAGCACAAGCTCATTCACTTGAATGGGACTGATCTGTACATAGGCAATGTGAACCTGATGTCACTGGTCTAGGAAAAGGCCATAGTGCTCCCCAATAGAGATGAGCGAACTTTAAAAAATTGTTTGGCGTTCGGGTTGTGGTAATCGCCGCATCCTGTTATGGATTCCACTACCTAAATGCTGAAATCCAGTGCTGAGCCACGCCCCCTGCACTGATCACATGACGGTGACGTCACCCCAGGTCCTTCGGCTGTTCAACAGTTCGGGTTGGTGGAAGCCGCCCCTTATGGATTCCATATGCCGGGATAGTCCGCAGTAGTGGAATCCATAACGGGATGCGGCGATTACCACAACCCGAACGCCAAACTATTTTTTAAAGTTCGCTCATCTCTACTCCCCAACAATATTTTGCCCCCGAAAAACCCCTTTAACAGACAGGCACCAAACTAGTGTCTGACTAGAGTGCTAGATAACATCCTGCAATGCACCATAACACAGTCATGCATTACAGACTGCATTTAGTAACCAATATCCGTTAGACAGAAACGGGCATGGTGTAATACTCATCATACACATGGATAAGAAGAACATGCCACAGGAGGTATCAATCCAATGTATGCATAGAAACACCACAAATAATGCAATATCAAAATACCATGACATCAAGAGGGTCAGAGCAACAGTAACTGTCACCAAAAGTGTAAAGTGAGAACTGGACCATATGGCGCTTGATGCACTTGTGTTTTTTCCTTTCGCAGATACTCGTCATTCTGTTCTCTAAATGCAGAAAGTAATCTTTCATTTTCCCATTCATTTCTACTGCGTTTTCATGCGCTAAATGATGGTCTTTTGTGCACAGTGCGGCATGACGTGTGTTGTACTATGGAGAACTGTAGTATCACAGTCATGTCTGGCTAATTCAGGGTGGTGCTGCATCGTGTACTGTCTGTGTCATTGCTTTCTTCTGCCCCTAATTACCAATCATAAATCTAATTGTTTCTTGGCACCTCCGAGAACAATAGCTTGCAGTTAATCTATGCTTCTTCATTAGTCTTATGGCAAGGAAATTTATTAATATTTACAGTACAAGTACAGCCCACAAATAAAAGTGGCTTGTCAGGGCGTCTGGAAAAATGGTAACGGTGCCCATAAAAGAAAATAAAATACTGTAGAGAAGGATAAGGTGGCACAGAAATCAAGGTGTTCTACCCAGGGACCCTATTCACTCAGCCTAGCTCTGTTATTAGAAGGAAAAATGGGAAATTTCTAGTTTGCTGATATGTATTTTGGCAGTATTAGAATATGCTAGAAAGCCAAACAAACCAAAAATGGCACCTCAACATTTTCATGTTTTCATGAAATTTTCCTAGAAGGGCTCATGCACACAACCTTTTTGCGGATCCACAAAACACAAATGCGGGACACAGTGTGCTGTCCACATCTTTTGTAGGAATCGGTCCACATCCGATCCACAAAAAATACAGATCGGATGCGGCGTGAACTTACGGTCGTGTGCATAAAGCCCTTTCTGAACACCATGTTCAGTATGGATTTCTCAAAATACACATAATAATGTGCATAAAGTAAATTTTGTGATGGTTTCACGGTGACATCAGGGGAGAGGGGTAAAAGCCTTGTTAGGTAAGGGAGGAGCAGACAGCAGGGAAGGACAGCGGGCTTGGGCACTTTGAAAAGGAAAGTCTTCCCAGCTGGGCACTTTGGAGCCGTTTTTCATGGGAGTTATAGTGCTTTTCCTGGACACAGAATAAACACCAGATGACATAAAGGGATGGTTATAATGTTCTGATGGCCATTGCTGGTAGTTATATTGGGGAAATTGACGCAACAGTCTTCCTTTAAGGATAGGTAATCGATGTCAATTCCTGGAAAACTGTTTTAGGTACATAGACGTTTGAGAAAAGTACGTTTAATGGCTCGGCAGAGGCGAACGTTCACGTGTTGTGAATATGGACAAAGGGCAGGTCGCTGCCAGACAACTCTGGTGGCGATAGATCCGAGATGTTGAAATCTAGCAATCCGATCCTTTATTCCTCTGACAACTGCTTTGTTTGTTTTTTTTGCTCCAATGACTGCAGTGGGGAAAACCGCATCGAACCGTTCCAAGATCATTTGCTAAAACCGTGTGCATTTATTTGTAAATGTATGTATATCATGTACTAATTATGGGTCAATATCTACTTTCTAGTTTTCGCATATATTTGAAGATTGCCTAGGGAAAGCACATGCTGATTTTGTTTTAGCCATTTCTCCTTGTGATTTTCTTCTGTTTCTTTTTATTATCTGATTAAAGAACAATGGCAACATTGAAGCTTGCCGCAGAGTGCTGAGCCAAGAAAGCTGCAAGTACCTTTATATGGAGGGCCACAATCCAGAGGACAGCAGAACCAACGGCAATCTTTTGCACATCAATCTTGGCATCCATTCAGGCACTAATTTCCAGGGAGGAGATGGAACACAAGTGAATGGACGTCCCCTGGTTCACAGTTCAAGTGACGGCCACATTGACCCACAGCGTACTTCTGGCAAGTTTATCTGTTTGGTTGAGCCCCAGTCGGCGCCAGCAATTGTGGCACAGAATTTCAACCCATTTTTCTTGAATGACCAGAGTCGAAACTCGCCGACTCCACCCCCACAGCCTCTTCAGCAGCAAGGTGTGAACACCTCAGCTATGCAAGCTTCGCTGCCAACATATATGCACTTACCTCACTATAGTCCAAATCCTATTACCGTAACAGTGTCGCAAAATATACCTTCTGCTCACAACGTGCCAAGAGCTTTACAAATTGTTCCCCAAGTTCAGAGCAATCCTTACGGGACTCCAAATTCCATTTACATAAGGCAGTCATCACAGAATTCTCCAGGCCGGCAAACCCCACAGAACTCGCCTTGGACGCAATCTCCTCCAGTTCCTCTGCCTAGCTATAGTCCTTGTCCTCTTCCTTTATACTCGCAAGGTTATCAACCTACACAATATTCTCCAAAGCAGAGTCAGATCCCACAGTCTGCTTTTTGTTCCCCTCCCGCATCTCAATGCACATCTCCTTACAGCTCTCCGCAGCATCACAGCCACCAGACTTCCCATGTGTTTATGCCACCTAGTCCATCGACCGCTTCACCTCATTCTTATCAGCAAGCTCCCCCTTCTTATCCTAAACAAAGTAGCTTATCCTATCTTCCCTATGGATCTGGCATGAATAAGGCTCCTATGAACAAGATAGAAATTACTGTGGAGTCACCACAAAGACCAGGAACGGCGATGAATAGAAGTCCTTCACCAATAAGTCATCAGTCTTCCCAGAGGAGCCAACAGTCGGCATATGCCTCGAATGCACGGCCAGGGTCTCCATCAAGAGCTATGCCTGGCCAGCCAAAGACTCCTTATGGTGTTAACCCATTGTATATTACATACACCCAACCACCTGCCACTTCGGGCTCTCCAACCCCTTCTCCTCGTGTCCTGATGTCTCCATCTAACCCGGCTTTTTTAAAAATCACTGTTGCACGGGCTCCTACTGAAAACCTTTTAAATATTGTGGACCAAGAGCAGCATCCAGGGACTCCAGAACCTATACAGCCCATTTCTTTGATGCCAATTTCAGGTGTAGAAAAAGGTGTTCCTAAATACCACAGAAGTTCAAGTTCTGGCTCAGATGATTACGCGTATACACAAGGTACTCTTTTCTTCTTCTTCTTTTTTGGCAAGTGGGTAATTAATTGTCATCGTTAATACACTGAAGTCATGTTTAATAATGCAGAAATTGTGATGATTAAGTGAACAGCTTTTTAATTGTTTATATTCAGCATCTTTTAAAGCGGGATTTTTTTGACAATTTAAGAAATGCACTTTTGCTGTAAGCCACTGAATACCTATGCAGAGATGTGATTACATTACCGAGAGCTTCTGATGACGTCTTGGGCTACTTTCACACTCACGTTTGGTGCGGATCCGTCATGGATCTGCACAAATGCATCCGTTCAGATAATACAACCGCATGCATCCGTCATGAACGGATCCGTTTGTATTATCTGTAACATAGCCAAAATGTCTTGAACACCACTGAAAGTCAATGGGGGACGAATCCCTTTTCTATTGTGCCATATTGTGTCAGTGAAAACGGATCCGCCCCCATTGACTGCAAGCAGCGTTTTGGTGTCCGCTACAAAGCGGAATGGAGGCGGAACAGAGCAAAACTGAGGCATTCTGAGCGGATCCTTTCCATTCAGAATGCATTAAGGCCAAAACTGATCCTTTTTGGACCGCTTGTGAGATCCCTGAACGGATCTCACAAACGGAAACCAAAACGCCAGTGTGAAACTAGCCTTAGTTGCCAACAATTCCAGATCTACCCGGATTGCCCGAATTTTCGGAAACAATCCCAGCACTGGCCTATGTAATGGGACCGCAAAGGTGTCTTTACACATACAGATATCTGTAGCGGAGTATTATTACCCAGATTCCTGTGCCCAGCGGGCCCAACTTCTGCCCCGTATATTCTCAGGCTATAGTAATGTGTACATGCATCCTGTAATGTTGTTAAGATGCATAATACAGGGACAGGTCTACTGCACTGTTGGCTAATAGGACACAGTGGATTAATGGGTCCGTGGTATTGGTAAGGGGATCACTTCTTGCCCCCCTTCCTCTCTAGCGACTGATCGCCACTGAATATGCATGCCAATAGGATCGCCGTCAGCCTCTGGTGACAGCAGGGTGGGAAAACGCCTCATGGTAATATGGCAGGTTATGAGTCCATCCATCTTAGTTAGGTTTTATTAGGCAAATGGTGCAATTTGTGTATTTTTGGGGATAATAGTGCAGCAGACCTGTCCAGCTGTCAATAACACACTGGACACCCTCCTGATTCTTCATTGTAATTCTTAGATTTAAAGCCTCCTCTGCAATCTAACATGATCTCTTAGTTCATCAGACCTGTGAGTATCTTCACGCTGCCCTAGCTTTCCAAGTAAAACGGCAGGCAGCTCTAGTTGTAATGTTTCTATGGTGTCTGCATTGTGTAATGTTCCCTATGAGTCAGAAGCATGCACTGTGCTTAATCCATAAATCCATGTGGGATTAGGCTGATAATGCTACTATGCACATACTGGAAATAAATACCAACTGCATGTACCGTAAAGGGTTACTTCCCCTGGATTTCAAAGGTATGTGTATTGCTGATTATAGAAATAAGGTTTGCTAAAAATGCTGTTCTATACCCCGGTATACGAAGATGCTGAAGACCTGCAGCTGACGTGACCAGTGTGCTTGTCTCATGAATATGAAGCTCTTGTGCAATGCATTTATTCTTCTAATTCATGCACGGAGATTCAGAATAAAAGTAGATAACTTCACCATTTATTTCTATCCCCTGCACGGCTTGGATACAATTATTATTCATAAAGCACCAGGTAGATACAGATCCAACCATATTGTAGTAGATGGACAACAGTCCATCACTGTTATGTCAAGCGTGGACCCCACAATAACTCTCGTCTGCACCTCCTATATTGGAAAGGATAGAGAAGTACTGCCAGCACTTGATATCAAACCAGTATTTATTATACTTACAAGATTCCATAAAACATTAGACATATAAAATTTAAAATCTGTCTCCCGTCACTCGCCCGACTCGGGTTTCGCCTCCGCTTCGTCAGGGGCTTGAATACAAATACATGGCGAAGACGCTGGTGAGTGCCGCCTTTTCTTATGAATCTCCGTGCATGAATTGTATATTTATCTTTGCGAGGAGGCAGAGCACCAAATATAAGCCCTATTGCAGACAATGTCCCTCCGTATAGTGGCTACATGAGGGTGCGTCAGCAGTGCCATCACAAGTGACTGTCTCTTGTATCAGGACGTTTATTCCTATAAGTCACATTATGGAGTAGTGTATTCACAGAATCCGTATCCTTCCTTGTGTATGTAGGGGTTGGGGCCCATTCAGACGGCCGTAGTGTTTTGCGGATCCGCAAAACACGGATACCGGCCGTGTGCGTTCCGCAATTTGCGGACCACACATGGCAGCAGCCATAATAGGAAATGCCGATTCTTGTCCTTGATTACGGACAAGAATAGGACATGTTCCATCTATCGGAACGGAACCAGCGTGTGCTGTCCGCATCTTTTGCGGCCCCATTGAAATGAATGGGTCTGATGCGGACTCATTCATACGGCCGTCTGAATGAGCCCTTAAGATGAGGTTTAGTCGCTGTCTCTTATAAATCTTGAACAGCAGTGCCACTGTGCCAATAAGAGTTAGATGAGATAATATACAGGCAGGTACTAGAAGCTGGAGCCATGCTTTATCTGTCTATAGATAAACTGAAGCAAGTATTAACACACAGCTATATTACAGAAAAAGGCGTATTTTTAGTATCGGAAAGGGAACTTAACTAAAATGAGGAAGTTTCTCTTATACGTGAAAAGATGGAAGAAGACAAGCAGTAGGACCAGGAAATGAAGACACTCAGTTCTTAGATACATTTTCCTGGTGTGTTTTTTTTATCTCATTTGTCAAATGCGTTTTTTTTTTTTTATGTTTTGGGATTTTTTAAATAAAATGTTTCTGTTTGAGCTGTTGGAGGCTTCCCACTTATTCTTATTACTATTACTAGTATTAGAATGACTGGGAGCTGAGCCGCAGTGACCTGGCACGATCACTACACAGCGGACGCACACTTCTGCTTCCCTTTCCAATCCCTGTTTTGTTTTTGGCGCCATCAGCTGCCAAAAACATATCCGGTTTCTGAGTGTTGAACCCCCGCTAATCTGATATGGATGACCCATCCTGAAGGATCGGTCATTAGTATCTACTGGTTGGAAAACCCCCTTTAAGGTGGCCGAACACGTGAGATTAGTTGAGTGCCTTAAAGAGGACTTTTCCAGACATGTCTGTTTGAGTAACTGTTTGTGTTCCCCATGTAATAACTTTTCTGGAACATCTCGCCTTTATTTTTCCTGCTAGAAATTATGAACGACTTTCCTGCAGTTTGAAGCAATGGTCCACATGGGAGTTACCAGTTGGGGCGTGTCCCGGCACAGTCTGACACTGACAGCACTGATTGAAAAGTGTCAGACTGTGCAGAAAAACACCTCGTACTGGTGACACCCATCTGAACCTTTACAGCAAACTGCTATTAATTCATTCATAACTTCTAGCAGGAATAATGAGCAAATGATATAACCTAGAAGAATAGATGCTCAGAATTACATGTGGAAAGCCGTTATTTACTCAGACAGACAGGAGACGGGTTCTCCTTAACATACAGAATATATCTATTATTATTATTAATACATTAGCGTGCACAGTGCAGGAATGGGAATCACACATGACAGGCGGCCTATGGCCGTTTTGCACGCTCACAGGATAGGTCATCAATATTAGATCGGTAAAGGTCTGACTCCCGGCATCCCCTGTTTGATGAGGCTGCAGCATTTGTGAGAGCACTGCGCAGTGTAAGAGCAGAGCGCAGTGTAATGTTGGAGGAAGCAGCGCTTGCACGAGCACCACCTCTTTAACCTGTTGACCAGTGGGGGTGGAGGGTGTCAGACTCCCACCATTTTGATATTGATGACCATCAATATCCTGACACTGCACAACCCTTTTAAAGGGGCTTTCTGAGAGTTTTACACTGATGACTGATGATCGGCTGGGGTCCCGGGTGTCAGATCCCCACCGATCAGATACTGATGACTTATCCAGAGAATGTATTGGCTCCGATGAGCCGAAGTTATTACTTTGTGAAGTCTCGCGAGACTTCAGAAATTAATTTCTACTGTAAAAAACCTTGGTACCGAACTCTGGTTCGGTTCCAGGTGGTACGAGACTTTGCGAAGTAATACCTTCGGCTCATCGGAGCCAACACATCCTAATACTGTACGGTGCGCTCGCTGCGTACAGTATTCAAACAAAGTTTTATGCAAATCAACTTCGGATGAAGCATCCAAAATCGATTCGCCTATCCCTAATCAGTGTAAAACTCCCAGAAAACCCCTGTTACATACTAGGCACTACCATTTGCTGCCTAGTGTGCAGGATCACACCCGTCTAGGATTTATATATATTCTTATTGTTACATGAGCTCTGAGTAGTAGCAGCCATTTTTCTGTCTTGGATTGAATGTTGGCTCAGCCCACCAATTTTGATGAGACTGTCCAACCATCTAATATGTGTGGTTCTGTCCCGACTCTCTCCCGATAGCGGATCTCAGGGGGTAGATTGGGCATGTTGATATTCTGTAGCTTACCCCTTCTCCCTGTTAAGAACATGCACTTGCAAACAAGTGAAGCATGCATGTTTATTGGGGAGTCGAAAGGAATAGCTGTTATCTACAGTGTATGGTCAACTTCAGTCATTTAGGTCATGTTCATGAGATGTCTGATGGGAAGTCTGTCACCTATTTGGAAAACAGGGACTCGCATCCAAGTGCAAACTGCTTGGAGAGATGCATGCACATGTGCGCACTTCTTTCCAATGAATCTACGTGATTTACAGCAGGGAAAGCTGTAGATAGATCAGAAATGTCTGCCATCCCCTTTTAGAGAAAAACCTTGCTTGTTAAGGTTCAACCATGATAAGTTAAAGAATTTCTTAAAATTTAAATTCCATGTGATATACACGACAACTAGTAAACGGCAAGGAAGCATTGCAACATATATCCGATATTCTAAACTTGCATTTCAGTGGAGAACGTCTCCTTGGTTTGACTTCATGGGAAACATCAATAATAGTCTTCTCTTATACATAGCCTTATTGCTGCACCAGCGTGCAAGAATGGAAAGACTTGCTAAGGAACTGAAACTTGAAAAAGAGGGTCTGGAGATGTTGAAGGCAGAAGTAAATAGTATGGAGCATGATCTGATGCAAAGACGCCTGAGGAGAGTGAGCTGCACCACATCGATCCCAACTGTAAGCGGTCTGCCCCCTGGCGTTCACATCTGTCTCTGTAGTAAGAATACCGAGGCTCACTTCACTCTGTGTCATGGCTTCCATTGTTAGAGGGGCATTCCCATCTGAGACATTGATGGCATAGCGCTATGATATAGCATTAATGTAAGCTAGGTGTGGGACCCACCTCTGGGACCCGTTCCCATCTAGAGAATCGGGCCCCCAAAGTGAAGCAGACCACACTGCGCATGTTTGGCATGCTCACCCTTCATCAATATAGGAATTCTGATAATCGCCGAATTAGTGTGCTCAGCTATTTTCTGAAGTCCCATAGCAATGAATGGAGAATGCACTGCGCAAGCACAGTCACCTCTCCATTCAGTGCTATGGGACTGCGGAAAATAGCCAAGCCAGCGTGGTGAACGAAGGTTAGCCAAGCATGGGTGGCTGCCCTCTGTTCACTTTGGGGAATGGGTCCCTTTCTGGAGATAGGAGTGGGTCTCTAGAGTTATGCCGTCAATCTTCCAGGTTGGAGTACCGCTTTTAAAGCATCTGTGACAACTCAGTTTTGATTCGTTTTGTAATGGATCCCACTGACTTCCAATAAGTCTGTTGGATTTGTTTTTTTCCCCCTTTTCTGCCTGTGAAAATGTTAACAGAAGTGTGAACAGAGCCTCGAATGTCTGTCTGTTCTTGTGTAGAGGAATACCATGAAGCAGCCATAGCTCAACTTGTTGTCCTCACTTTTCCCATTGCTTGGGCCTGATTTACACGACCATCCTTGTGTTGGCCATATCTTCTGGACCGACCGCGGCTCCCTGACCCAAACAGACTTTATCATAGTGTTTTATGATATATTCAATTCCTGTCTGACCACAAGTCTATTGTACTGTACTCACTCAGACCCCCAATCAGATAGGAACTGTATCATAAAACACTATGATGCAGTCAGCTCGGGGTAAGAGGAGCCGTGGTTGGTCCAGGACGATGTTTCCTGGACCAAGCTCATGTCATGTGAATCAGCCTTTACTCTGTATGGCACATACCTTTTAACTGATTGTGCCTATTAGTTATAGTGTTTAGTTATGATTTATGTTGTGCTCGTTTGCTGCCCCTCTCACATTTTCTCTATCTTTTCAGCCAGAAGAGATGACCAGACTGAGGGGCCAAAATAGGCAGCTGCAGATAAATATAGATTGTACACTGAAAGAAATCGACCTGCTTCAGTCCAGAGGTAGACATTAAAGATCTAATGTGACATTTACCATTTAGAATTTACTATAATGATGACTTCCGTGCAGCCCTGCCAGTGACTGCGTAATGCTGGTACCACCGCTACTTTTACAGTAAAGCAATGGTTTGGTCCAGACAGCTTCTGCCAAAAAATGAGCTGATTGAGTACATTACTGAAACAAATGGAGGTTTCGTTGTACTATGCTGTCATACTGTAGGAGTGACTGCGGTGCGCAGATGCAATAAAATCACGAAAGCTTGGTGAATAATTACAAAACTGTTTTTAATGTAAATCCAAAGTAACTAATTGGCAAATAAACTGGAGAATTATGGTTGTAAGTATCCATTAATATTTACTGGCCTCCCATTAAATCTTGTAATATTGTACGTTATGCATACCGGTTCTGTTTGGCATGTGGCAGATACTGAAATGCTACTTTTCATCTCATAATAAATGTTTTCATCGCTGGCATTTTCTGGCCAGTTGACACTGTGAATTATTGGAGTTTAGTTTATACAATTTAAAGAGGATTCCCACCCAAAACTTATCTTTCCATATGTTGGCTGATCAATCAGAGGGAAAGTATGTTCATTATGGGGTCATTTATTAACCTGAAATACGCCTATATTAGGTTATATTTCGGGCGCAGATTGCAGTGCAACGGTTAGGTTTCCTGCAATCTGCCAGGTCTAAAACAGTGGGCATGGAAGGGGACGAGCCGGCAGGCCCATCTCATTCATCACCTTCTACGCTAGGAAGGTGTCTTGCATTTAGAAGTCGCGCTGGGTGCGCCGAAGTTTTGTAGAGGCTGGCTCCTGTACATAACTTTAGCGATCCACCGCCAGAGCAGGGGCTTTATTAAGACCTGCGTCTAGACTTTTACATTTTTTTTTCTTTTCTTTTTACTTACAGACACATTAGCATTCTTATAATTTAACAGCCCTATGCAAAAGTGATACCAGGACGTTTAGAGCCATGGCTGTCACTTTTGGATTAGCTGCTTTGCTAATCTTTGCTATTGACTGAATATACAGACAAAATGATGGTCTTTTGTCACTTTTTATGCATTTTAAAAAGTTTTTGTGTGGATTTAAAAAAAAAAAATCTACTCAAAATAATAAATGACCTAATTCTTGCTGCTCAGGTCAGGCCACATCTGTTTACGCTGTTGCCTACTGGAATGTCATGTGAATGGACCAGCCAATCACAGGCCACTAAAGTGACGAGTCAGCCTACAGAGGACCATGACCGGAGTGTAAACGGAAATGTGGTCGTTATTTCTCCTAGACGAAGAGGACTTAGTGTTTAATAATGTATATTGAATCTTGTGAATTCCGGAAATGTATTTTTTCTTTTGGATTCATTGGTTCCCTTGTTCTTACAAAGATCAGTTTAGATTTCATGTCTGTTTCTCACTCATCTTTGTTATAGTCATTGGTTCATATAGTTTCTTTTCATTTTCTTTTCTTTTTTTTATAGGAGTGGGGAAACTTGATGCCAAGGCAATGAGCAACTTCTATGATAACATAGCTCCTGGTCCTGCTGTACCTTCCAACTCAAGTAAAAAAGGTATATTTAACAAGTTACAGATGAGGTTCTTCCGTAACTTACCAGCTTTGAAAAACAAAAAAACTTTGCGTTATTCTCTTGGGCATTGTGAATAATGCAAAAGATTTTTTTTTTTTCAAAGCTGGTCATCTGGCGCCACTCATCTGGTAATATCTCAAGCTAAGAGGAAAGGTAAGGAAAGACCTAGCTGTAGATATGTTATAATATTGGCATAGACATTGGAATTTCTCATTATGCCGTGGGCTCGTAAACTGACCCAGATGCTGCTATCAGACAGGACACGGGCCTGCAGGTTTGCTTTTCCTGCCTGCATCCTATTGTTGTTGGCACATGAGCTTTCATTTTCTCAACCACTCGGTTCTCATTCATTTTTCATGTTTAATAGCTATAGAACAACTATCTAGATTAGAGATTTGGAGTGTACTCCCGGCAGTATGTTTCACTATGTGTCAGGGCATACTATAATGTATACGCTTGTAATAGGCTTCCTTAAAACGCCACTAAATCCAGAATCCAAACATAGGTTTTCTTGGTTGTTCTTTTTTCTAACATAATCTCCTTATGTGTCTTTGTTATTTCACCATTGCTTACCATGATAAATAAACTAGAAAAGCAGGGCATTTTTCTCTCGGGCTGCAGCCATGTCTTCTCCCTCTCCCCCCTCTGATGCTAGTGTACATGGCCCAGGAAGTTTACGAGGAGGGAGCAGGGTTTAGTCTGAATAATTTTTGTCTATAGAGTGAGTGTGGCCATTTTGTTGGAAGGTATCTTTTAGTTACTTATAGTACACATTAGATTTAGTAACAGCACCCACCATAGTACCAGCTGTAGTATATACATAGTACCAGCCATAGTACACGAAGCCGAATATCTAATCTGTCCATTTACACACTGATAATTCTTCTCTTCACTGTATAATTGTGCAGATTTGCCTTTCAGCAGCTTTAGAAAGCTGGTTGTCCTGATATTATATTTATGGATGTAGTGTATACAGAATTGTATGTACCATGTGTGGCTTCAGTTACATCTCTGTGGTGGTTGTGACTAGGGTTGAGCGAACTTGTATTTTTTTATGTCTTTTTTATAGAATTTTTTTTTCCTGGTTTTACAATTGGATACACATCACATGTTCAGCAATGTAAACAGATATATACCCAACATGGGTACGTTAATACACAAATGTCAAACATATAATAGTAGAACACCCACCCTCCCTAACCCACACCACACCACCATATCAATTCTTGTTCTATTTCCGCATATCTTGAGAGACAGTAACCCCTGTTTCCACCATATCTTGTACATTTATAGCATTACATTTTCATGTTACACTTCCCCATTATCTAGGTGCCAGCCCCAATTGTAGGGACAGCAGACGTCTAGAAGGTAATCCCGGCGTTCACAGCCACGGCCCACAAATAGACTCAAACTTCTTAATTGTGCCTCTTTTAAAGTATACCCCTCTTTCAAGCTCAATTATCACATTCATACGTGCAATATATTCCTCCTTAGTAGGTGCTGTAGTGCTTATCCAGTATTTGGCTATTAATTTCCTAGCTTTGTACAATGTTCAATCGCGTATTCGTCTTGTAACAAGCCTAACACACACATCAAAGGTTCAGCCGGAAGTCTGATCCCAAATACCTGTAGAATAATTTCTAATACTAGATTCCAAAAGGGCCCTATGGCAGTGCACTCCCAAAACATATGTAGTATATGCGCCTCCGACATGCGAACTTGTATTTTAAGTTCAGCGTCCAAAGTTCGGGTTGGAGTGATCAAAGAATCCGCTACCACGGACCATAATGGAATTTAGAATCCATAAGGGGAATCTTCGATGAACCCGAACCTTGGACAACACTAAGGACCTAGGGCAGGCATCCTCAAACTGCGGCCCTCCAGATGTTGTAAAACTACAACTCCCACAATGCCCTGCTGTAGGCGGATACCTGTAGGCTGTTCGGGCATGCTGGGGGTTGTAGTTTTGCAACAGCTGGAGGGCCGCAGTTTGAGGATGCCTGACCTGGGGTGACTTCACCATCATGTGATCAGTGCAGGGGGCGTGGCTCAGTACTGGATTGGATAAGGGGTGGTAAAGGGCCTGGTATAATGATCATGTGACATGAGGGGCGGAGCTCCTGTGCTCTGTGTGGAGGAGAAGAAGGAAGTAGAGCAGTGAAAGACAGTTGCGCAAACTTGTTTTTTTAAGTTCAGCGTTCGGGTTCATTGAAGAATCCACTTATGGATTTCAAATTCCGTTATGGTCCGTGGTAGCAGAATCCATAACAGGATGCTTCGATAACCCGAACTTTGGACGCCAAACTTAAAATACAAGTTCGCTCAACCCTAGTTGTGACCCTAGTTGTAGTGATAAATCCCTTGACATAGCTAGAACAATTTGTCTTTCAGGGTCCTGGAAAAGCTGGGTGACAAGACTGTAGTGCTGCATTAGTGACAACAAATTATGTTGCCCTGGTAGCATATGGTAGATTCACATACTGTGTCAGGGCAGCATTGTGTGTATTTTATAAATCTAAATTTATCCAGCTTTCCCAGACTACAGAATACCAATCTAAGACCAACGTTGACCCTCATGCCCAAACTACAGTGAGTACATGCAATACATATTGTGGCAGAGATAAGGGGGCCAACAATTGAAACCATAAAGGAGTACCCGCTGCCATAACAAACAAAAACCTACAAAAAACTGAAGCGTAGAGGTACAGTAACAATATATATTTTTTTATTGAATCAAGTAAATACATACATAAAATCATTGTGTTTAAAAAAGTAGCAGCAAGAAAAACCACCATCCCAGTGGTACACTACTCACCTAAGGGTAGTTCATTAGTTGAGTCTCCTTTGTATATGGTGATTATTATTATAATTTAGTTACTTTTCCATGGCCAACGGTTTACTATATGTTATATTCTGCTGTTGCGCTTCACTTGTCTGCATGATTCTCATAACTGAATACCGTTGCTGCCAGTTGTGGTAGTGGTTTCACTGCCCCACATATTTATATTTGGTCACATAGTATTCTGGAGACTCAGCCATAGTTACACCCTTGACATAAGTGGACCCTTATACTATCATTATCATGTAGTGTACCACTGGGATGGTGGTTTTTCTTGCTGCTACTTTTTTAAACACAACGAATTTATGTATGTATTTACTTGATTCAATAAAATATATATTTTGTTACTGTACTTCTGCGCTTCAGTTTATGTAGGTTTTTGTTTTCTATTTATGAATTGGTAAATCCCCAGTATTGTAGAATACCTAGCTGGATTTGCTAGCCAGGGACCTGGAAAAGGTGAGTAAGAATCCCAGTGGCAAATCCTCTATACTGTACCATAGCTAGTCAGATTTGTCATTCAGGTAACCCATTATGTGGAGCTGTAATAGGGACTGCTATGTACTAAGTCTATCTAAGTAAGCCCTTTTCTTCACTCCAAAATAGTGCCATAGCTAGGCAGATTTGCTTTTCAGGATCGTGTGAAAGCTTGTTTACCACCATGTGGAGCTGTAATGGCGACTGCTAAATATTAAGTCTACCTAAATAAATCCCCATTCTCACTTCTAAATAGTGCCATAGTTTGGCAGATTTGCCTTTCAGGGGCCCTGCGAAAGTTGGGTTACTTGCATAATGTAAGGCTAACGTTATCTGGATAGTGTATACAGCTCCACAAGACTTGTAATCCAGCTTTCCCACACAGATGTATGCCATATTTGCCTAGACAGACAGTGAGAAATCCTTCCTGCCTATATCGGTAAACTTGGCATTCAGTGGCGCCTTCTGTAGTGTCGGTGCACTGGTACTGTCTAGCATCCCTACACACAATAAGGAGAAGGTTTTGTGAGAAGTTGCCAGTTTCCGTTGTTTTAACAGTGCTTGATTTGTATTGGAGAGAAGCACCACCCCTTTTCTGAACTTACTGTGTAACTGGGAGGTCATGTTAGTGCACATGAACTGATGACAGCCTCTCTCCAGCCAAAGATGGAGAGGCAAGGAGGATCAAGAGACTTGTCTGACTCCTGTAAATCTCCTTAATCAACTTTCTGTAGCAGTTTGAAAAAAGCAGAAAGCGGTAAAGACAAACTTCTCTTAGCAGATAATGCTTTTCCCTTGGGACTTCTGCTGCAAAACGTAATATGTATCGAACTGTAGAAAAGGGAAGAATCCGCAGCACTCTCCAATATATTCAAATCCGACAGATTTATTCCAGCAGCTAAGGAAGCGACTTTTCGACTATAGTAGTCTTTATCAAGCAATCGAACTGTGACGCTTCCCCCGAGTTGTATTGCAGTTTTAAACATCTAGAATTCAGTTGGTTGATACTTGTTTTAATTTTTTTCCAAATGATTGTAGAAAAGGTCACCTTATGGTTATACAGTTATAGTTGTTTTGTTTTTTCTCCAAATGATTAAAGTACTTTAAAAACCTCATATTTTACAACTTGATAATATACATATATATAATAAACATATAGTTTTATATACTTTTTTATGGTTTTGAGTGTATTTGTGATTAATAAGCAATGACTATATAATGTACGTTTTCACTTTTAATATTTTCTTGTTATCCAATAAATTTAATTTAAAAAAATAAACTTTTTTGTTTTATTTTTTCATTATAGAATCTACTGAGTCTTCATCCGGAGAACGAAAAGCCAGAAGAATAAGTGTGACTTCAAAATTAAAAGTTGAGTCACCTGATATTCCTAATCCAAGTGCTGTGGACATTGGTACGTATTAATTTGGATTTCCATTCTGAATGCTATTCTTCTTGGCATGTATAGTACCTACAAGCTACTCTAGTGTTTAATGTTTTAAGGATTTGTCAGCCATTTACACATTTTTCTTAAAGAGGTTCTACAGTGGGTAGATACTGATGACCTATTCATATATCCTCAGGATAGGTAGTCCCTATCAGATCGGTGGGGTCTGACACCAGATCAGCTGTTTGAAGAGGGTGCAGCACTCACTCAAGCGCGGCTTCCTCTTCAAGATTACACTGCTTGTCTTCTCTCTTGTCGTGGCGGTGCAGATTAATTAGAGCTGCTTTTCACATTCACTTGTAATTACTCTTCGCTGCCAGCGAGATGACACACACGAACACCGCCTCCTCTTCAAACAGGCTATTGGCGGGGGTCCCAGATGTCAAAACCCACCGATATGATTTTGATGGCATATCCTAAGGATAGGTCATCAATATGTACTGGCTGCACAACCCCTTTAAGCCTAATATAGAATATATGTTGTGTTTCCTGATTTGCTGCTTAGACTTGGTCAGGGGTCGGGTTTAGAGTCACAGGATGAAATGCTGGAGACCTAGATAATGCAGGATTGCACCACTGACCGTGAAATGAATGCACAATATGTGGATTAGCAGTCAACTGCAATTATGTTGCAATTTGAGAACATGTTTTCTTTAATTCACTGCACACCTTGTACATTGTGAGCATTTTCTGCAATTCTGTGAGGAAAAAACAGCATAACGGCTCAGACGTACGGCCATTTCCAGTCTGGGGAAACACAGCCCGTTTGTGGACCTTTTATCCCAGATTGATGTATTCACCATTATGTGAGTAAAATAGACCTGCAGTCAGATAGGAACTCATTGTATCATAAATCACTATGATGCAGTGAGTTCAGGTCAGAAGAGCTGCTATCGGTCCGGGAGATGCAGCAGACACACGGGCATGTTTCCCAGACTGCAAACAGTTGCATGCATGAGCCCTATTAAACCTTTATACATTTTGTATAGTGTCTTGTTTACATACATGGCATTGTCTGTCTTCCAGCTAATCGAAACAGGTCCAGTCAGAGACCAGCAAGAGATGAAGATTTTGAAGGGTCTCCATGGAACTGCAATAGCTGTACTTTTCTCAATCACCCGGCACTAAATCGCTGTGAACAGTGTGAGATGCCTCGGTTCACCTGAGCTCACCGCCTACTGCTTCACTTTGCTTGAAGTTTTCTTTTTTTTTCTTTTTTTTTTATAAAGATACTACTATCTAGCATGCACGAGAAAGTAAAGGGACCTTTCTCCAATTTAATCCACAAGCTGAGCCCAACTCCAGTGCTGCAGTTAGAGACACGTTGGTCACAAGTTATGAGTGGCAGGACTGTTTTGTTGGTGGTCCACCAAAACCCTCTCTGCAGTTTCGTGAATGATGGAGGTTTCAAAATGCTGGTCATTTGGTTTCTTCTCCAGAAGACGAGATGTTGTGGAGGGGCACTTGAGGATGTAGTTTTGTAGACCAATTTAATTGGATTCATGAGTTGGAAGACAGAATAAACAAAAAAAAAAAATGTTCTGCTTCCCAGAAGTATCCTACTGAATGAAGACTTTGGCAGGGAGCAGGTGTTGTAGTATAAAATATCTTATAAAGCATACTTACAGAGACGTAATTGCTGCTTTTTTCAGGGTAATTAAGTCCATACAAAATGAAAAATGCTGTTCTAAAATGTTGCTGGTGATAAGAAAGCAAGGTTTTAGCCTTCTCTTTTAGAGCACATTATCTGATGTGATAATGCAGTCCCTTTTTTTAGTTTGTGTTGTGTCCCGCAAGCTGTATTATCAAACTACTGGTTATGTTCACAATTTTAATATATAACAAGCTAAAGATGGAAATATTACTGCATGTGTTAAGTCTGTATTCCTGTTTAAGTGATTCCTCCAAAGCTGTTAGGCACATTAAGTGTGACCATCTTGTATGAGTATTCACGGCACTTCTGCCAAACGCTGATTTAAGTTCTCTGAAATGTATACACTAATATATATCTATATGTTGTATATTTATCAGCAGTCAAGATCAAGAAGTCAATCGTCCAACTAATCCTAATGTATACTACAGCATTATTTTATCTATTCACTGGATTGTGATATTTCGCAAAAAAGGGGACACGTCCAGACCCTATGGTGTTAAGTGTGTGTATGGATGCACACATTCTTGGTTTCCTCCATTGTCTTTGACTTTCCCTTCTTTACCCTGACCTGCTGTTGAGCTTCCCTTTTTGTGAAAACTGCTTGATGTTTACAGCAAAGAAGGTACTTTGTGCCCTCGATGGACCCACTTGACTTTAATTAAAATAAAATGCCAGAGTCAATATAGCTGTATTATTTGCACATTGTTAATGAGCCTACTCATACAAGTGAAGGCAGATTTAGAAATGTTGTGCACTGCATACTTTTTTTTATGAAGGTAATATTTTTAATGTTTTTTTTTTTCTTTCTTTTTATTTTTTCTTAGAACAAAATACATGATAAATTAAAGAAATATATATGGTTGAAAGATTCATACTGGTACTTTAATGCATCTAAATTCCTGTATTGTCAAGGTGATTGGTTTGCATCATGCAAGTGGCTGAAAAAATAAAGCACCCAATTCTTTTGTGAAATGAAAGAATCTGAGTTTTTGAAACTGCTAAGTTTAGATTTTTTTTTTTAAAGAACATGGGTTGGTTGTATTTAACCATTTAATGGCCTGCATGTGGCTAACTGTGAGGTCCATCAGATGTAGCACTCAATCACTCTCTTTGTCAGATCATTTTTGCATGTGCATTGGGTCATTGTACTCTTAAAAACAAAATGACTGCTCAGCTAAGTGGAGGAGCGGGTCCGGAACTAAATATGGGATGGTGTAACCTCTGTTCTAAATGAATCACTAAGACTGGGTTTCCACGTTCATGTTTTTAGATATATGTATAAGGCTGGGTTCAGACTTGCACGTTTTACAGCGCGTTCAAACGCGCTGTTAAATGCTCAACGCATGAAAAGCAATGCTTCTTTATGGCCCTGGTTCTCACTTGAGCGTTTTACAGCGCGTTTGAACGCGCTGAAAAACGCCCTACGCTCAAAAAAGTTCTTGAGCTTCTTTGGGGCGTTTTGTTGCGCGTATTGTGATTGATGCCACAGTAGTCAATCACACGAACGCGCGTACGATGCGGGTTTCCTATTTGCAAAAACGCGCTGTAATACGCGCGACAGAAACGCGCGTTTTACGTGCGTATCAAATACGCGCAAGTCTGAACCCAGCCTAAAGGAAAGTCTGAGCCTTATTCTATTTTCGAATCCACATTTGGCTTTGGCTTTAAAAAAAAAAACTACATAAAAACCTGAACATGGAAACCCAGCCTAAAAGCATCACCAAGAAAGCATCCTTTGCTTCATGGTTGGTTCCACACAACCAGACACTACCCCTAACCTTCACTATTCCCCAAAAAATAGGTGGATTTGACCAAAGATCACAAGTTTGGACTTATTAGACCAAGTACTAGATCTTGAGTTGTGTGATCCACCCCACTGCCTATGCTTCTTATCAAGATGTGTATGTTACTTGAAATTGTTAAAGGGGTTGTCCACTTTTTTATATTGTAGACCTATCCTCGCATCCCCACTGATCAGCTGTTTGAAGAAAAAGCAGCACTTGTACAAGCGCTGCCGTCTTTTCACTGTTTACCTGTTCGCTATTGCAACTGCAGTGGTGAGCAGGTGTAATTACAACTCCGCCATCTCATTTACTTCAACGGGATGGCTCCATCCAGTTCAAGTGACTAGAATGGAGCCGTCCCATTGAAGTGAATGGGTAGAGATGTGCTGTAATTACACCTGCTTACCACTGTGATTGCAGTGGTGAGCAGGTAAACAGTCAAGAGGAGGCAGTGCTCATACAAGCGCTGCTTTCTCTTCAATCTGCTGATCAGTCTGATGTTGATAACCTATCCCGAATATAAGTCATCAATATAAAAAAAAGCGGACAACCCCTTTAAGGGTTTACTTGGGCCATTGACGAGGAATAAACAATTCAATGTTCCTAATCATTGTCCCATGTAAAAATGCTCCTTTGTTGGATGATTCAAGTATAAAACTGCTGTTTTATTGTCAGCACATTTCCCAGTCGGATAGGGATTTGCTGCCTCTAAAACTCAAACTGTGGGAACAAAAGATCGTATTAATGATCGTTTATCTCCATACGAGTGCAATGATTGCTGCATGTAACAAACACTGATCAACACCATGTTATCATTGGTCAGCGCTCATTGCTGAAAAGAATATCTACCTGCGTGAATGGACCCTGGTGATAATTAGAGGGGTTTTCCAGGCTCTTGATGACTTCTCCTCAGGTGAGGGTCTGACACTCCACCTCCACCAATCAGCTGTTTCCTGCAGCCTCTGGCATTGGAGCGGTCTCTTGAATGGAGCAGGAAGCACAGTTCCTTTCAAAGTGTAGTTGCCGTGGTGGGTTACTGCTGTTTTAGAGGTTTCTAGCAGATGATTGGGGGAAGAAACGCAGAAATTCATACATGGCCATCAATAGTTAAAGGGTTGGCCACTTTCTCACTTCTTGTGACCAATGTGTACGTAAGATGACGATATGGCACTTACTAATATAGCTTTTGTTGATATTCTGTCCCATTTGCTATACTTCATAAGCCATGCCCTCTCGTAAGGTAAATCTGTGCTGTCCACATAGAGGTCTTGTCCATAAGATGGCCGCTGATGGAGGGTCATGTGACAAGACACACAGTCTCCTCCATTCCAACACATTGCACCTGCAATAAACTCCCAACAGTGCAAGTACAGATGGCAGGTACAGTGTATTTGAATTGAGGAGGCACCACATGGAGGTCATCTGTCTGGTCACATGACCGTACCATTAGCAGCCATTTTATGGACAAGACCTCTGTGTGGACAGCACAAAAGACTTGGCAAACACAAGGGGTCATACCTTATGAAATATAGAAAATGGTGCAGCATTTCAACCAAGTCTATATTAGTAGGTGCCAAATAATCGTCTCACAAACACATTTGTGAGCATTTAACCTTTTAATACAGTGTATTATTATTTTTTATTTATTACATTTTCGCCAGTACATATTTTCCTTGTAATTTATCTAGTTATGTCCAGTAGCTTGATCACGAGAAACTGTAAAAAAAAGCTTTTGCCTTCTATGACGCTGACCCTGCACAGTGAAGCTCCTCAGTGGCTGCCACGTTCATAGTCCGTCATGTATGTCCAAACTTTGGGCTGGCCCTGTTTATATAGGAATACCAGCTGTACATACTGATTTATAGCACTAGTTCTGGTGGAATTATATGTCTGCGCTCAGTACGCGGTGACCGCAGTGTGGATGAATGTGACCTGGAAGATTCATCTTTATTATAATGCACCTTGAACAGTCCTTATCCTTCCTGTACTATGCAGAATGGGAATTTACAATGGAGCTTAATTAATCTCCATGGTTACATCTGTCAACTGTGCCCCCACCTGAGTTATGTATGCCGCTTCATAAAAGCATCTGCAGTCATTTTAGAGAACATGCACCTGTTCCTTTCATTTCACCGGCATAAAGGAAATAAATGGCAAATCACTTCTTAGAGAACATTCACACGAAGAGGTAATGGTGCTGCAGAAAGCTGCATAATTATTGTATGGTAAAAAAAAGAAAATCTTAAAAAGTGCTGCATAGAAAACATGGGTTTTACTGTGTCTATGGACCAAGGGGAGATGAGTTGATCGTTAAAGGGGATCTCCAGGACTTCCTAAATCCCTATTCATCTGTGTGGAGCTGTAATATACTCCCTTTCTAATGTAAAGTTAAACGATGGAATTACAGCACTCTTGTGTAGTCAATCCGTTCTTTATTTCACCAAAAGCGTAGCAACGTTTCATACCATAAGGTCTTTATCAAGCCCCTTTCTAATGTACTCACTATTTCAGAACCAGTCACATGACTGAAAATCTTGACTCCTGTCAACGTCACGTCCATTTTCTTACTCTATAATCCTGTGGCTGGAACTCTCCCTCCTCTTTCTGCGCATGCACTAGATGCGAGAGGATTCAGTCCACAGGATTACAGCCCCGTCTACCGCAACACCCTTAATGCTGGTCCTTTCCAGGGGCAGGGAACTTCAGGAATAAGAAGATGGTTGTGACGTCTGCAGAGGTCAACATTTTTCTGAAGTGGCAAGCCGTATCAGCGCTTTGAAATGGTGAGTACATTAGAAAGTGAGTCTTTCTTGACGGGTTCACACAGATGAGTGGGGGGGGGTTCGTAAGTCCCTCAAAACCACTTTAACTATGGAACTGTCCTCTAAGTAACTGCCCTGCAAAGATGCATACAGATCCATAGATAATGGGCCTGGTGCTGCATTTAATCGTGCAATGTGGTGGCCTGGTTCATCCATGGTAGGTTTGATTAGGAATACTGGTTGTGGACTTTGCATCACTATTCCACAAGGTAGCACTAAACAGCTGTGTGAAAATGTCAGTGGATTCTATACATGCAAGTGTGAACATAGCCTATTGCTTTGTCATTTTATTGCATACAACCACCACTTATGGACCACTGTGATTTGATAGAACCCTATCATTACCACCTTGACTGTGCAAGTGCATCGTGGCCATGTTGCCAACTGTCCACCAGCAGCCAAACATAGTTTAGCCAACCAACAGGTTGCCATATTGCCTTGCGCTGTTCTGCAGGCTCAGAATGGCTCCATGGGTGCACAGATCTCTTGTCTCCCGTAACTTCAGCTCCGTTACGGTGCCAGCCACACGGCCTAGTTTCTCACCGCCCAACCTTGCTGCCTCTCCAAGACGCACACAAACAGACATGCTAGATCCAAATGTAGTTTAGGATGGCTTTTATTGGATGGAGGAAGTGAGAGATCCTTTTATGAGGTGAGAGATGGAAGGATTTTTAACCCCTTATGGCTAGAGGGCTTTCAGTCCTTCATGCTCAGTGAAATTTGACCTTTTGAAATGCCACATTATAAAACAAAGATTTTTATTTTATTTTTTTCATTTAATGGCCTATGAAAATGTTCATTTCATGTATTTCTTAATTGCATGACAAGTGGAGCATAGTACCATACTCAAATCCAGGACTTAAATATTGACAACCTATCCTCAAGATAGGTCATCCATATCAGATTGGTGAGACTCCCAGCACCAATTTCAATCAGCTGTTTGATGGGACTGATTACAGTACAATGCAAGTGTATGGGGGTTTTAAAAAACGTGCAAATGAATTTTAGCTCCATAATGATTCCCAGTGAACAGAATACCCCTCTCATGGATATTCACATGACATTGGAATAGGAGTAAGAGCAGAACTATATTCAGAACAGAGATTATTTTTGTGGGATTGGGTTAAGATACACAGTATATTGTTATACAGAAATGGTGCCTAGGTCATGTATACTGCTGGTTAGCATGTTTTACTTTTTAAATTTATTATTAAAGTATAACTGTCAAAAATTTTTGGTGATTAATATCACCTTGTTGACCCTGTTTTAATTTCTGATTGTTTAATAAATAACCCCTAAAAGCCACCTAAAAGTCCCCAGTATTGGCTATTTGTACCTGAGATTAAAATCAGGTTGCTATGCTCCTTCCGTCTACCAGATGAGGACGGAGCACGCTGCGTGCACTGGGAACTGATAGTGAGTCAGCATTGTAAGGGAATGTATAAAAAGCCAGGTTCTTCCTGACAGGAGATAACAGTGCTGGGCTGTGTGTGTGAACTTTCTCCACATGCCTGTGCTTGGCAGACACTCCCTTAGCAGTGCTGGACAATGTGGCTGCTCAGTGTATAAATAACAGCCTTATCTGATAAGAGGAGAGCTTGTAGAAGGACTACAGGCTTCAGCCAGACCTGGGAACTTCACTGCAAGACCCCCCTATACAGAGCTGGTCTTCACTAACTTCACTGCAGGTGTCCTATGGATTAGCCTCAGGGCTGAGGGCGGCCATTTTAACAGAATAGTGAAATTGCAGTTTTATGCCAACTGGTTGCTAAGGGCTGAATCTTATTAAATAAAGGGTAAGTAAGTCTAATAGTTATTGATTCAGGTATATTATCATATTAGTAACTACATATATGAAAACTGAAATTAGGGTCTAAATGTGACAGTTATCCTTTAAAGAATGCATAACAGATCTTAGTATGTTGCTTTACCTATGATTCTGTATTATGTGCCTTTGCATTGTGCCTCCATAAGACACTTCTGGGGTCATTTATCAAACTGGTGTAAAGTAGAACTGGTTTGGTTGCTATGACAATCTAATTCCACCTTTCATTTTTGACAGCTCCTTTGGAAAATAAAAGGTGGAATCTGCTTGCTATAGGCAACTAGGCCAGTTCTACTTTACACCAATTTGATAAATGACCCCATTTGTTCATATTCCTCACTAGAAGCAATGTGTTAGAAAATAATCTGCGTGCCCCTGTATATAGTCTGAGGTACAGCATCGGCCCCCATTTGTCCCTCACACAGTATCGCTTAACATCTTGGTGACTGCATGAATTTAGATTTCCAGCTTCTGCCCACATGCACGGCCATCCTTCATTCACCGCTATGGGACTTTCTAAAATAGCCGATTGCAGTGAATGGAGAGTATTCTGCGCGTGTATTCTCCATTCAATTTGGGACCCCATCCTTGAAAAAGGAACAGGTCCCACAGGTTCACCTATATGACATATCTGTTAGCCTTATGCAACAGTCACATGATGCTTAAATGTTGACTCTCCATTACAATAGGAAAAAGGTTGTGGTCTTTTTGCCAGTCATGCAGTATATAGATTTACTGAGGGTCACTACCTCCCTTCAGAACCACCTCAGCCCAGGACTACTCCACATGTCATAGCGCACCACCACCACTAGCATTCTGCACCTCCCACATAATGCACAGCTCTGCAGCCTATTTTATAAAGTAGTAGTGGGGTCCTATGTACCCTATGAACTGAAAATCCTTATGCGCCTCAGTGAGTGACTAGGAGCAAAATTTATCACAAATAGTGAAAAATGACAAGTACGTAGTACCTGGAGTTTAACTATAAAATGTGACTAGCCTAAGTATGGTACAGCTCCTGCTCACTAAACCTAGATTGTGTCCTAGTTCACAGTACCAGACTTGACTTTCGTTCCACATCTAATGTTTGCAGCATTCCTTGGTTCCTTCTGTCCGATATATAATTTAGCTGAGCTTAGGCTGCATTCACACGGGCGTCATGTTTGATGCCCGGATCAGAGGCGGGTGCGTTGATCCTGCCATTGATCGCGTAGGTGCAAGGAACATCTTCTATCTTTATATCTGTTGGTTGAAGGACCTTCAGTGACATCACTGGGTCACATGGTTCAAGCATGGAAGCTTTTGATTGGACCATGTGACTCAGTGACGTCACAGAAGGTCCTTTACCATGAAGAATAACCCCGGCACCTACACGATCAAGAGGAGGAGGTGAGTTAAAGTCTTTTTTATTTTTAACCCTCTCTTCCCCTTTTTACATAACATTCTGTAATTAGAATGCTATTATTTTCCCTTATAACCATGTTATAAGGAAAAATAATAAAGATCGGGTCCCCATCCCGATCGTCTCCTAGCAACCATGCGGGAAAATCGCACCGCATCCGCATTTTCTTGCGGATGCTTGCGATTTTACTGCAGCCCCATTCACTTCTATGGGGCCTGCGTTGCGTGAAAAACACAGAATATAGAACATGCTGCTATTTTCACGCAACGCAAAAGTTATGCGGGAAAATCACCGCTCATGTACACAACCCCATAGAAAAAAATGGGTCCGGATTCAGTGCGGGTGCAATGCGTTCCTCTCACGCATTGCACCAGCGTGGAAATCACGCCCATGTGAAAGGGGCCTTAACCTCTCACTAGACAAATTATTCTCAAGTCTATATAGTATACTAATTAATGTTAGTCATATTGGTCCTAACCAGGCAGAAACACGGGGGCAGATTTACTTAACCTGTCGATGTCTTAAGCTTAGACCTGCTGTCTAGACCTGGACCAGATTTATCACACAAGCTAAGGCTGGATAATGAATCTGGTGCAGGTCTAGACACTTTTGTCCAACTCTATACCAACTATTGATTGGCTTAATTTTAAACAGAATTTTTCATCAAAACTATGGCTTAGAAATTAATTTCTACTATTAAAAACTTTTTCCCGAACTCTGGCTTGGTTTCAAGGTACCACTTGGAACCGAACCCGAGTTCGAGAAAAGGTTTTTAACAGTAGAAATAATTTTTGAAGTTATTACCCAAAGTCTTGCGAGACTTCGCAAAGTAATAACTTCGGCTCATCTGAGCCAATACATTCTAATACCGCTCCGTACAGTATTCAAATGAAGTTTTATATGAATCGACTTTGGATGTTCCATCCCAAGTCTATTCGTTCATCCCTAGCTGCAGTGGCTCAAGTGACCCCGTCCATGCAGCAGTTCACAAATGGGAAAGGAAGTCCAGTGAAAGGAGACAGGGCAGTGTGAACAGTGAAAATTTCTCCTCAGGTATCCCAGGCCGAGTTGAAAATTAAAGATAAAACCCTGGAATCCCCTTTGATTGATAGTTGTGAAGACAGTATAGAACCATAGGAGTGCAATGGATTATAAAAAGTCAAGCCTTCCCTGTCTGCATGATGGCTGATTGACAGACATGTTTGTGTGTGGCCACAGACTATTTTAATTGAGTTCCACAATCCAGTTGGCTTTCGCATGGCACTCAGATGTTTCAGCATCTGTGCACTGCTCTGAATTATCTTTGATACGACAGCTGATTGGCCTCTGGAGCATTGGAGAGGATTGCTGCAGTTTTGCCTTAGGAGCTTTTTGGTTTATTGAACACTAAATAGTTTAAGGGATCATGAAAAATGCAGGGGTGGCCTGTGGATGCTTTTCCCATCACACCAGCCTTTAATCCTTTCATTGCAAATCAATATCAAAGTAGAGTTTTATATTCATGGACACTACTGTCAAAATTCACTACTCAGTTCAACTCTTCCCCTTCAACGTGTTTGAAAATCTGAATGAAATACTGTTCCATATGTTAGGTCTGCAGCCAGGAATTTCAGAAGATGACACTGCGAACAAACTCTGAAGCTGTTGAATGGGATTTACAATTGCACACCACCATGATAGATTTGCCGTCGGCAAGCTTTCATTCTTAGAATCTAAACACGTTTCTGTCCTACTTCTTGCTTTGACTAAGCCTCAGTCATGTGGAGTGTTCTTAAAAGCCCTCAGTTTAGTTTCTTCCGAAGTACTATTCATGTCTGCTAGCAATGTTAGCACACCACTTTTTTTAATTTTTTTATTTCATTTCTGGTTCCCAAAGAACTACTACATCTACAAAGTAATGTGTCCCCACCAAAACTGTAACCTTAAAAGAGTTGTGCAAGGATGGGGGCTGTTTACATCGAGGGAGCCCAGCAGAGCATCGCAGACCGGGAGAAGGAGGAGTGGGGAGCCAGCTCCAGGAAGCAGGTAAGCAATCCTTTACAGGTCTAGTAAAGTGGACAGCCCCGTTTTGGCCTCATTCACCCACCCATATTTTTGGTCCACATCCGATCCTCATTTTTTGCAGCTCACACACTGAGCCGTTCATTTCTATTGGTCCACTAAAAATGCAGACCTCACACCATGTGCTGTCTGCATCCGTATATCTGCTCTGCAGTCCTACAAAAAAAGATAGAACTTGTCCTATCCTTGTCCATTTTGTAGGCAAAAATAGGCATTGTTACAATGGATCCTCATACAACACAGACGTCATCCGTATTTTTTTGCGGACAACATAATACATGCATTAGTGTTGAGCGAAGCCAGCTTGGGATGCTTCATCTGAAGTCGGTTCATTTAAAACTTCTGAATAATACTGTACTAGAATGTATGGGCTCCGATGAGCCGGAGTAAGCTATTCGCGAAGTCGTGCGTTACTTTGTTGAATAACTTCGGTAGTTGACTTTTAAAATGGAAAGCTACTTTCAGGATTAGGAACTCCATATAAAATATAGTGAGATACAGATCAAAGCACTAGACTTTTATACAATTTGCTCAGTAAATTCACAGACCAACAGATAAGGCCCTAGAATTCTCTAAACTAATGGTAATAGATTTAAAGAGGACCTGTCCCCACCCCTGACACGTCTTGGTAAATAACTGTATTCCACAGTCACATTTACTTATGACTGTGTTGTACCTGTATTCAAAAATTTTATTCAGCTTAATAGAGTAATTGCACAAGTCATAAAAAATGTTCCAGAATTGTTATTACAGAGGGGAATCCACATAGTTACTAAACAGACATATCAGAAGAGGTTACAGGTCCTTAAGTAGTGTCCCAAGGGGAAAATGGAGTGATGGCCTATGCTTCGGTTAGGTCATCACTTTGTGATTGGTGAGTGTCTAACTTCTGAGACTCCCATAATTAGTAGACTAAGGCTACGTTCACACGACGACAATTGTCGCGCGACAATTTTTATAATGGGAGTCTATGGTGTCGCATTGCGACATGCTGCGACTGTGACTCGACAGTCGGAAAAAATCCATCCAGGATGGATTTTTGGAGACTGTTGTGTCGCAGTCACAACATGTTGCACGTGCGACACCACCATAGACTCCTATTATAAAAATTGTCGCGCGACATTAATGTGAAATCAATGTCGCGCTACAAATGTTGCAGTGTAGTGGTTCCCGATTTGTCGCGCGACAAATGTCGTCATGTGAACGTAGCCTAAAAGGCTAATGGACCCTCACCATCCACATATCGATGACCTATCGTCGGAATATGCCGATGGGACATCACTTTATAGTCCTGGAAAGCTCCTTCAGAATATTTCTCTTCATTGTGCATATACTACCTGTATATTTCTAAATCTGCTAATATTTACCAGTAATTGTATAGATTTGTGCCTTTTTTGGAATAGAAATATAAAATTGACTTTGGAGAAATTAGTATTATCATTTGCTAAAATAACAGATCTGAGCAATTTTCCCGAACAGTTAAAAATGTGAACAGTAACTTGCAAAACATTCATAAGATTACAAAAATGCACTAATTTTACTGTCATAATCCTTCTCTATAAACTAAATGTATGTATGGAAATTTGCATGTTAAGTGCGAATACCAGTTTTAGAGAGGCGAGGGGCTGTTATTGCTGCTGAAAAGGCAGCTCATCTTCCACTTGATTGACAGGGCTGGATTTCTCGCCCAGTCCTGACAGTCTCGTGCCGGTGCTGCTTCTCTGAATTGCGGCACAAGCGCAGAGGCTCTGCTGCCACTACCAGTGCAGGGGCTGTGCATGCACAATGCTTGGAAGCGGAAGCAGATCCTCTAGGTCAGGCATGCTCAACCTGCGGCCCTCCAGCTGTTGCAAAACTACAACTCCCATCATTCCCGGACAGCCTACAGCTATCAGCCTACAGAATGGCATGGTGGGAGTTATAGTTTTACAACAGCTGGAGGGCCGCCGGTTGAGCATCCCTGCTCTAGGTCAAAGCTGCTACTTGGATCAGCGGTACAGGTACAAGATGTCTGTCTAGCCCTGTCAATTATACAGCGGGGGTGGAGACGACACACTTCTTCAGCAGCGAGGACAACCTCTTGCAGGTAAAGAACTCTTGTTCATGAGATGAATCAATTCATGCCAATCGATTCGCCCATCTCTAACCAGTTTGTAGGTTAACCAGGTTAAATGTCTAAAGGCGTCTGTACGTGTCTGTGTTGTATATACTGCAGTACGTCACGCATAGCGTGCTGTGGGCCTATACTGAATCTCGCACTTTCATGTGCTTTTTCTTATGCAGAATCCAAGAGAAATACAGTAGTTATGGTCTCCATGCCATATTATGAATGTATTCTCCCCTAGAAGCTTCACCTGTAGAGGAGAATATGGTGCTAGGTCATTTATGACTGTTTGTACTTGAACCCCGATTGCGGAATATGTTGCCGCTCTATGTTGTAAATAAAGATGATTATTATTAATGAAGATTATTCTAAGACTACAAAACAGATTATCAATGGCATTCGTTGAAGCCCTAACCCTGTCATCTTTTAGTTGGCATTACTTAAAACTACATATGTGTGGCATAGAAGAGCTTAGCTCAATCTACTGATGGTTGCAGATGTGGGTACCACATTGGTCAGTACCGGGGTAAATATAATTGGACGTGTGTGATCCATGTGGAGGCCTGGTGGGAGTTATTTTACAGTAAAAGGAATTTTATTCATGTTATTCAGTTGCATTTTAGCAATTTTATATTATCCTAACAAGATTGAATTTTGAATGTTCTAGGTCTGTACTATACACAACAATATGATTTCATAATCATGGGGCAGAGGGGAATGTATATGTTTATGTAGCGTGTCCATGCCACAGCATTTTACCACTTTATGCAGCTAAGTCAATGAGTCACAGAAAATATTAACTATAAAATTATGCTTTTGGCTCGAAGCTGTGATTTAAAAATCTTCAGTTCACTGACTTAACCAAGTAAAAACACTTGACTCCAGCCGGTTTCTACAGCATCGTGTTTAGTGTGTGTATTATGTAAATGAGCCATGTCATTATTTCCCATTTGCAAGTAGAAGACATTTAAAGAAATTATATAAATACACAACAGAGTTGCCGGATGGATATGTTTCTATTTGTGTGCCCTTTTTTTACTTTTTAATATTAAATAGTCGCTAACTTTTCAATCAATAATAAAGGTGTAGTAAAAAATAAATAAAAAGTGGCCATCTGGACTCCTATCTGTTGTACTACTCATGTATTACTATGGATAATAGTCCAGAATCATGGTGACAGATTCCCATTAAATGGTCATCTTTGCACATATCAATAGTACAGGTGAGCATAAGATATTTTGTAAAACATCTTTCAGAGAAAAATACCTTTTTTTTTTACCACATATCACTTCTTTTACTTCCCCCACCCCTTAAACTAACTATTCCCTGAGATGGAGAAGTGACTGAGTTCAAGATTCTGGTGAAAGATCCCTTTAAATTCATGCACCCAAAGATAGGGTAGACATGTCTTTCATAGCTTATGTCCTGAGAATAACATTATTTGTATTAGGATGTAATTACTTTATAATTATTCTAAAGTAATTACATCCTATGAGGATTTTATTTCTGTATGGTCTGTCTTTTTACCTCTGTGGAATGGCTAAGATGGGCCGGAGAATTATACATTGTGTGCAGTACAAATAGTGTCACTAAATTACAGAATGAGACGGAGGCTTCCTTGACCTCATTCAGCTGAATCTAACATTGAAGGTAATTGTCTTCTTTGTAAACGGTGTCCAGCTAGAATTTATATACATTGTATACGACATCCGACATCATTCTACAAGCAGTAGAAAATATCAATACTTATAGACACCTATGTGGTTGGGGCGTCTTACTAATTTGATGTTAAATAGAAAGACTACCCCCATCCATGCTAAAGTTTTAAAATTCAGTATTTTTCTATCACTTTAAAATTTAAAACCTTACTGACTTTCCTTGGGTCAGATAAGGGAGTAGAGGGCATAGACCTGTGATGAAAACTGAAACATGTCACAGCAACTGAGGAATAAGGCTAGGATTTTTTTCCCTAAGATTAGAAAACTCGGCTTCTACCTCGTGGGATTTTTCACCTTCTTCTGTATGAACATTGCAGGGTAATAGGCTGAACTGGATGGATGTTTAGCTTTTTTTAAGCCTTACAAACTATGTTACTGCGCATGAATTATTACTCATTCAAATCAAAATTGTGACCCAACTGGGCCACATGAGTACTAGAGGAACCTCTAATAGGCCCAGTCTCTGAAGCCATAGTGGGCCCCAGAGGTCTAGGAGAGAAAAAAAACATTTGATGCTGCCTTTGGAGCTAATTACTTGCCACTGGGGTCTATTTCTTTTATTTAATCCTATTAGACTTCTTAGATGATTTAGACTTTGGGCCTGATAATAATTTCCCCTGGAGGGGCCAAGGAACCCGACTCCAACAGTAACATGGCCACAGTCGAAGACCAGGACTGCAATAATAAAAATGTTTCAAATGAGCAGCACAAAGAAACTATCCAAGATGGCAAAATAAAAGAAAATCTACAGTCACAAAGACTGTAGTCACAAAGAAGCACAAGCCCACAAAAAACTTCTTAAAGTCCAATATTCCAATAAGCTGGTTTACCGGTTAACGTTGAGGTAATATTCTAGGACCGATTTCAGTCTGCTGGGGGATTAAAGGGAATCTGAATATGTGGACTCATCATTATGCCTTCGAGCTGTTCAGTACAAGATTTTGGCAAAACGGCTGGGTCAGTTAAAGAAAGTCACCCAGTATTTTGCTAAGCGGATCTAGGCTATTTCCGTTGGCCCCATAGAAATGAATGGGAGCGGGGGCTGCACATGCGCGGTACACTCCCATTCACTTCTATGGGGAGCCGGCTTGGTAGTGGCCGGACCGAAGTCCTCCAGCCACCACCTTGCCGGGCTCCATTCTCGATATAGGTGCGGGTCCCGCACCTATAAGACAATGGGGGCATATCCTAGTAATATGCCCCCATTGTCTATGATGAGGGAACCCCTTCAAGTCAATGCTGAGCAGTAAATCTCATTGCTTTTGGGAGTACAATAATCTATATGAAGGGAAAAAATAAGTGCATTGGTGCAGTAAGTGGGGGCAGTGCAAAATCCTGCAACAGTGAAGTACTTGGTATATAGCAGAAGTGATATGTTTTGATGTTAGAAATAGTCCTAGTTCTAGGGACTGTAAACGTCTGTTTTACAGCATAGTTAGGCCAAGTTCACACTTCAGTTATTTCCACCAGTTATTGTGAGCCAAAACGAAGTGTGGGTCAAAAACACAGAAGAGGTGCAAATCTTCACATTATACCTGATCTCTGTGTAGGCTTCACTACAGGTTTTAGCTCACAATAACTGATGGAAATAACTGATCAAATAACTGAATTTGAACTCGCCCTTAGTTATGCAAACAGGACTGCATTTCATAAAAGTACACATTTCTTCTCCATATCGTATGCCAGCAGTAAATAGTACACTTTACATGCTTAGTGCTACAGAAACGCTTGAGTACAGCTTTTGTCTTAGTATATCACCTGTTCTTATAGCAATTGATTTTAGATTAGTGGATGCCATGTATCTGTGTTGTATGTAAAATATTAAAACATTTCAAAATCAAAGTTTTTTTTAATAAAAACAATGAGCAATCAACACTCTAATATACATTAGCAAAATGGATTTAACAAATAGACTTACTACAAATACAGAACATTTGTAAAGGTCAGAATTAACAATAACCACACCGAATTTGTACATCTTTCTGAGTTTTGCATCCGGTTATTTTGCACAGTTGAACATACTATAACTTTTCCACCATTTAATTCCAGGCCATGATAACCTTGCTGAAATTGACAAATACTCCCTTATTTGGTTTGCTATTGGAAAAAGAAAAAATATCTGCTGTTAAATGAATAAGATTATGAGGGACAATGAGAATTTGTGCTTTACATAGGCAGAAATGGCTTCTCTTGCTCAGCCAAGAAGAATCTTCCTGCCAACTGTATGTCTAGCCTACCATAGGGTCTTCTAGTTGGCCAAAGTCCTGGCTCAATAATGGACCCAAGGGCTGTTTCACACAAGCGGAGCCCGTGTGTGTCATCCGCAGTGTGAATAGGAGCCAAGCCGTGCTATGGACAGCAGAGACACGGAGCATTAACATGGTTGATAATGCTCCGTGCCTCTCTGTGATCTTTTTACTACAAAATCACGGTGACAACTTTCTCACTGTGATTTTGTAGTAAAAAGATCACAGAGAGGCACAGAGGATTATCAACCATGTTAATGCTCCGTGTCTCTGCTGTCCAGAGCGTGGCTTGGCTCTCATTCATGATGCGGATGACACGCACAGCATTCGCTCGTGTAAAACAGCCCTAAGGCTCCAGCCGAAGACTTGTTGCTGATTTGGGTGCCATTCCCTTGCCACTAGGATGTATGTTTTATAATTTGATTCTCAAATAGTCTGTTGGGCCATATTGATGACATATTCATTGTATACAATGATTGCACATGTCCACAAATATGCTGAGTGTGTATAGATGGATTGTGAAACTCTTGGATTATAATACTGTAGTGGACCCAAGGAACCTATGTCTGACAATGAATAGGTACACCTAGAATACACATATCCAAAAATTTCATTAGATATATAAAATATAGAACTACAATACATAGGCAAAAAAAGTGATATAAATCTAATGTAGTGGTTGCACTTTCCTTAAATTTAAGGATTTCTTGTGTCTGCGCTAAAATGTAAAAGGGGATCAAGACTTTGTAAAAATAGAATTAGAAAGACAGAATTGTAAGGATTTGAATTTCTGACCATTTGAAATTTTCTTACCAAAGGAAATATCGAGTTCCCTGGAAAATGCCATCATGTTTCGCAAGCTCATCTCCTTCCAGCTCAACTCCTAGATACATTTCCTCTCTTCCTGGAAGGTGACCCTTGTATTGGATTGTGCCTTTGCTTATTTTGCCACCTGGACGTGAAAATTTTACCAGATCTCCGAGATTTAGGTCGGCAACACTTTTTGGAGCAAATGGGCGACGTGGTAACACAGGTAGATATTGTCTATAGCAAAGAAGAAAATATACAGAATGCTGTGTTTTGCCAACATTACTAAATCTAAAGTCTAAATTTCTCCAAGAAAGACCCCCAGCCAATTGAATATAAAATATAGTAGTGGAAAAGTTAATTCAATGGTAAGTTACTGGAATTATTTTCTTATCAGTCAGCAATTATCAACAACTGATTCTTTTTCTTTATAATCTTTGTCTCAAGTTATCTTTCACAGGTCATATTTAAAGGGAATCTGTCAGCAGATTTGTACCTATGAAACTGGCTGACATGTTCATATGAGCTATATTTCATAAGGTTTTCTCCCTTGTTTACAAAGCATTTTTTGGTGTCCACACAGAGGTCCTGTCCATAAAATGGCCGCTGGTGGAGGGTCATGTGACCAGGCAAATCGCCTCCATGTGATGTCAAATACACTGCAACTGCCATCTCTACTTGTTCTGTTAGGAGTTTAGCGAGGTACATACAGCGTGTTTGAATGCTGGAGACATCACATGGAAGTGATTTGCCTGGTCACATGAGCCTCCACCAGCGGCCATCTTATGGACAGGACCTCTGTGTGGACAGCACAAAATACTTTGTAAACAAGGGGTCATACCTTATGAAATATAAAAAATGGCGCAGATTTTCCGCAAAGACTATATAAGTAAGTGTCACATAATCATCTCACAAACACATTGGTCAACAGTGGCCAGAAAAGTAACCTACTGTTTTAGTTTCTAAGCTCCTATGCAGACCCATGTATCTCCATGGTTAAAGACAGGTTCTGATTATGGAGTCATACTCCCTTACATGTATTTTCTAGCTCTTGCTAACCTACATTTGGTAGGTTATATTTTATTACGGTAATTATGTATTGGAAGTGTACTTGCTTGGTCAAAAAGTTGACTATTATGGCCGTTGTGGGTAGCTTGGGTTATTTTATCTGCTACCAGTAAATGTTGAATAGCAGGAATAAGTTAAATTTCCCACATTTACCTTTTGCTAGTAGTTATTTTGATAGTGGGTGTACCAAATGTTTTTGTAGTCTGTGGAGAGGCCGGAAGAACAATATTCCTGTTTTCCTTTACAGAACATAAGTCTTCATCACTCAACTCATGTATTTCTTGACCTGCAAGAAACATTACTTTATTACTTTTTCAGATATTTTGCACTAAGGAGTGTAGTCTAGTCATATGTTAGAGTAGCAGAATTTCATTTAGTTTGATATATTCTTTCAGTACTCAGAATATCAATGATATATTGCTTGTAGTGCTTTTCTCTTTCCCTTTTAATAGCTTTTCTGGTTTATCAACAACAATGTCCCAATCATAGCCAGCTTCAATTATATTTATCATGTAAACATTAATGTGAATGGTCGAACACATACCAGCAGTGTTGTCAGGGCACACATTAATAAAATAATTTGTAGGCATTAGGCTAGCAAGTGGCAATGACCCAGCAAATAATAAAATATTCTGAGTTTTTTCATATGCTTGTTCTATTTTCATGTCTTGTATATATAACTTTTGGTATTTTTCCTTAGCAGCTTACCTACTAATTAAGAGTATACTCATCACGAGCATCAAGCCTACTTGCATTATGCTGATCGTGAGGGTGCTGTGCGATCAAGAGCAACAGATGCAACAAACAATCACAGCAACTCTAATATTGGAGATCTCAGAATCCTCCGACCTCCATTTAACTATTTGTCTGTCACAGTCAAAGCTGTTTCTTTATATACAATGGGAGAGTTGAGGAAGACCGATACCTTGTATGATCAGACAGCCCAGGGTCCATTGAAGAAATGTAAAAAATAAAATAAATCATCTGATTTTATCATGCTCATTATAACCTGTATGATACGTTTATAACATTATGATGATCAGTGTATGTGGTAATAAATGATAGAATTGCCACTAGCCTCCCAAAAACTTCATCAGAATGCATGTAACAAAAAGTAAAAAAAAGAAAAAATTATGACCAAAATTAAAAATATATTCTTAAAGTTACAATTGGACCTGAAGGACTTAAATACAAGTACATTATCTAATTTTTAAAGATGCTTTTGCTTGATTGTTATGAAGAGCAGACCTGGACGTAATATAAGTGCTAGGGTGTATATAAAACAGTCTGTCACTGTCGGTTTCCGAGAACAGTATCCAAGCTCCTCATAAAATTGTCTTAAGGTAAGGTAAAGCCTGGAGACATCAATGAGGACTGTGAGCTATGAATGACCATGTCAGAGCAATGAACAGCTGAACCTGCTGTACGCAGCATCTCAGCAGAAATAGCTCACTGGTAATGACAAACTAATGCACTTAATGAAGTGCAGAAATTCTTTGGACAAGCCCCAATAAAGTGCTGCCACCTATTCTGCGTATTATTAGGGCAAAGGGCATGGTGAATGGTCATTTGCTTGTTATTCTGTTAGTCTTTAAGTTATGGAACAAAGCCATTTCACATATATATGACATATCCTGGCAGTGTGCCTCCATTGTGCAAACACATACTACCTCATATGTTATAGACTTAACTTACCAAGGATGTGTGTTCGAGCGGGTTTACGAAAGGTATCTTCAGAAGCCATTATTAAAACCTCAGTGCTTTCACTGTCCATTGAAAATGGGGAAGTATTATGTGTAAAACGCTCCTCGTGTTTACCTGGAATGATTGCAGACTAAATTATATAAGCAAGGAAATCACTAGACACCAGGAATAAATTATATACAGTGGCATGCAAATGTTTGGGCACCGCTGTTGAAAATTACTGTTACTGTGAACAGTTAAGCAAGTTGAAGATGAAATGATCTCCAAAAGGCATGAAGTGTGGCCCCTTGGCAACCTTCGCCATACATGTACATTACAAGAATTAAAAAAACTCTTGGCTGGCTTTAAAAACGTTTACAAGCTGTGATACTTGCCAAAGGGGGTGCTACTAGGTACTACCCATGCAGGGTGCCCAAAGTTTTGCTTCAGGCCCTTTTCCTTTTTTGTTATTTTGAAAATATAAAAGATGAAAATAAAAAAGTAGTTTTTGTTTTAAATACAAAAGAGAATTTGCCTTTTGGAGATCATAGAATAGGATAGGTCATTAATATAAAACCCCTGTACAACCCCTTGAAATGTGTCTAAATCTGTGATTTTGTCTGATTTTGCTCTACTTGGGACACAATGTGCTACAAGGCTTCATACTAACAGAATTTTACACCACCTTAGAGCTGGTATAGATTTTGGCCACAAGATATGCCAACATCTGTCAAAGACTGGCACATGAAGGTGGAAGATAGGACTAGACAAACAGATGGTGGAAATGGTGGTGTATAGACTTCATATTTTTGGTGGAGCAAGCGTGCAACACAAATTCTTGCACAAATCAAGATACTTTCAATGTTCATTGACATTGATATAAAGTATTACCCCCAGGTATCAAATTATTAAACATACACATTACAAAGTATGTACGGAAATTGTTTTTATTTGTTAAAAAAATTAAAAATATGAACACATTAAAACTATAAAGTGTTCTGGGAAGTAGGTGTGGAACCACTGCGTCAGTCAATTGATTTTACTTTGGGCTAGACCAAAGGGTGTTATCCTGGCAGTCCCCAGGTATTCACCCTTTAACCCACATGCAGGGATCTGAACTTTGCTACAGGGGAGCCACCAGGCGGCTGCCTCTTGGAATAGTGTGGTAGGCAATACTTGTAGCAAGGAAACTGGCAGAGGTCAGGGCAGACATAGTTTGTTTGTATGAATCAGTTTACCTGCTTGCGTCAACATTGCAGCGGCAAGCAGGTGTAATTACAGCTCTGACATACGATTTTCTTACAGCTCCCTATTCAAGTGAATAGGAAGGAGCCATCCCATTAAAGTGAATGGGACGGTGGAATTGTAATTACACCTGCTTGCCGCTGCAATGTCAATGGTGAGCATTTTAATTTAGCCTGAAAACGGCGACCCTCTTTAACATTGGCATCTGCTGCTTGTCAGTGGCTGTGATTCATATGTCCTAACTTCTGTTTCTTCTTTTGTGTGTTGTGAAAATTTGAACTCCTGCTTAGAACTCCTCCACAGATGTAACCTAGGTCCCTAGCAGTTAAATCCAACCTTGCACCTTGCAGCATGCTATAATGAATACCTAGGGGTAGCTTTAGATCTACTAACTGGAGTGGAGAAGGAAGGTAGGTAGCAGATTAACAGTTTGCCGATGGTGTCATGGACTCCTCACAAATGTAAATTTCTGCTACATGCCAAACACAGTAATCACATCCCACACTGATGTGGGGGTTGTATAGTTGTCACCACCCACCTCAGTGATGTTACTATTTTTTGTTTTTTACTTTTACTCCCTGAAAATCCCGTTTAATTTTTAGAAAATATCAGAGTAGAAATTAATTTAATTAACCCCGTGTGACAGGATGGGGTTAAGTCACATCTTTATTCTTTCATTAAAAAAGTTAAAAAAATAAATAAAAAACAAAAAAAATAAAAATGTTAAAGCTGCATATACATCTCTTTGTTTGTGCACACATCTTTTTTTATTACTATTACAAAAAAATTGTCACTTTTACAATTTTTCATTACAAAAAATAGTCACTTTGAAGCAGTTTCTAATGTTTTAACACTGTGGAATATCTGTACTTGCATTACAATGCCATAGAACCAGCAATAGAAAAATAAATTGCCAAAAACCATAATGCTTTCCACTGATTTCAGGTGACAGCTAGTAGGTAAATTGCACAAATATCATCTATTTTAATTGTACAAACATATGGTAATGCTTTTAGAATTTTTTGTCTTGAAATCTTTTGTAATAGAAAAAAAAATTGATGAGGAAAAGAAATAAGAAAAACTATACATTTTTTGTCAGTTTTTACTTCAGTGTGTGTATATATATATATATATATATATATGTATATATATATATATTAATATAATATCTGCTGTCTGCACAAAAATATCAAAGGTGGCGCTCATACGGGCACTACACTTCCTGTCGTCTTGGAGGTATCGGCAGCGCAGTGCAATTACAAGTGCTTGTTTCACATGAATGGGACAAGCACTTGTAATTACACTGGGCAGCTGCGCAGTGTAATCTTGAAGAGGAAGCAGTGCTTGTATGAGCGCCGCCTCCTCTTCAAGCAGCTGATCAGTGGGGGTGACGGAATTCGGACCACCACCAATCAGATATTGATGACCTGAGGATAGGTCATGAATATGTACTGGCTGCACCTTTAAGGGTTAGCAATTGTCCATAAGAAAGTAGTTATCGGAGATATTTACATCTGTATTTTATAGAACTGCAACAGCATTTTAATGGTTCAGAACAACTCACTGAGACAGTCGGTGAAGAAAAAAAATGATGCATAGCAAGTTCCAAAGAGGAAACATGTTAATAATTTACTGTAAAGTTCCCTGAATTACCAAGCTTAAATAATCTATTTTATACATGGATTATATTGTATGCAAAGGTTAACATTTCTTAGGTCAACTCAGTAATGAGTTTACTCAGCACAGGTAGGGGGAAATAATTAGAACAGGCAGCAGTCTGAGACCCGGTCCCAACTTTAATCATTGTTGCATGTAAAAGAAAATTACTCTTAGTACTTACTTTCCCAGGGTTCTTTTATGTTCACAGAACTCAGGGCTGCTTTGCATTTTGAAAAGGTTCCATCAACTTTAAAAGCATCATTCCTGTAAAGACTAAAAGTTGAGATGTGGAAGTCAAAGTAGCACTTTGTTATCAAGGCACAGTAGAGATGTATTTTTGTGGTCACTATAAAGCACATTTACATTTTAATCAGTTCTCATAAGCTTTTGAACGTGACAAAACTATGGTCACTTTAAGTAGCCCTTAATGTTAGAATGGAAATTAATTCAAAAAACAAAAATAGCCAAGAGATGATAGATAAAAACATATGAGTTATAGTTAGTAGCTCTTTTTTTACTTGGAATTTCAAGCTAATAAGCTTACAAAATAATTGTCTCCTTCCCCCTGATTGTCTAGGAGTGTCCCCTAAAAAAGAAACCGTGAGAAGAAAGAAAAATGACCCTAACAGCTGGGAAATTGTGTACTGGTCAAAACGCTTCCTAGCAATAATAAACTCTACATGAAGTGACCTGTGAGTGGCTGCCTAGTGGCTGTCCTCATGTCCAAGTGGAAGAGAAATACTGCAGCATGAAAGAGGTGATATATTTCAATGTGATCAGCTAAAGATGTAATGTGTATGTGGGCCTCTTGAGTCTACCTCGAGTCAGGGGAAAATAGGATTGGCATGTTAGATATCAATCAGCCCAATCTATTTTTATTTCACAAAAGATAAGTCCACCTGTAGGCATCAGAAAAAAGCCCATTAAAAACACACACTGGAGTTGAGTCCTACAACTATTACCACACTACGATCACGACACTGCAAAATATAAATCCTCAACCCTGCCCTATGGGTACAAGATGAAACGTACACTGGTTCAAAAGTTATATTCCCTTACGTCCTACCAGCAGCACAGATGGGGTTAACCACCCCCCGTGGACTGGCAGGACCGGCGGAATGTTTAATGAGCCCAAGACTAATAACTCAATTTAACAATTAAGTATCTCCTTAAAAGGAGGAAGTCGACCCCCAGCCCACTGTGTTTTTATCTGTCCTCCCGGACAGGTGGACTAGGCGGTTTGTTCCCCCCTTATGGAAAGTGCGGGGAGCCTTCTTTTCTTTGGGTAACAGTGTTGCCCTTTTTCTAGGTACCTTGTCAGTTTGGCCGGCAGCTTATCTGCTGCCGGCCTCGCGCAGTTGCGCCTGGCTGGGGTATTTTGGCGGCGTCCTCGGTCCAGGATTCTCGGTCCCTGTGCCCCGCCATCTTCCGGAGGTGACGCGGGGACTCTCCTTTTGCGTCACCTCCATGTAATCGGGCCGTGATTTTTTCACGGACACGATTTTTTTCTTAGATGCGTTTTTTAGTGAAATTTTCATGCGAAAATTTTAAGTATTTTTTTCTTATGCTTCTTCCTGTGGAGGATTTACTGGGGGAAGGGTGGATTGGCTATCCCTCCCCTTCCCCTATTTTAGGAAGCTGTGTGCTCCAGTTCGGTCTCTGGCTGCATATGCTTTTTCAGCCAGCTCCCAGAGTGCTGAAAATTGGTGTTGTTCCACTTGTGGTGATTTTTTTCCTCAGCTGCCTCCGGTCTGTTTTTTTACCTTTCCTGCGTAGATAGGTGGTTTACAAATGTTTTATTTGTCCCTTTTTTTCCCCGCAGTGATGTCTTCTCTGAGGGATTCGGAAGGCAGGAAAGTGGATTCCAGGAGGAAGCATCTATCCTGCTACCACTGCAGTGGTCAACAGTTATTCTAAGTTGATCATACCTGCACTCGTCAGATTGCAGAAGGTAAACAGCTTAAGGCTGGGCTAATACCAGCTTGGGAGACCGATTGGGAATCCCTGGGTCCGTTGACTTAACCTACACCAGATGTTATAGCTGCTGTTAGAGGGTTCTGTCCTCTAGTGAACCTATGTTGCAGGATATGTATCAATGGCTCTATTAATGGAGTCATAGGCCTGCTGGATGGAAAGGCTTCCTATGCCTGCCCAGGCCCCTATGGAGACCTCTGTCCCGGTAGAGAGACCTTCTTGGTCTCCTTAGTTTCTTCCTCCTCGGATGAGGAGGAGCTGACGTTGTGTTTTCTCCCCTGGAAAGACACAGAAATTGCTCAAGTCCATCAGGTCGGGGGACCATGATGTTGACCGCGGAGAGCCTCTCGATCCAGCTACTTGGGCACCTCGTGTCTTCAAAGCAGATGAGACCCTCTTCTCTGTCATGATATAGAGTGGAAAAAAACTAAAAAAGGTCCGGTTTTAACAAAGAAGTTTAAATCCATGTTCCCGATGGCTTAACCCTTGGTGGATTCATGGGGATCCATTCCCAAGGTGGACATGGCTTTTGCCAAGTTGTCCAAGCGCACTCTGGTTCCTGCAGATGATGGGTCTAGCTGCAGGACCCCCTTGCAGAGTGCACACTAAGACGGGGTGTTACGGCAGCTGCGGCTTCCGCTTCTACAGCCATAGCGGCTTCTGAAGTCTCTACATTCCTCCGGTCTCGTCTGAATCAAATTCAAGTTGACGTGAACCTGAGGTTTTTTCCAGGATGACATACTGGCTGTCTTCAAGACCATCAACCTGGCTATGGACTTCTTGTGCGATACCGCACAGCTCCAGTTGAAGCTAGCGAGGGAGCTTCCCCACTAGCAAAGCAAGCCCTGGGAACGAGGCCAAACACAGATCCTTGCTCTCAAAGCTAAGCAGCAGGTCTGTGGCTCATGGGAGACCAAGTCCGCCTTTGGCACCCTGTGACAATACTATCAAATGACGTCAGGGGCCTGTATTTAGCATGGCCCTGGGATCGGCAGCCCATATTCCATTTTTGCTTAAGCCTTGGGTCACTGACAATTCCTCAAAATACAGCTTATGTGGCCTTCCATTCGAGCCCAACCGTTTGTTCGGTTCGGAGCTAGATAAGATCATGGAGTGCCTTTCAGACGAAGGTGAAGAGCCTTCCCCAGCAGTCCTGTCAAGGGCAGGGCAGACAAGACCGCGGTGGCAGGTCTGGCCAGCAAACAAGCTCTCGAGGTGACTGGAGAGCGCAGCAAAAGGGTTTGAGGTTATCTCGTGGAGGAGCCAAAGATGGAAAATCCACCTCCTGACTACAGGCCTCTTCGAGGCTCTTGGTTAATTCCCGTTACTCCTGCCGTCCTATGCCCCATTCCTATGCTTCATGTACCCGTCGGCGGTCGTCTCATCTCGGATCCCTGGGTCCTGAACATCATTTCCGAGGGTTATTTAGTCAACCTCACCTCTATTCCTCTGGACAGGTTTGTCAAGATCAACCTTCTACAAGCTGCCAAGGAGGCGATCCTGGAGGCCTACATTCAGGACTACATTTGCTAAGGGGCTCTGGAGGAGGTTCCGGCAGGAGAACGGGGCCTAGGGATCTATTCACCAGTTTTTCTGGTTCCCAAGGTTTCAGGAGATCTCCGGATGATTATCGATCTGAGATATTTCAATCGGTTTATAAGGAATGTGAAGTTTCGTATAGAAACCATCAGGTCAGTAGTTCACGTCCTCAATCCTGGAGACGTGATGGCAACCCTGGACCTCAAGGATGCATATCTGCACATCCCGATCCATCATGCTTCCAGGAAGTATCTTAGGATCACGGTCCAGGTGTCCGGTGTCGTCAGGCATCTTCTGTCTGTTGCCCTTCCCTTTGGCATTTCTTCTGCCCCTCACACTTTTACCAAGGTGGTGGTTTCTGTGGTCGCGGCTTTGAGGCTTCTAGGACTGACCATAATTCCTTACCGGCTTTAAAAGCCTCTGCTCTAGCGGTCCTAACCCAACTTCTTCAGGTAAAAATCTCCTTTCTGTTCCACCTAGGTTGGATCATCAGCTAGTAGAAGTCGAACGTGAGCCCGTCCACTGGGATGTCGCTCCATTTGACTTTAGAAAGAAGATCCCGGGTTCAGAACACGGCAAGTTCCTTTCCTTTCCCCGGCGAGTTCCAATCCGGACTCTCATGAAGATGTTGGGGCTCATGTCAGCGTCTGCGGAAGCAGTCCCTTGGGCTCGAGTCGGAGGTCCTCTCCTAATGGAATGGCAGCCCTGCTGGGCTAAACTCCCTGTGCTCCCTGTCTTTCCGAACTCGGTATTCCCTCAGATGGTGGTGCCATCTTTTAGACGGAAAGTCTATGACCCAGCCAATCTGGGTTATATTGACTACGGATGCATCCCAAGTAGGCTGGGACGCTCACCTAGACGACACTCCAGTTCACGGAACCTGGTTTCCTCCGGAGTGGCTTCTTTCATCCAAATTCCGCGAGATTTAAATTATCCGGCTAGCCCTCCTTCACTAAGCCCCTCAGATCCGGGGCAAAGCAGTGAAAGTCCAGTCAGACAATATGACTGCAGTACTTTACATCAACAAGCAGGGAGGCAAGAGATCACTTCCCCTCCTGTCTAAGATCGGGGTGATTTTGGATTAGACAGAGTTGTACCTTTCCCACTTATCTGCGATCCACATCCAAAGCTCCCTCAATATGATAGCGGCTGAGCCGCGGTCTTCCGTCAGTGGAGTGGTCTTTATATCCAGAGATATTCAAGCAGATAGTCCTCAAGTGGGGTATGCCAGAGGTGGATCTCATGGCAACAAGGTTCAATGCGAAGGTGAAGAGGTTCTGCTCCCTTTACAGGGAGGACAACCCCCTGGCGTTAGACGCTCTGTCATATCCTGGAGGTTCAGGCTGGCATACATCTTACCTCCGTTTTCCATGATTCCGAGGGTATTGATGAAAATCCGTCAGGATCAGGCCTCGGTGATAGCCATCATACTGTTTTGGCCGAAGAGATCCTGGTTTACCTAGCTCACCCAGTTGAGTCGAGGACAATATTGGAGGCTCCCCCCACAGCAGACCCTAGTGTCGTGGGACACTCACCTCTGCTCAGATCTGCACAGATTCAACCTGACTGCCTGGAGGTTGATCAGTCCCTTCCCAGAATGGAAGGGCTTTCAGAGTCGGTCCTGAGAACGCTGTCTCATTCTAGAGCGGACTCTACCAAGAGAGCCTTCTCTCGTATTATGAGGATATTCTCATCCTGTTGTACCTCAACTGAGGTGGGGTCTGCAGATCCGCCCCTCTCCTCTATCCTTCAGTTCCTCAAGACGGCCTTGATAGAGGCCTTGCCCTTCTACTCTGACGGCTCAAGTTTCAGCCATCTCAGCTTGCCTTAACAGGCTTTTTTCTCAGGACCTGCTGAACGGTTCCTTAAAGGAGCTGAAAGATTAAAGCCTACAGTACTGAGACCCATTTTTCAATGGGATTTATCAGTAGTTCTCAGGGGGTTAGCATCTCCCCCCTTTGAACCGTTAGAGGAGGTGGACATCAAGTTCGTCACTTGGAAGTTTGTGTTTCTCCTTGCAGTGACTTTGGCCAAGAGGGTCTCTGAGCTTCAAGCTCTCCCAGCATGAGCCCTATACCATTTTCTTACATGACCGGATCCTCCTTAGATTCCCCCCGTATTTAGGCCTAAAGTTCCTTCCTTTCAGAACATCAACCAGGTGATATCCCTCCCGGTTCTGTCGACATCTACCACCTCCTCCTAGGAACCTGCTAGACATCCTCTGGACGTCTCGAGATGTCTCCGGATCTATGTGGATAGATCAAGGAGGTCAGGAAAGATGAGAATCTGCTAATCCTGTTGCCGGTAAGTTTAAAGGCTGTAAGGCATCCAAACCTTCCATCAGTCGGTGGATTGAGGAGGCTATTAAGGAATCCTTTGTTTCCCAATCTCTGGACCCTCCGGGATTCGTGAAGGCCCACTCTACTGGAGCTGTGGCTACTACTTTTGCTGAGAGGAGTCATCTGCCTCTCAACATGATTTGCAAAGCTGCCTCCTGGAGCTCTGAATCGACGTTCATCTCCCATTATAGACTAGATGCCACTCTAGCTGAGTTTTCGGCCTTTGGGCAGACTATTCTTAGTTCTGCCAGGCAGGAAGGCTCTCCCTAGGGGTTTCTTCTTGCTATCTCCCCATCTGTGCTGCTGGTAGGACGTAAGGGAATCGTTAATTTCTAACGATAATTTGTTTTCCCTTAGTCCTAACAGCAGCACACAAATTTCTCACCCTAGTAAGTCAATTTTTTTTCTTACTATAAACACAGTGGGCTGGGGGTTGACTTCCTCCTTTTAAGGAGATTCCTAATTGTTAAATTGATTTATTAGTCTTGGGCTCATTAAACATTCCGCCGGTCCTGCCAGTCCACGGGGGGTGGTTAACCCCATCTGTGCTGCTGTTAGGACTAAGGGAAAACAAATTATCGTTAGAAATTAACGATTATGGACAAGGTGCCAGAAGAAATTTGGCTTAGAATATTGAATTTACCTCTGGTCTTCAGAATGCCATCCATGTGAGAGGGGTTTTCGGTTTGAGGGAACAGTTACATTATCTTTTTCAGCCCAGTCATCTCCTGACATAAAATGTATGTATAAACAGTAATGTATGTATGCATTTATGAATTATCACAATATGCTGTTATTTTTATCTATGGAGGACTTTTCATAGGGATCAAAATGAGCTGTACACTGATTGATTTAGATGGTGTTGTGTCCCCCCTAGTAGCACCTGTTGCAGGCATCAATCTAAACTAAGGAGCAAAAGCCTATCAAGTACGTTGCGTGCATAAGTAATTTAAAGGATGTCTTTCAACAGTTTTGACCCCACTATATAGGTGATGAGGTGGGTATTGTAAGAATGCCTAGGATGATGGTCTTCCATGTTACATGACCAAGAAATCCAACTTTTAATCCACTTGGTGCCTTTGATTGCAAGTGTCATTGCATTCTGACATGCATACCTGGAGGTGGTTAAATGGTATTTTACACACTATCCCCTTCTGTGAAGTAAGTTAAGTATACTGTTTTCATTCTAACACCCTAATGGGTTGTCTGGGTGGTCTCTGTACATTGGCCCTTTTTTTCTTTTTTTTTTACATGGCTGCTTGTTTGAAATTCCAGTCTTGGCAATCTGGATACTGTGATCCCTCTTTCTTTGCATGCCCATTAGGCAGAGTCCTCCTCATGGTGACATATTTTGTGAAGCTACCTTGGCCAGTGATTGTGGAGGTGCTGGTTCTGTTATGAGATGTCCCCTCTTCTGCAGGGTAGGAGTGTGATTATAATACTAACCTTGTGTTTTGTCCTAAATCATACTTTGTATTGTGTCTTACATCATTGCCTTAGGAGTGCTGTCTATATATTTTTGATACTTTTTTGATACTGGGAGCATTACAAATTAGATTTTTTTGGTCATGCAACCTGTGTGAGCATTACCCCAAGAATCCTCATCACCTATACAGTTCTGTCAACAGTTTTGAGGGGTCAAAACTGCTGACAGACATTTTTGTATATTAAGGTTTAAACAACTCTTAAAGGAATAATCACAATGAAAACCCCCTCGTTTCTCAAACATTTCCCACTGATTGGTATCATCAGTGCATGTAAATTACAATTGTGTAACACAAGTACGTTATATTTGCAAATGGGGGAAGAATTGTTTTCAGGCTATAATCTCAAGCAATAACACATTGTATTGATCTCTTTTTAATGTCTTCAGTTTGCCTAATGGTCCATCTACAAGGACCAGTAATCAGCCGAACAAGCATTTATCAGAATGCTTATTCCTGATCTTGGGCCCAGCTAGCATCCCACTGATCAGCGGACAACAAACAAATGCCAGGTTGATAGGCTCTTTGATGTTAATTTAAAAATGAGGCTTTCTCACACTGCATTTTCCCTCCTTGTGTAAATGGTTATGCTGCCGATCATATTCAAACTGTATTGGGGATGAACAATCGTACTAATGATCACTCATCCCCTGTACAGTTTGTTCTTATAAGCGATGTAATACCGAACAAATAAGCAAATAGCCTTTTGTTGTAAGAGCTCCAGACTGTTTAAAGTTGTTGTACACCCCCTCTGTATTCTGTTGATAGGGGTTTGGCTTACATGCTCTAGATTAAGAAATTATTATTATTTTTTTTAATTATTATATTAGTACAGGAACCTCCATCTAGAATTAAAGTTTAATGTTAGCTGAATGCATTGCCATAGCATGACAGTTTTGCCAAATTATTTATTGTCCACTTACCCTCAAGAGACAAGACATGTTGTCTTTCAAGCAAACATCCATGCTGCATTTTAAGATCCCATAGATCTTCTTTAAGGCGGTAGTTTTCCTCTCTCAACTGGTGACTTTGAGTCCTTACTCTTCTACACTCACTCCTAAGTTGGGCAATTTCCTTTTGGAGGCCTTCTTGGTAATTTTCCGGGTGAAGAAATCTAGATGATGTGTCACTAATCTGTATACCGATGCAAAAAATAGACACACACAAGTCAGAAGGGAGGCACCTGATTCAATTATTGCCGCCTTTGTAAACTTGTACACTGATTTGATAAACTGTTAGTAAGTAGTTAAATGATTTCTTTCTAAAGGTGTAACTTGAAGTTGCTGGGTCCCAGTGCGAAAACTGTAACAGGGCCCCTTGATATGCGATGTATAGTACTGCTATAGTTACTAGGTGCAACCGGAGCCTCTGCACCCCAAATAATTGTGTCTCAAAAAATGCCCAAAGTGATGTCATGGGCACAGTCATTTAATTTCAGTAAGGTCGGGGTTTAATAAGCACAAAAAAAAGAAAGAATCAGTGATATCACAGAGCATGGGTAATGTCTGGCAGTGGCAATATAGACATTGATTTCACAGTGAAATAATATATGGTATAATATGGCACAGGGGTAATATACACAGTGGTGTCACAGTTGAGGGATAATATGCACAGTAAGGCCTCACACACATAAGTGAATCATGGATGTGTGCTGTCTGTGTCCTCCACAGGCAGCACACGTACCCACTGACTTTAATGTATGTATCCACATATCAGTGGTTTTCACGGACCATTTTTGTCTGTGATTTTCATTGATTGTTGCTAGGAGATGCTCTGGAAACCAATTTTGAGCCTAGCAGTTTCTGTTGAATAAATGATACATGCTAAATGTACTTGCTAACCCAAACATATAGATCTACCCTACAAATAATGTGACATTGCATGAATCAAAATCCATTATAAGCTATAAGGATTAGGCATGTTGGACCTAAACTGCCCATCTTTTTGTTAAGGGAAAGCAGAGGAGTTTAAAGGCTGCCCTTTTCCTCTCTCCTGTTTGCTGCATATGCAAACTCGGCTGTGCTAAGCATCAATGTGCATGGGAGGATCAGGAGACATAGGCTCTGCTTTGTCATTCCTTCATTCCAAAATTCTGGTGTCAAAAAGTCATAAAATAGGGCTTTTGCAACTTTTTGAACCTGCCTTTTTGCATTTATACACCACTCACTTCGGTTTTGTAATGTGGGTGTGGTTAGCTATATTAAGGAGTGCCACTCCAGATTTATCATTGAGACTTTTTTTAAAAAGTCGCAATCTCACTCCAGAAGAAGGGTGTAGTGGGAAATCTGGAGGAGCTTCTCTAGACAAAGGTGTTAGATTAAGGATAAGACAATTTTATCAAACAAGCTGTGACATTTGATAAATGTAGAATAAAGTACTCCAACACAGACTTAAGTAAAAGTAAATTCAAATATTCCCCTTATAATAAATCCCACTTATAACGTTCACTCAGAAGTAAAGGCAGGCCTATGTTTTCATGTGTTAATCACCATTAGAACACAAGAAAATCATGTTTTCTCATTACCAGTTAGTAGTGGAGGGGTCACTGGCAAACCATCTTATTGGTAGACTAGTGTTTCATATTTATGAAGTTAATATAATTTGTGAATTTTTAGCTGTATATTCTGAGTATAGTTTATCTTCTGTTTTATTCCTTTTTCAACTTTTCTTTTGACTAGGTAATAACTAAAGGCACCTTCATTACTGAATATGCTATATGATGGCTGTTCTCCAGTCTTCTGAAATGGGATATACAGCTTTTAGAATTATTGAGTCATTTACCATAAGAGGGGTTTCTAACCTTCTACCCATTAACTAAAATAACTGCTCTAGATATATTGCTTCATGAGGAGCAAATCTAGTGTTAATCGATAGGAAAAGACTGGAGTCTACTGCTGGCTACTGGCATTGTTTGGTCTGAAATCTAGTATATTGCAAAATCATTTTAGCACAATATAAAAATGTCTAATAAAAGGTTTTACAGTCTAAACCATTATGACCACTGCACCTTGAGAATTTATCAGCTCTGCTATTATTCTTATAAATGGAATTTTAAAGAAATAATAATAGTATGGTTGGCAAATATAAATGATGGATTTTTTTCAAAATGTAAAAGTATTTCTAATGCTATTAATAATAATCTAGGTTAAAAAAATGAGTAGCTAGTGTTAAAACCATTGTTCCACCGCAGATGGTAAACTTAGGCTACACCCTCAATTAACATTGGCTACACTGTCATTACAACATAATACAACTACAATGCCATTTCTGCTTTTCTGGTGCTTTCTCTTTTGCTGTCGATAAAATTGTGTCTTTGTGTGAAAGGGCTGGATGGCCACCTCTCTATTCAGAAATAACTGATTAAGGCTACTTTCACATTAGCGTCAGCCTTCTCCGGCAGGCTGTTCCGGTGGGTGAACAGTCTGCCGGATCCGTGCTACCGCGGCAGCACGGCAAACATGCCGAAAGGCGGCCAGAATAAAACTACGACATGAATATGCTTTGATCTAAACCATTCCATTGCAGCTCTGTTTGTATGTGTAGGGTCATTGTCTTTCCTGCTGGAAGGTGAACATCTGCTACAGTCTCAAGTCTTTTGCAGCCTCTACCAGGTTTTCCTCCAGGATTGCCCTGTATTTAGTTTCAGCCATCTTCCCATCAACTCTGACCATCTTATCTGTCCCTGCACACAGCATGATGCTGCCACCATGTTTCATGGTAGGGATGTTTTTTTCAGTGTGATGTGCAGTGTTAGTTTTCCACCACACAAAACCTTTTGCATTTAGGCCAAAAGTACAACTTTGGTCTTATTTCACCAGAGCGCCTTCTTCTGCATATTTGCCGTGTCCCCTCCATGGCTTGTGGCAAACTGCAAACAGGATTTCTTAAGGCTTGCTTTCAGAACTGGTTTTCTTCTTGCCACTCTTCCATTAAGGTCAGATTTGTGGAGTACACGACTAATGGTTGTCCTGTGGGCAGATTCTCCCACCTGAGCTGTAGATATCTCCTGCTCCTATGGAGTGACTATGGGACTCTTGGCTGCTTCTCTAATTAGTGCTATCCTTGCCTGAACTGTCAGCTTAGATGGACCGCCATGTCTTCGTAGATTTGCAGTTATACCATAATCCTTCCATTTTTGGATGATGGATTGAACAGTCCTCCGTGAGATGTTCAGAGCTTGGGATATTTGTTTATAACCTAACCCTGCTTTACACTTTATCCCTGACCTGTCTGGTGTGTTCCTTGGTTTTCATGATGGTGTTTGATCACTAATGTTCACTAACAAACCTCTGAGGCCTTCACATAACAGCTGTAGTTATACTGAGCATAAATTATACACAGGTGGACTCTATTTACTAAAAGGTGACTTCTGAAAGCAATTGGTCACACTGGATTTTATTTGACTATCAGAGTACATGGTGCACATCGCAATTTTCAGAATTTTATTTATTAAAAATTTTGAAAACCATGTATCATTTTCTTTTCGCTTCCCACATACTTGCTACTTTGTGTTGGTCTAACACATAAAATCCCTATAAAATACATTTAAGTTTGTGGGTGTAACATGAAAAAAATGTGGAAAAGTTCAAGGGGTATGAATACTTTTTCAAGGCACTGTACATATATCAGGCATGCTATTGTCTTAAAATAAACATCACATATTAGCATGTGAGATAAACCTTTGCCATAGGAATCTATAAGCAGCTTTTTCCTCTCTGCCCAATAAAACAAACAGAAATTTGTATAGCCACCCTTAAAGAGAACTTGTCTGCAGAATCAACCCTATTAAACCAGACATACTGCCTAGTAGAGATGATCCTGCTGATTAAAATGACACATCTTGCGGAAATCAGTTGCGGTTAACAAAAAAATAAGACTTTTATTCTTTATGTAAATGCTGGCTTCAGTGCACCAAGGGGTGTGGCCATGGGAGCGGAGATGCACCTTAGAGACAGACCCCACCCCTCAGTGCAAACATATCAGGCAATATGTCTAATTTTCTGACATTTTGATACTGATGACCTGTCCTCAGGATTGGTCATCAGTATCTGATCAGTGGGGGTCCGACAACCGGGACCCCACCAATCAGTTGTTTGAAAAGGCATTTTAGCTCCTGTGAGCGTAAATGAAGCCAGTAATCTACAGCAGCTGTGAACAGTCAAACTTCTGCTTAGGTGCATGAACTGCCAGAGGATGTGTATTATTCATGACAAGGCCATAAATTAGGTGCATCCTCCAGCAGCACAGGGGATACATAGATGGGCCAAAAATGAGCAGGGCTAACACAAACCCTGCCCACAAGTGGCTGTTTTAGACATTCCCGGGTGGGGCTTATATGCTCCGATTTTACCAACTCGAATGTTGGTAAGTATGAGGATATCAAGACCTGAGCAGAAAGCACGTCTTCATAAATCTAACCCTTTAGAGCTATAGCAAGCCACACATTGAAGCGGATTGACAAGACTAGGTTACCTGGGTACACAACATTTTGTACATGTCTGGCCTTCTGGGAAAAAGACAAACCCTGATTATTATTTGTCAAACATCAGGGTAATAAATATAAAAATTATACTGCAACATCAGGTTGGCTTTTGTACGACATTGAGCACCTATGATATGATAGGTTGTTATCAGCCAGTAAGATAAATGTGTCCTTTTGCATAATGTTCAAGAATGAAGAGATCAAGCTAATGTGTGAGAATGGTGGAGTAGATGGAGGCTATAAGTTATTGCATGTAAGCCAAATATTACCTTCTCTGTAAGCATCTTTATTTCTTCTTGTGAATCTTCAAGTTTTTGAACATATTCTGCTTTTAGTTTTGAAAAGTCCTTTCTTTGCTGTGAAATCTCCTCATCAGCTTTTGCTAGCTCCAAAACAACACTTTCATTGGCCTCCTGGAGATCATTAATTTGATTTTTAAGGTTCGCTGTTAGAAAATATAAGGCACAACTGATTTAACCCATTGTAATATACACATTCTAAATGCGGACATACAGTAACACCGTGTTTTTGCTTCCTTTGTGACATTTTTTACAATTTTTGTATTGTCGTTTGAAAGACATGCTTTAATCCTACTGGTGTGAAGCATGTTTAAAGTGGACCTTTACCCTCTTCTGACATGTTAGTTTCACCAGCTGTTTGCATTCCCCATATAATTACATCTGACTCTATGATGTATGATTCCTTTATCATTCCTGCAGTTTGTAATGAAGGTCTAGATGAGTGTTACCAGTTGGGAAGGTGTCCGTGCCGAGCTTGACATAATCCAATCAGTACTGCCAGTGTCAGACTATGCTGGGACACTCCCCCCAAACTGGTAACATCCAGATGGATCTTCATTGCAAATGGCTAGGAATTCATTCATAACTTCTAGTAGGATAAATAAAGGAATGGCACAACGCTGGTGACCCACTGGTTTCTGCAGAAGTTGAATTCAATATATCCTGAAGTAAGAGCCAAGGCTAATGCAAACTAAAACTGTATTCACTGCTTTCATGTGTGGGATTTTGTGTCCCAAAAGACCCTCCATGCACTCCTTAATAATACCAAGGACCTCATACCCAGAGCTTAAAGTGCCGAGATGTGTCCGTAAAGAAAATTTTTAATCAGAAATCCCCCTTGTCCAACTTTTTGCGTAGACACATAGCTGTGGTTTACCTGATTAAAGTGCTGGGGTTTTTTTTGTTTGTTTTTTGTAGATCTGAGGCTTTGTTCCCATAAATTTTCCTTAATATGTAAATTAGGCCTTTGTTGCAATGAGGGCGTAACCATTGCTGTTGTAGCCACTAAGTTCCATTTATTTCTGTAAGCAGCCCCTTCCTCGCAGCTTTGATTGACAGGGTCAGACAGTGGCAAAACAGTATGGGACGGGCTAGCCACAGAAAGGAGTGCAGTTTGGGTGCAAGAAGAGCAAAAGTTATGCCCCCAATGCACCAAAGGCCTAATTTGTACAATTAAAAAAATGGTGTCATAGCTTGGGAATGGAGGCTCGGATCGACAAAACAAAAACCGCGTTTTAATCAGGTTAATTACAGTTATGTGGCTATGCAAACAGTTTGATAGGGTGGTCGCTGGTGACAGATTCCCTTTAACCACTTCAGCCCCCCTAGCTTAAACACCCTTAATGACCAGGCCACTTTTTACAATTCTGCACTACACTACTTTACCCGTTTATTGCTCCGTCATGCAACTTACCACCCAAATGAATTTTACCTCCTTTTCTTCTCACTAATAGAGCTTTCATTTGGTGGTATTTCATTGTTGCTGACATTTTTACTTTTTTTGCTATTAATCAAAAATTACCGAAATTTTTGCAAAAAAATGACATTTTTCACTTTCTGTTGTAATTTTTTTTTTAAACTACATTTCTATATAAATTTTTCGCAAAATTTATTGTTCTACATGTCTTTGATAAAAAAAATAATAATAAGTGTATATTTATTGGTTTGGATAAAAGTTATAGCGTTTACAAACTATGGTGCAAAAAAGTGAATTTCGGCATTTTGAAGCAGCTCTGACTTTCTGAGCACCTGTCATGTTTCTTCAGGTGCTAGAATGCCAGGATAGTATAAATACCCCCCAAATGACACCATTTTAGAAAGAAGACACCCCAAAGTATTCGCGGAGGGGCATGGTGAATTCATGTATCATTTCATTTTTTTCACAAGTTAGCGGAAAATGACACTTTCTGAGGAACAAAATAAAAATAATAAAGTTTCCATTTCTGCTAACTTCTGGCAAAAAAAATTTAAATCTCCCACGGACTCACTATGCCCCTCAGTGAATACCTTGGGGTGTCTACTTTCCGAAATGGGGTCACTTGTGGGGTGTGTTTACTGTTCTGGCATTTTGGGCGGGGCTAAATTGTGAGCAGCCATGTAAAGCTAAAGGTACTCGTTGGAATTTGGGCCCCTTTGGCACTTAGGCTGCAAAAAGTGTCACTTATGTGGTATCGCCGTACTCAGGAGAAGTAGGGCAATGTGTTTTAGGGTGTATTTTTACATATACCCATGTTGGGTGAGAGAAATATCTCTGTAAACTGACAACTTTGTTTAAAAAAATTTAAAAAGTTGTCGTTTACAGCGATATTTCTCACACACAGTATGGGTATATGTAAAAATACACCCCAAATCTCATTGCCCTACTTCTCCTGAGTACGGTGATACCACATGAGTGACACTTTTTTGCAGCCAAGATACGCAAAGGGGCCCTAAAACCAATGAGTAACTTTTTAGGAGAAGAAGTCTGGAATCTAGTCTCTCTTTCTGCTAACTTTTGACAAAAAGTTAAATTTTTCATGGACTGAATATGCCCCTCAGCGAATACCTTGGGGTGTCTTCTTTCCAAAATGGGGTCACATGTGGGGTGTTTGTACTGTTCTGGCATTTTGGGCGGGGCTAAATTGTGAGTAGCCATGTAAATGCTAAAGGTACTCGTTGGAATTTGGGCCCCTTTGCGCACCCAGGCTGCAAAAAAGTGTCACTCATGTGGTATCGCCGTACTCAGGAGAAGTAGGGCAATGTGTTTTGGGGTGTATTTTTACATATACCCATACTTTGTGTGAGAAATATCGCTGTAAATTGACAACTTTGTATAAATAAATTTAAAAAGTTGTCATTTACAGAGATATTTCTCTCACCCAGTATGGGTATATGTAAAAATACACCCCAAAACACATTGCCCTTCTTCTCTTGAGTACGGCGACACCACATGAGTGACATTTTTTTCCAGCCAAGATGCGCAAAGGGGCCCTAAAACCAATGAGTACCTTTAGGATTTCACAGGGCATTTTTACGCATTTGGATTCTCACGCTTTAGGACCCCTAAAATGCCAGGGCAGTATAAATACCCCACAAGTGACCCCATTTTGGAAAGAAGACACCCCAAGGTATTCCGTGAGGGGCATGGTGAGTTCACAGAAAAAAAAAATTTTGGCACAAGTTAGCGGAAATTGATATTTTTTTTTTTTTTTTTTTACAAAGTCTCATATTCCACTAACTGGTGACAAAAAATAAAATTTTGCATGAACTCCCCATACCCCTCACGGAATACCTTGGGGTGTCTTCTTTCTAAAATGGGGTCACATGTGGGGTATTTATACTGCCCTGGCATTTGAGGGTCTCCGCAATCATTACACGTATGGCCAGCATTAGGAGTTTCTGCGATTCTCCGTATATTGAGCATATGGGTAATGAAATTTTTTTTTTTACGTTCAGCCTCTGCTCTGAAAAAAGAAAAAAAATGAACGGCACAGATTTTTTCATTCGCATCGATCAATGTGGATGAAAAAATCTCTGCCAAAATCAGTGACTGCGGTGCGGTGGGCTGGGCGCTAGCTACCTAACAAGTAGCTAACTAACTGGCGGTGATAAGGGACCCTTATGCCCCATTCACACGTCCGAAATTCTGTTTGCGGAACGGAATTGCGGACCCATTCATTTCTATGGGGACAGACTTTGTCCCGCTCGGATCCGAATTGCGGATCCGCACTACGAGTCTGCATTTCCGTTCACAAAAATATAGAACATGCCCTTTTCTTGTCCGCAATTGCGGACAAGAAAAAGCATTTTCTATATAGTTCTGGCAATGTGCGGATCTGCAAAATGCGGAAAGCACATTGACGGTATCCGTGTTTTGCGGATCCGCACCGCGGATCCGTGGCACGGATCTGTGGATCCGTGGATCCGCAAAACACATATGGACATGTGAATAGAGCCTTACAGGGGGTGATCAGTGACAGGGGGTGATCATGGAGTCTATATTGGGTGATCACGGGTTAACAAGGGGTTAATAGTGGCTATAAAGTGAGGGGGGGGGGGTTAGTGTAGTGTTTGGTGCAACTTTACAGAGTTACCTGGTCCTCTGGTGGTCGATCCCAGTAAATGGGACCACCAGAGGACCAGGTAGCAGCTATATCAGACGCTGTTCACAAAACAGCGTCTGATATAGCTCTTTGATCTAATTTATTTTACATTTACAGCCTGCCAGCGATTGATCATCGCTGGCAGGCTGTAGTATAACTGCAGAGCCGCGCTCTGCTGTGAACGCGCGCGCGCGTGCGAGCGTTCACAGCAGATCTCGCCTCTTGCGAGATGACGCACGGATGTGTCCAGGAGGAACAAACTTGCCTCCGCCTGGACGCATCCGTGCGTTAGGCGGTCGGCAAGAAGTTAAGCTACACTGTGAACACCTTTGGTATATAACACGTTAAGCAACTTGTGACCCAGTAGTGTGTAATGTCTTGAATATCCATAACACATAGAAATCACTATAAACCAAGAATATTATTGTATGGTTAAAAAAAAAAAACAGCCCCCAGTAAGACGAAGTAGACCACCACTGCAAAAAGAGAGCAAGGTGGAGACTTTTTTTAGGTTCCAGCAGCCAGCCACTGGCAAACAGCCCATCAGATGACAAGCTTGATAAAAAAAAATGTAGTTTTCATAATTTGAGAACTCTTGGCCTAATAAATTATATTGGAGGCATAGCAAGGTGCTAAATGAGACCCCCAATGTTGTACTTCCCACCACTTTGCCTGCTTCTGGAGAATGGAGTCATGCACAGGATCTCACTATGTAATTGTGAAGGGGATGAGACCAACCAAAGCAGATACATTGTATGCCTTTATGATACAGTATCTATGCCCTTGGTCCAGTCATGTAGTGTAGGTATCAAGTAAAAGTACATGTAAACCTTCATTAGCTATCGCCCAAACACTTGTTCGGTCTCCCCATACACATAGAGTACACGATCTATTTGGCCGACAGTGTGTTGTTATCTATAGGTAGACAGGAAAAGCTGCTGCTAGACACCTCTGACAGCAGTTTATCTCCAGGGGGAACAAAAAGATCAGACGTTAAAGTTCAATACGCCCAGAATAAGAACACACATACACATTAGACTGTTGGCTGGTCCCACGAAAAATGGGGGTTTCAGCTGACAATTGACTAATGTAAATGTGGTCCATACAAATAAAAAAGCAACAGCACTCACCAAATGTAGAAATTTGCGGTTCTTTATTCTAATTTAAATGTCCACATAGGTCTAGAATGGGGGTAACTTATTACTGCAATGGTCATTTCTGTGGTATGTTACACGCATTATAGACCTATGTGGACATTGTAAGTTACAATAAAGTACTGTGAATTTCTACATTTGGTGAGTGCCGCTGCTTTTTTCTTTTTGTATGGAGGGTTATGGATGAGCACTACCCTGGGAGACACGCCAGTGGATTGTTTGGGTGCAAGCTAGCAGATGCCGACTATTCCCCTCTTTAGTTTTGCAGCCAGTGTACATGTGGGACTTAAGGAGTCCACAGTGTATCTGACAGTGGTCAGGTGTTCTCTGTATTTGCAATGAGCCTATGCTTGCTGGGAACCAGTACAGTAAACGGGCAGGACACATCATCTAAAGAGATGAATAGGTACATACATAAATAAAGAACTTCCCCAGCAATACAGATTACCCTCCTCTACAGCATCAGGGGCTAGACTGTACAGGTACTTCCACTTTAAACGGAGTTTAATTATTAAAGCATGCATATACAAGTTATCTTCGTTATGTTACTTACAGACTTATATATTCCCGCTGACAGCTTGATGAATGCAGATGCACATTCAAAATATATTAGTGCTCTATAACACATCATTTGAAAAAACTCAAATGTTCTGGCTGATAAATTGTTCCTTTCAGATTTAACCTCGTCTGGCCTCCTAATAGCATAACTAATTGCAAAATAAAGCAATCTTTGGTTTTATTAAGGAACGGATGCACTTTGTTCTGTCGCAGCTCACTTACTATTAGGAACAGCAAATTGTTTTAGAAACAAACTGTTACTTTAGTTGTAAGTGATGGAGTTTATATTGTTGAGGATATTGAATCCAGTCCCAGGTATTTCACATTATATGTAAGTGAGATGAATGACACCTAGACACTTTTCTCTTCTTTGCGCCATTTCACGTCTGGTCTACATAGGCACTAATATTAAACCCCAAAAATGGACCATGGCTTCTAAGGTCACAGGCCTTTTTCTAGGTACTTTTGAAAAAACTTCAAAAACATGCCATGTACTCCATTTTTGTGGCATGGTAATTCAATATACATGAAACCAATAATGGACCCTATAACTTTAAAAGGAGAGCTCAATTACTTACAGATTTCTTTCTGAAGAACCAGTGGGGAACATGGGTCCAATGAAAAGAATAAACCTTGTTCCTTTCTTTCTTTCTCAAATGTCATAGCCTGGAAATAAAACCAGAACAAGTATGATACGAGTCATATGTGCTTACCTTCAGATGGTGTTTCGTAAGCAATCTCTTTTCTGCAGTTATTAAAACGTGGTTGCTTCTTGAAGATCTGTTTGAGTATATGGGCATAAGTAGCCCCCCTATAAACCAGAGCTCTGACCAACATTTGTAGTTGTAACTCCTGAGGGCATACAGTGTCTCTTAGGTAGGGCACTTGTGATAGGATCACCTAGGGTTATTGTGGCTGAAATTAGGTATCTTAACCTGGACACCTGACAAAGGTATTTCTACAACTCTCGGGAGGGCACTATAACATGGTGGGAATGTGTGGTGATGGCTGTTGTGGAGGTTATCTATTACTGTAATGAGTGTTTGTGTCACAAAAGTGAGGATCCAAAGATGCCTAGACAGCAAACTCTGCACAGTGGAGTTAGCTGGTAGAAGCATTCATGATGGCCAGATGGAAAAGACAAGAAAAATGAATGACTACAATCGGAGAAGATATCACCTTTGAGACACTGGATTCAAAGGATGTTCATTCTGTCTCTAAGGGCCCATTTACATGAGCTGATGCTCAGGGCAGTGATCAGACTGTTTATTCCCAATCATTGCCGCTCATTCTCTGTGCTATGCTACTACGATCATTTATCCCCATGCAGATTCATTCACATTGCTCTCTGCACAGGAATGTGTGCTGCCCACAAAATAATGTTTTTAGGTCCCACATGAAAGAACCTGATGAACACTCACCAAAATGGGCCCTATGGCGGCTCATATACCTCCTCTTTATCTGAATACTTATTCGGCTAACAGCTATCCCTCTTCATTCCCTTATAAATTTGCACACATGCCAACATGAGTGACCCTGCCATGCCTGGGTATCCGCCAACAGGAGAGAGTCAGGACACCTCGCCAAAATTGGGAGGTCCAGGTGACATTCATCTAACGTGTATGGCAACCTTTACTATAACTGATCAGTGCAGTATTCGCTTGTTTGGTGTATAATGGAAACAGTTGGTAACTGTATGGCCCTATTATTTATTTACATTGAAATAATAATATTTGGATATGATGCAGATATATTATTTGACTATATGGTATTATTTAAACCCTACGGAGCAGTATTATTTAGTTACTATATGATAATTAGTAGGCAAATTATCTAAAAGTGGGACTCATGGGGAGCAGTTTTGTTCCATGCTATTTTTATAGACTTATAAGTTGTCCCTCAGAGACTACTTACTGTATACCCTGTGCTATCTGCTCGATATATTAAACAAATGCAGGCTGTGAAGGCAAATTTATAATCAGTTTCCACATCGTAGGAAATTGCTTCTATTGCAAATTTCTACTACATAAAGAGGACTCCAAAGATTAATGCTATGGAGACAAGCATGGAAAAATCTCATCCAGAATCAGCAAAGAAGATCAAGATATGCATCTATTGTCAGATCAGTGACCACTTTACTTGTCGGAACGTAGTCACTCGTGAGAAGTAATAGGTCTCTATTATACCAAGTCTCTAGTACTATCCAAGCTTGTCCAAGATCTAGAAATTGAGCTGCCCTTCTCTGCCTTTCCCTAGCAATCATTAAGCAATAGCACTCCATCTTTGACAACCCAGGTCATAGAATAGTCTATCTGGCCTTAAGATCCCACACCAACATGAAGTATCTGCTGAGGAAGAAGTGCCATGACTCTCTGCAACCCACTCTATAAGGCATTCAATTTGAAAGGACAGTGTCTTCATATAAATGCCCCTCTCCAATCGTAATGCAATATTCTAAACATTGGTAGGATCAGGCTGGATCCATCTGCAAGCAATTAATTTGCGAGGCTAGAACAGCATTCTTTGTATACTAAGCGTGAATAGTGCTTCTTCTGTCTGATTATTACAAATCCCTAAAATGCAGACTCTGGGGTCCAAAGTGAGAACTCTTTGAAAAGCTTGTCTAATGACACCAAGCACCCCTTGCCCAATATAAATGTAGGTTATGACAATCACACATCATGTGTAATAAAGAAGCATCTAGAATCGCTTCTTACCCCAACCTTATAGAGAAAAACAGGATTCTATGTATTAATAACAATTGTGACATACATAGGGCTTTAGGATGGGTTAGGGGCAAGTGCTAAGATGGAATCCCACTGTTCTGGAGATATGGGCCCAAGGTCATTCTACCACTTAGATTTGGAAACAAATCCTTGAAATAAAAAATATAGATTGCTATTTATATATAAAGGTATCACTTAATCATTGCTATTATTTATCTTTTTTTTTTTTTTTTATAGGTTTTGCCTTTTAAAATCTGCACAGTGCTAATAAATTTTCAAATATTCTGCTTTACTTATGTCCCTAATCTTAAATTACATCATCTCACCGATTAGCATTGAAAACTATCTATACCCTTCTTAAGAAGCATGTCAAATACATATAAATTACCTCCATTTCCCGCTGAAGTCTGTCATTTTCAGAAAGAAGACGTTGCCTTTCTTCTAGCAAGCATATATTCTCACTTTGCACTTTCCTTATTTCTTTTGTGAGGTCATTCATTTTAAACTCCCGCTCCATGAGTATTGATTTCAGGAGTGATACAGAGATCCTCTGAGATCCATCCACGTCCGCAGCCTTGAACCAACAAGAATTGATATTTTAATCAGTGTTGTGTTATCTTTAGAAGGAGCACAGGCACTTAACAGTTTAGAATAGAGAATTCACAAGAGTCTAATACAAGGTTTTAATGTAAAGTATTGTTCTACTGAACTAGAAATGTGATCATCTAAGGAAAACACTTAACAGCGCTGATCTATTTTATAAAAACTGATAACATCTTCTAAAACCACAACAAATCGTGCAATTACTTACTGCAAAATCAGTCTTAGGGTTGGTAAAGTGAAATTATACCCACTGAGTTGCATATAAAGTGGCAGATAAACAAGAAAGCTGCCAGGTTAGAGTAAAAAAAGACCAGAGGGCCATTCCTTTTAGTTTCCACTCTACTTATGTATTAGAATTGAATGATCTACCCTATATAACGTCTTTTGAGATGACGGCCCTTTCAGAACCGGTGTTCCCTGAAAGGATGGCCTATGTGCATAGTAAATGATTGAAATGAAAATCTGTTGTAGAAAACAAGGTACAGATGAAAGAAACTCTTCTCAAAGGTCTTTTGGAGAAATATACGGTACATACAAATCATTGTAGAGTTGACTTTTTTATCTAAATTGTAACCTGGTACTAACATTCTGTAATCACAATTCTTGCACAAAGATATATGTACTTACTAAGGTGTTTGTAGATCTAATGTTTGTAGGCTGTTTAAGTGGTAATGCTGGTGAATATGTAGCATAGGACTCTTCTGTTTGTCTCCTTACAACTCCTGTTTCTTTGGTTACTGTTTAGCTATAGATATACCGCTAACTACGTGCTGAGTAATCTAAAGGAAATGTCTCACCAAAATGTTTTCTGCCAGTAAAAGCCAGATAGTAACACATATCCTTTATGATTTTTGATTTATTGATTCTTTTTTATAAACATGGTTATGGGGGCGGCCATCTTGCCTGAGCTGTTCTTAACAGCATTAAGAAAACATTAAGAAATTTGCTTTACGGCAGCCCCATGGGCCATAGACACAATAGTCAGGAGGGGACCTAATTTACTTCTATGGGAGAGTTTTCTAGACATGCTCTGTGACCTGTGCAGAGGTCATTGTACAAGGGAACAATACATAAACTTTGACAATCACCTATTATGAATAGTGGATCCTGTCTTATCTGCCATTCTAATCCTTCCTGTAATGATACCAGCTCTGTGTTTAGATAAGCAGGTAACTGCAGCAAAGTGATCTGTACAGACCAAGAAGTGGCGACAATTATTAGACATAGTGGCCAGTGCGAAAACTGCAGGATTTTATGATTTTTGTTTAAATATATATATTGACATGGAAAATTAAAAATAACACCATCATAAATTCTTTAAAAATATATTACACATAAAAAGATTTAACTCCTTAAGGACACATGACGTATGGGTACGTCATGTGTCCAGTCCCTAAAGATGGCGCCCGCTCCTGGCCGCTGCGGGCACCATCGCTGCGGGGGTCCGGCTGATTCCTGTAGCTGACCCCCGCAGCTGATGATCGCTGATCGGCAGCGCTGCCGACCGCGATCATTAACCTCGCAGATGCCGTGATCAATCCTGATCACGGCATCTGCACGCGCTAAACCGAAAGTAAAACTTTCGGCAGCGCTCCGGCTCCCCTAGTGGTGATCGGGAGAATCGGAGCGCTGTAAGGGATAGCCTCAAGCCTTTCATTCAGCATGAGGCTATCACTTACTATTTCCTATGGAGCCCTTGTTAGCAATAGGGCTTCATAGGAAAGTAGTAAGATGCTCATAAACTCCAATACAAGTGTATTGGAGTTTATGATAGAAGCAATCAGGTAACTGATTTATATAGGTCCCTATGGGATCTATATAAAAGTGTAAAAAATAAAAAAAAATAAAAAAAAATAAAAAAACCTAAAAATTTAAATCACCCCCTTTCCCCAAAATTAAAATAAAATAATAAAAAAATAAAAAAATACACATCATGGGTGTCGCAATGTGTGAAAACGCCCATAGTATAAAAATATAAAAATATATTTCCCATACGGTAAACAGAAAAACGGAAAAAAGCGCCCAAATGGCCGATTTGCCGTTTTTGAACGCTTCATTTCCTCAAAAAAAAAATTAAATAAAAAGCGATCAAAAAGTCCTACACTCCCCATAATGGTATCAACTAAAAGTTAAGATCGCCCCGCAAAAAATAAGCCCCCATACAACGCCATACACTTATATACAAATACGTTATAGCGGTCAAAACATGGCGACAAAAAAAAAAAAAATTTTTCACTATCAAAACGCAAGAAAAGCTATACATATTGGGTATCGCCGGATTCGTACTGACCTGTAGAATAAAACTAAATGGTCAGTTTTATCGCAAATCAAACGTCGTAATTTAGAAACCCGTAAAACTGTGTTGAAATTGCTTTTTTTTTGCAATTTCACCCCATTTGGAATTATTTTCCCGCTTCCCACTACACCGTATGCATTATTAAATGATGGCGTTGGAAAGTACAACTTGTCCCGCAAAAAATAAGCCCTCATATGGCCATGTGAACGGAAAAATAAAAAAGTTATGGCTCTTGGAAGGCATAGAGCGCAAAACGAAAACGCAAAAATGTAAAAACCCTGTGTCCTTAAGGGGTTAAAAAATAGGTCATTTTCTGATGACACATTTCCTTTAAGGTGTAAGAAAAGTGCTGTTTTTGTATAGTGGCTCTTACAAAGCCAGTAATGTAGCTGGCTCCTTAGAAATCCATCAGTTACAGCAATTGCAACACTGATTCCTTAATATTTGAATGCATAACTGTTTTTTACACGCTTAAGGGTATCCTTTACAGAAACACCGAATAATAACAGTAAATCTGAGTCCTTACTAATTGCCATAAGGGTTAGTACGACAGCATTTCTATACGAAGATGATTTATTGGCAAGTATGGCATAGAAATGATTTTTAAATGCAGCATTGATTAATGGAGTTTATATATGGCCGCAGGGGTGGAGATGGACGCTCACAGGGTATAACTCCTGACAAGTGAAGCTTCTTGGCACTGTAACCACTGACCAAACTCTTGTATAGTATTTTCCAATCACTGTGTCAGCTTTGAAAATCCTAAGAGGGAATTTGTTGGCCCTGCAATTATGCAGTCACCGAATCAAGATTTTATTGTTTGTTATAATTGTATGTGACCATTACAAAAGCATTTGATCCCTACTGAGACTAAACGTATAATGCTGTGCTCTGTACAACCCTTTTATACATCAGCTGTATAATACTTTATTTGTAGCCAAAGCTTATCAAAATCTTAAAGTTTTAGAAAGCCATAGATTAATGCTTAAAGGAGAGCACTTGCAGCCACCGGCCAGGTGCATAAATACCTGATGGTCCTCAGGTGGCCCCCTGGGCATTGGCCCACCAGAAATATTTCCCTGTAGGGTCTATGACTAGCCCACCCCTGCTTGGGCCCATTTCAGATCACCTTAAGGCCCCTTTCACACGGGCGAGTTTTCCGCGCGGGTGCAATGCATGAGGAGGACGCATTGCACCCGCACTGAATCCTGACCCATTCATTTCTATGGGGCTGTGCACATGAGCGGTGATTTTCACGCATCACTTCTGTGTTGCGTGAAAATCGCAGCATGTTCTATATTCTGCGTTTTTCACGCAACGCAGGCCCCATAGAAGTGAATGGGGCTGCGGGAAAATCGCAAGCATCCTCAACCAAGTGAGGATGCGTTGCGATTTTCCCGCATTGTTGCTTAGCAACGGGACCCAATCTCTATTATTTCCCCTTATAACATGGTTATAAGGGGAAATAATAGCATTCTTAATAAAGAATGCATTGTTAAATGATGAGGAAGGGGTTAAAAATAATAAAAGTTAACTTCCCTTAGCCACTTGATCGCGTAGTCGCGATCTGTCCTCTCTTTCCCTGCAGCATCTATGATCTGAAGGACCTGTGATGACGTCACATCACATGGCCCAATCACATGCTCCATCACTATGGTGATGGAGCATGTGATTGGGCCATGTGATGCTGTGACATCATCACAGGTCCTTTACCTAGTAGCTAGCTAACGGAGAGGATGCCGGGCTTCGCGATCAAATGGAAAAGGTATGTTAATATTAGTTTATTATTTTTAACCCATTTAGCACCGGGTTCAACATTAGGAAGATGGCCAAGGGTATTATTTCACATTATAACTATGTTATAATGTGAAATAATACCAGCGGGACAATTTCTGACCCGAACATGCACTTCTGTGAAGAAGTGCAGGTTCGGGTCTGGGTACCAAAAGTGCCGATTTTTCTCCCGCGCGTGCAAAACGCATGACAGCGCTTTGCACTCGCAGGGAAAAATCGCGGCGATTCCCGCAACGCACCCGCACTGTTTGACGGAGTGCACCCGCAACGCCCGTGTGAAAGAGGCCTAATACAGCCTCATATTAGGGTGTTGGCCACAACAGAAGAACAACACATAGGACCATTGAAGTTGATTTGAGTTCAGTGCTGAGGAACCACTTGTCAGAGGCTGCAGTTATCATACGGATCCTAATATGATGCTGTCTTAGACTTTACTTGTTGTCCTAGTGACTTGACACGTCTGTCTGCTTTTAAACTGAAGGTGCTACTGAGTAAATGCTGTAAAATAATGATGGTTTTTCCCTTTTTATAGAAGCATCAACCTAGACTGGCCATATATGTAGTGATTATCGATTATTACCAATGACCATTGGCTAAGCTACAAATCCCGACACCGCTCATGCAAAAAAAGGCGTTGTTTTTAGACAGAGAAGCAGATCCTTATTTTTAATCCTTCAAATTCATGTAGAAATGCTCAGTGTATTATACTTCTACTCGACTTAGCTCTGTACCCTTGATTTAAATACAAATTTTTAAGGTATTTTAACATTCTCACATACATTATATAACTAAGATATGTTTAAATCTGGATAGTTCAGTCCCATGCCTCATCACAAGTATAATCAGCAGGATGTAAGGAGCCATTCCTTCCCCACATTACCTGCATTGTGTAGTTTCAAGGCTTGCTGTCAGCATGCATCCAGAGTCTTTGTTCAGCATAGCCTTACGGCTGGAATGAGTATGCAGGATTTTTGTAGACTTCACACAAAGAGCTCCGTGCAGATAGCTGCTGCTTCAGAAATGAATGACTGGGGCCTACCAACAACAATCCCTGAATATCTAGGTCACTTAACTACAGTGGTGACTGGGCAAAGATTAACCTTATATCACAGTACTTCTTGTAACATCTTTTTTCTAACTAAACAAAAAGAAACTTTACATTTGCTGCTAGTGATGACTTAAAATACATTTCACTAAGAGCCGACATACTTATAAATATAAAAGCAAAAAACTACTGTCCCAACCATCGGTAACAATCTATGACATGAACTGCTGAAAAATAGTCCAAACGCAGTGGTTGTTTTTAGGCAATGTATTTACCTGAGACTTTTCAGAATCCACTCCTTCAGAATTGAAAAGGTTAAAGTGGTGGAGTCTTTCATTGTTGGTTTTAGGATGCTCTGGTAAAAATTCTGATATTGACATTTTAGAATTTGAATCACCCATTTGGGAGATGGAATGAGATGTTTCAGGAAAATTGGGTTGGCCATCAGTTTTTTTCTGTCCCGTTTGATGGCAGGAGGACTTAAGGTGTATTTCATCACCCACAACATCATCAACAATTTCTTGGTTCTCAGGTTCACTTTCTAGGTCCAACCAGTTTTGATTGGTTATGACATCTTGGGACTTGCTTACTTTGAGTATTGTCCACTCAGGGCTTTGAATGGAGGCTTGAGAAAATATACTTTCACATGATCCACCGATTCTATACTTAGATTCCAATTTCATCCGTTCTGTTTGTACCCGATTGCATTGTTTCAGGTCCATGCTACCATCTTCAACATTCTTTCCCACCGGTATATGATTATATCTACTTAAAATATATTTTTCTGCATAACTTCCTAACAACTGGTCTTCGTAATCATTCAGACTATTTGTGCTCTCAAAATGAGGACTTGGAATTGCATTTGTTTCCATCGTTATAATCAGTTACAATATAGAATAACCTCCTGAAAAAAATGTGAAAAACATATGTTTTAAATAGTATGGCTTAGCAAAATGAGTGCAAATGTTTAGCCATTAATACTTCAATATGCTATTTTATGATATATTGGATTGTATTCATTCATTCTGATAGTGTGCCATATAGTCACAAACCATTTGGCAAAACTACATGTAACCAGAAAATGTCAAAAACCCACAAGGACAAGTTATAAAGATTCATTGACTACCACATGACGTAGGAAGTAGGTAAAGCATTGCCTTCTTACATTGCATGTGGACAGCATTTTTTTGTGGTATTTTATGTGGATTCCATACAGTTCTTTTAGAACATCTTGTTACAGTCACTTGAGATCTCCTCTTGCAGTTTTTCATTAATATGAAATTGTCTTCTCCTGATGTGTTTTTAGCAGCATACCTTTCAAAACATATTGGTTTAAATTTCAAAAAGTTCAAGGTAATCTCCATATTTAGTAAAGTCAAAAAAACTGTTAATCTGGGCTATTTTTCTTATCACAGTTTGCTGCTATTAAATGATTATGACATTGTCCCTGTTGTGTCAGAAAGATGTTGGCACATAGTTGTAGTCATCCAAAAACATCTACTAATCGACCTTTTGAAGTTGACGTTTTATGGTAGCCATTAATAAAATGTGTGGGTTTCCACCCCCCTGTGCACCTCTCATATTGGAATGCTTTTGAGAACTGCATTAAATTTGATGAAACATAATTAACAATGCCCAAGCTCCCCTGAAATAAAGGAAACAGTGTAAAGTTTCATTATAAACCGCAGCCAAGCCAAAAAATGTTCCAGTGAGTTTAAAGCTTTAAATAGCAATCAAGGCTGGATGAAGATTAACAGTGATGCTTTTGCTGATTCAGATATGTCTCTAGCGTTAAAGTTTTCCGGTATTGAGTTCCGTCCTATGGGCTCAATACCGGAAAAAAAACGCTTCAGTTTTGTCCTAATGCATTGAAAAGCATTCCGTTCACTATGCATTCAGTTCAGTCACTTTTACGGTATTTGGCCAGAGAAAAAAACGCAGCATGCAGCAGTATTTTCTCAGGTCAAAATTCTGGAACACTTGCCGGAATGACGGATCCGTCATTATTTTCTATTGAAATGTATTAATGCCGGATACGGTACCAAGTGTTTCAGAAAAACAGAACCGCAAACCTTTAAAAATGTGAAAAAGCTAAATACCGGATCTGTTTTTATGGATGTCACCGGAGAGACGGATCCGGTATTTCAATGTATCTGTCAAACAGATTCGCATCCGGATCCGAAAACGAATGGTATCCTTTTGCACACAGATTTCCGGATCCCGAAGGCAATTCCGGCAACGGAACTGCCAGACGGATTCCTCTAACGCTGGTGTGAAAGTACCCTTAAACAAACCCAGTGTTATCATTAACCACTTCAGCCCCCTAGCTTAAACACCCTTAATGACCAGGCCACTTTTTACAATTCTGCACTACGCTACTTTCACCGTTTATTGCTCCGTCATGCAACTTACCACCCAAATGAATTTTACCTCCTTTTCTTCTCACTAATAGAGCTTTCATTTGGTGGTATTTCATTGCTGCTGACATTTTAACTTTTTTTGCTATTAATCAAAAATGACCGAAATTTTTGCAAAACAATGACATTTTTCCACTTTCTGTTGTAATATTTTTTAAAAACTACATATTCTATATAAATTTTTCTCTAAATGTATTGTTTTACATGTCTTCGATAAAAAAAAAATCCAATAAGTGTATATTTATTGGTTTGGGTAAAAGTTATAGCGTTTACAAACTATGGTGCAAAAAAGTGAATTTCGTTATTTTGAAGCAGCTCTGACTTTCTGAGCGCCTGTCATGTTTCTTCAGGTGCTAGAATGCCAGGATAGTATAAATACCCCCCAAATGACACCTTTTTAGAAAGAAGACACCCCAAAGTATTCACGGAGGGGCATGATGAGTTCATGTATCATTTCATTTTTTTTCACAAGTTAGGGGAAAATGACACTTTCTGAAGAAAAAAAAATAATAATAAAGTTTCCATTTCTGCTAACTCCTGGCAAAAAAAAATAAAAAATCTCCCACGGAAACACTATGCCCCTCAGTGAATACCTTGGGGTGTCTACTTTCTGAAATGGGGTCATTTTTGGGGTGTGTTTACTGTTCTGGCATTTTGGGCGGGGCTAAATTGTGAGCAACCTTGTAAAACCTAAAGGTACTCGTTGGAATTTGGGCCCCTTTGCGCACCCAGGCTGCAAAAAAGTGTCACTCGTGTGGTATCGCCGTACTCAGGAGAAGTAGGGCAATGTGTTTTGGGGTGTATTTTTACATATACCCATGTTGGGTGAGAGAAATATCTCTGTAAACTGACAACTTTGTATAAAAAAATTTAAAGTTGTCATTTACAGAGATATTTCTCACACCCAGCATGGGTATATGTAAAAATACACCCCAAAACACATTGCCCTACTTCTCCTGAGTACGGCGATACCACATGTGTGACACTTTTTTGTAGCCTGGGTGCGCAAAGGGGCCCTAATTCCAATGGGTACCTTTAGGATTTCACAGGGCATTTTTACGCATTTAGATTCTAGACTTCTTCTCACAATAAATACCCCACAAGTGACCCCATTTTAGAAAGAAGACACCCCAAGGTATTCCGTGAGGGGTATAGTGAGTTCATGTAAAATTTTATTTTTTGTCATAAGTTAGTGGAATATGAGACTTTGTAAAAAAAAAAAAATATATCAATTTCCGCTAACTTGTGCCAAAAACCAAAATTTCTGTGAACTCGACATGCCCCTCACAGAATACCTTGGGGTGTCTTCTTTCCAAAATGGGGTCACTTGTGGGGTATTTATACTGCCCTGGCATTTTAGGGGCCCTAAAGCGCGAGAATCCAAATGCGTAAAAATGCCCTGTGAAATCCTAAAGGTACTCATTGGAATTTGGGCCCCTTTGCGCATCTTGGCTGCAAAAAGTGTCACTCATGTGGTATCGCCGTACTCAGGAGAAGTAGGGCAATGAGTTTTGGGGTGAATTTTTACATATACCCATACTGTGTGTGAGAAATATCTCTGTAAATGACAACTTTTAAAACAAAATTATACAAAGTTGTCAAGTTACAGAGATATTTCTCTCACCCAGCATGGGTATATGTAAAAATACACCCCAAAACACATTGCCCTATTTCTCCTGAGTACAGCGATACCACATGTGTGTAAATTGACAACTTTGTATAAATTTTAAAAGTTGTTGTTTACAGCGATATTTCTCACACAATGTATGGGTATATATAAAAATACACCCCAAAACACATTGCCCTACTTCTCCTGAGTACGGCGATACCACATGAGTGACACTTTTTCGCAGCCAAGATGCGCAAAGGGGCCCAAATTCCAATGAGTACCTTTAGGATTTCACAGGGCATTTTTACGCATTTGGATTCTCACGCTTTAGGAGCCCTAAAATGCCAGGGCAGTATAAATACCCCACAAGTGACCCCATTTTGGAAAGAAGACACCCCAAGGTATTCCTTGAGGGGCATGGAGAGTTCACAGAGAAAAAAAAAATTTGGCACAAGTTAGCGGAAATTGTTATTTTTTTTTATTTATTTTTTTACAAAGTCTCATATTCCACTAACTTGTGACAAAAAATAAAATTTTACATGAACTCACCATACCCCTCACTGAATACCTTGGGGTGTCTTCTTTCTAAAATGGAGTCACATGTGGGGTGTTTGTACTGCCCTGGAATTTGAGGGTCTCGCAATCATTACACGTATGGCCAGCATTAGGAGTTTCTGCTATTCTCCTTATATTGAGCATACGGGTAATGAGATTTTTTTTTTTCCGTTCAGCCTCTGGGCTGAAAAAAAAAAAAAAATGAACGGCACAGATTTTTTTATTCGCATCGATCACTGTAGATGAAAAAATCTCTGCCAAAATCAGTGACTGCGGTGCGGTGGGCTGGGCGCCAACTACCTAACAAGTAGCTAACTAACTGGCGGTGATAAGGGACCCTTATGCCCCATTCACACGTCCGCAATTCTGTTTGTGGAACGGAATTGCGGACCCATTCATTTCTATGGGAGACAGACTTTGTCCCGCTCGGATCCGGAATTGCGGAACGCACATTGCCGGTGTCCGTGTTTTGCGGATCCGTGGATCCGCAAAACACATATGGACATGTGAATGGAGCCTTACAGGGGGTGATCAGTGACAGGGGGTGATCAGGGAGTCTAGATGGGGTGATCAGGGGTTAACAAGGGGTTAATAAGTGACAGGGGGGGTGTAGTGTGGTGCTTGGTGCTACTTTACATAGCTACCTGGTCCTCTGGTGGTCGATCCCAGTAAATGGGACCACCAGAGGACCAGGTAGCAGATATATCAGACGCTGTTAACAAAACAGCGTCTAATATACCTGTTTGCCTTTTATTTTAGATCTACAGCCTGCCAGCGATTTGAGCATCGCTGGCAGGCTGTAGAATAACTTCTGAGACACGATGTTCTGTGAACTCGCGTGCTTTCACAGCAAATCTCGCCTCTCGCGGGATGACGCGCCGCCGCGTCATAGAGGAACATGCCTGCCGCTGCCTGGACGCAGCTCTGCGTTAGGCGGTCGGCAGGCGGTTAATCAGTAATAAGTGAATAAATAAAATTTTAATTTTCTAATATATCTTATATGGGGAAAGCGGAATCTCCCTGGCCTCAAAGAGATCGCTAAATCAGTACTACAACCTCTTCATTCTCAGGATTTGGTGGCATTAAGGAGGAACAAATTATTTGTAACAAACTAGATTGGGGAATGAATTTTGTGAAATTCTTAACCAAACGAATGTGAAAGTTTGCAATTTATTTCAGACAAATCTCATAAAATGGCATGCAGTGCCATTTTACTATGAGAATCATTAGGAAAATATCACAAGGGAAGAAGAAGATGGATGCTCACATCACACTTGGGGGAAGTGAGAGGAGGGCCTGTGCAGAAGAGGCAGAACATCATTTTGCTGTGTACTTTCGACCTGGCAGGAAGCTGTGCTGTGGCTCTGCCTCTGCAGACTGAAACTACTAGCTAGGGACAATATAAAAAGATTATAGGGAGAGAATATTTGAGAAATTAGGGTATAGTAAGGGGCGTAATCAGAGGGAGAGAATGAGAATTGGTCACTATCAGGTGTATTTGCTGGCAGGTTACTGGCAACTCATCTGCTTGCAGCTAGTTTTACATTACAGATTCCTGCCAAAAAGATGGGAAAAAATATTCCTTTCGCAACTGAGTTAGTGAAGGCATACTGCATCACAGCATCTAGTACAAGATGTGCACCACAAAAATATTGCAAGCGCTTTAGTGAACGCACGTTATTTTGTGAAAAAAGTGTTTAACAACTCTATTGCATTTCATATCTGTAACGCAAATTACAACTGTGTTAGTGAAGGCATACTGCCTCACAGTGTATAGTTAAAAAGACATGTAGTATATCATCACTTTATTGCAAGAGTTTTAGTGAAAGTAAGTTATTCTGTGAAAAAAATGCTCAACAATTTTACCAGCATATCACATCTGTAAATCAAACTACAACTGTGTTAGTGAAGCATACTGCACCACAGAGTATAGTGGAATAGACGTTTATCATTGCCCAAAAATTGCATTGTCACACCTGAGTGAAGGGATGATATTACTACATCAAAGTGTGTAGTTCAAACACGTTACACTGTTAAAACTTCAATTATTTCCATTGTAACTGTGTACAGTGTGTTTGTGGAAGGGTGGAAATGCAGGACATTTAATTGCACCTCTGTCTTTAAATTTCAGAAGAAACCTGTGTCTTTTCATAGGCCTCATAAAAAAAATGTCTGGAAACCCAAAGAGTGCAAATGAAAGATCCAGGACTCGTCATCCCAGAATCAGAATTTGGGTAGCAGCACCAGCCATCCATCCAGTAGTAGTATCAGTAGTAGTAGGAGGTCACAGTTCTCCCTGGCTCCTGAAAGGTGCAACATTATTATTGAGGACAAAGTGGATGAGATTGTAGACTGGATGGCTCACTCCTCCCTTCAGTCACAGCAGGATGATGTGAAAGTCACGTCTGAGTCTGACACCATACTGTGAAGCCAGGGGTCACAGCACTCCTCCTGCTCCACCTCCCTGCAACCCCTAGTAACCTTTCAGCTGCATCCTCTCCACTAGTGGAGTGCAACAAAACTCAACCACGCACTACGGGAGATAGTCAAGAGAGTTTACCTGTTGATGAGTTGTGTAAGAACAGTCTGTGTTTGGACTGCTATGAGAAGTGAGTTCAGGGGGAGGCTGTGTTAGTGGTGGTAGTAGTTGCAGCCGTAGCCACAGGGGTGACAGTAGAGGCAGTGGTAGTGACAGTGTCTGATAAAAGTAGTGGGGTGGGTGGGGACTCTGATAACGATTCTGTATTGGACAGGACCTAGGAGCTGATCAGGGTGCTGTGGATGAGGTAACATCAGAGGAAGGTGGTGGCAATGTGACATATGGCCAGAACCTTCCAAAAAAACTGACAGGACTAAATCTGCTTCTATTGCGGTCAGCTCAGGAACTGATGACGCCGCCCAAAACGTGCCAGGCCTAAGCCAAGTTCAGCTATCATTAGGTTTGTGCAATTGTCTCTCATCTGGCAGTTTTTCTCTACACTTCTGGACATGCAAACATAGAAACATAGAAACATAGAATGTGTCGGCAGGTAAGAACCATTTGGTCCATCTAGTCTGCCCAAACATAGGCACCATAGCTCTATCGCAGCACATGATGCGGCATCACTGGTTACTGTGGGAATATTGAAGTGGCCAACAGCTAGTACAACAAGAATGTCCTAGCCAGCATTGCATTGTTTCTCTAAAAAAGACATTCCTTCCTTGTACCGTCATGTGGTAGAGAACGTGGGCCATTTGTTGCAATTTTGCTGTGCAGCAAAGTACATGCCATGGAAGACACCTGGAGCAGCTGCTACAAGCAGGGACAGTACATCTCTTTCACAGCCCACTGGGTCAAAGTTGTTTTGTTTTTTTTAAGAAAGGCAGCATTGCAGCAACAAGGCCAGGACTTATAGACACCTCCACATTTGTGTCGGTCTGGTTCCCACACCAGCCACTTATCCACTTTCTCCTCGATAGACATCCTCCTGTCCCTAACAGCAGCAGGGCAGAGCGTCACTACCACTCCCTCCTATCACATGTGTAAAGTGAAGCATTGCCATGCAGTGCCTGGTCGAGACTAGCCACACAGCCGAACACTTGCTGAACAGCAAGCATCCCACTTGCTGTCTCCCCGCCAACTCGAACTGGGCAAGGTGGTACACGGCAAAGGTTTGAGGCAGGAGCGGATAAATGTGCAAAGTAAGAACGCGTTCAAAAATAGAATTGTTAATAGGTTACATTTCATCTAGAGCAGGACAATGACCCCAAATATACAGCTAATGTCATAACTTATCTTCAGCGTAAAGAAGACCAAAGAGTCCTAAAAGTGATGATGTGGTCCCCCCAGAGCCCTTTTCACAACAACATCGAGTCTGTCGGGGATAGCATGAAGAGACAGATTGGATTTGGAAGTTTGGAACAACCTTCCTGCAAAGTTCCTTCAGAATCTATGTGCAAGTGTACCTAGAAGAATGATGCTGTTTTAAAGGCAAAGGGTGATCACACCAAATATTGTTTTAATTTAGATCTTTTTTGCTTATTTACTTTGCATTTTGTTACTTGATCAATATAAACTATTAACACTCCTATTTTTGAAAGCATTATTACTTTGACGCATTTTCCCCACACCTCTCTTAAACTTTTGCACAGTACTGTAGTTCTGTAAGATATGGCCTGTCTTCTTTCTCCTACCTGAAGAAGAGGGGGTTCTCTCACAGCTGTCCGCCAAGCTTTGGAATTGGCGAATGGTGAGAGTCATAGCACTTGAGCCCCACCCATGATGACTTCGAAATTTCTCTATATCTGGAGATACACTTTAGTTGGATTAAAGATGGAGAAAAGCGAGAAGGAATTGTGTGCAATGATTACGTGCTGTGCAAAAGCAGCCACATATCAAGATACAAATAAATGCGTGTTGCAAATATCAGAGTGCCCGCTAACATTTCAGTGTTATTCCATAAACAGCAGGCTTTGGCAATTTGTATTCATTGCTAACATTTAGCGGAGGTTTAACTTAAAATCTAATGGATTTATTTTAAGTAAGTTGTAAAATTTTCAGCCAGAAACAGAAACAAATGCCGGGGAAATTGTAACATAATTAGTGCTGACTGCTGGGATAAGTGCAGCTTCTATTTTTTATTTCTATAATGTAAAGGGCATGAATAACAATAGGATTCCAATGGCATATAGTGTATTTCTTAAAAGGTATAGGCCATAGGTTAGGCTGATAGTTTGCCTTTCTAGTAAAGGAAATTTCCATTAGCTAGATTAACATAATAGATGAGTACGGTAATTCATATACTTGGGGAATACTAGTATAATCAAATACACAGATAAGATTTATATATAGGCCGAATAAGTCTTGATATTAAAGTGTGTGTATGCTGAGAAGGCACTGGACCCCTTCTACTCATCATGAATTTTTTTTTTTAAATGAAGGGTCAATTTGTTGAATCTGGGGGAATACATTAAGACCATTGTTACCTACCAGTGGTTTGGGAGTCACATGTGGTTCTTGATAGTCCCAAAATAAATATGACCACTTAGCACATGTTTGACATTTGCAATACCAATATCTATTAATATTTGGTCATTTGACCATAATACGTCTAATTTCTTGTGCTATTAGTTTGTGGTTCTTGGGCCCCTTACATGTGGCTCTCCAGGAATTATCAGCTCTAGAAACCTTTGTACATTAGTGGCACCAGGGATATCATAGTTTTACTATAACTTGGTTCAAGAGTCAAAACTATATCACTGGCAGTTATTACTTGGGTAAAGCCATATTATTATAGCTTACATGTATACAAACATAAATAGTGATAGCCAGAAATGCAAGTCTACTGTGAACTGTCCAAACTAGAACGAAGGGGCCCTCTTCAGGACTCTACATCTCTAAAGGTTTCCAAGCTAAATTATTAACAGCCTTCCCAAAGGCTTCAATGGATATGCAAGTCATATGCATTTTGTGGTTCTACTAGTTCTACTCAGGCCTGTGTGAGAGTAGAAAACATTTAGGTTGGAGATCTTCTAAGATGCTGGTACTATTGAGGAAACTTGGTAACCCCTCCACAAATTTCATGTAGGACTACTGAGACCTAATCTTACTTGTGGCCATACAATCTTAAGCAAAAACAGTAAGAGGAATAAAAAAAAAGAATATTTGCTCCATTGTAAATATGGAGGAAACTCAGGAGCTTACATGCTAAACTCTTGAGAGGAACAGATCATTAAAGTGCTCATGACTAGCCTCAGAGGTGACTTGTCCCCAAACAGCAAGTCACTGCTGGTTCACTTCCCACTTAGGAAGACGTCACCACTGAGCCAAGTCATTGGCTGCAGTGGTGCACATGACCCCATTCGTGCAAGAAGTTGACAGGTGGGAACCTGAAGTCCAGTGAAGATAGCCCAGGAGCCAGAATACAGTGACAGGGAGCAGGTAAATATAATTCTTTTCACAGGTCCTGCTTGGTGGGGAGGAAATAAAAAAATCCTGGACAACCTCCTTAAGAATATAGTACATGTCCTCTCCATATGGGAAAGTGTGTGTAAACAGACAATCCCCCGCTCCTGCAGCTGTAGTCCTCAATATAAGTAGCACATTTTAAGAAACAGTATGTTAGTAATTTACCCCAATACCGGAATTATATAAAGTAATAGTTTCCATAGAAGACTATATAAACATGCATAGTGCTACCAGAAAATAACAACCAACCTACCTACCTTTATAGTCACTGAAGATATTCCGTACCAGAAGAACTTTTAATATGTCTCCATTCATCGCCACATTTTACCCGATGTTGATTTTACAGAAGTGGTACTTCTTCTGATTCAGTCACTCCTACAGTCATAAATACATTGATTTCAGTTTAAGTGCCAGCAGACGTGTTCAGTGTGCTAGTTCCCACTCCTTACAACTGAAAGGCACTTTAGAGGTACAAAGCAAATAACCTGGGCCAGGGAGCAGGTCCCGCCTGGAAGCCTATTGACATTCATCGAGTATATACAAAAGACAGAGGGAAAAGACTGAATCGAGGCGGCAAAGTAGGTTTACACATAGTGGACACGAGGCAGCCAAGGACACAAAGCCTCAGCAAACACCCTGGGGCTCTGAAGCCATTGTCATTTCTTAAGCAGTTACGTATGGGTGTTTATGATATATGTGTGTCCAAGCTACTCTCCAAACTGTCGTCCAGATGGGCGTGTGACAGTAATCATCGGGTGAACTCTTCAGACGCTTTGTGCTATTTATCTCTTTGGTTATTCTTATATTAAAAATAATTCAAGAGTTCAATGGCGGAAAGTAAAGTAATGTCTCAGAACTCCAATATTCACATTATATCTGCTGTCTCACAGTCAGGGGTGTAATTGTAGGGGACGACTGGGGCCAATGCCCACTCTGCCACATAAGGCGAAATCTGTGTTTCTTCTCTGTACTATGGCATCGTTTTATGTATCAACTTTATTACTATTTTTATTACCTCTGTGCTTTAACATCACATATGTCTTGAGTATTTCTGTGCTATGAAAAAACTGCATTATTATGACATCACTATGTGAATTCTCCGTGTAATATAATGTTGTGCGAATTATCCCAGTGCTGTGACATCACTGCGGTCCTTAGCCTTCAGCTGTGAGATCACTATGTTTACTATACCTTTTTTGTAACATTATTCCCATACTGTGACATCACTATGCGAATCATCCCTTTATTATGAGGTTGTGTGAATTATCCTAGTGCTGTGACATCACTGCGGTCCTTAGCCTTCAGGTGGAAGCTCACTATGTGTATTATACCTACTTTGTGACATTATCCCTATTCTGTGATATGACTATGCATATGATTCCCATACTGTGACATCACTATGTGAATTATCCCAGTGCTATGACATCACTACGGTCCTTAGCCTTCAGCTGTGATATCACTATGTCAATTATACCTACTATGTCACATTATCCCTATTCTGTGACATCACTGTGCACATTATTCCCATACTGTGACATCACTATGTGAATTATCCCTTTATTATGAGGTTGTGTGAATTATCCCAGTGCTATGGCATCACTACGGTCCTTAGCCTTCAGCTGTGATATCACTATGTCAATTATACCTACTATGTCACATTATCCCTATTCTGTGACATCACTGTGCACATTATTCCCATACTGTGACATCAATATGTGAATTATCCCTTCATTATGAGGTTGTGTGAATTATCCCAGTGCTGTGACATCACTGCGGTCCTTAGCCTTCAGCTGTGATATCACTATGTCAATTATACCTACTATGTCACATTATCCCTATTCTGTGACATCACTGTGCACATTATTCCCATACTGTGACATCAATATGCGCAATAACCTTCATGACTTCACATTGTTTATTATCCCTGTACTGTGGTCCTTGCTACTTGTTGTGATAGTACTTTATTCTCCATGTACTGTGACATTACCTCTGTTCTGTGATCCTGAGCCATTCGCTGTCACAGGATATAGAGCCCATATTCCCAAGCACATGATGGTGACTGCTGCTAGGGGCAGTGTTTTGATTAAATTGTACAGATTCTGTTGGGCAATGGTTAAAAATCCCTGTGGGAAGACAGATTATTCATTGTCATTTGCCATAGAATTTGTTAACACAAAGGGAAAACTAGAGGACATAGAGGGACATTTATGAAGACCGGCGATTTAGACGCTGGTTTTCGTCCCTCCTGCGCTGGCAGGGTTCATCTACCTAAGTTATGCAGAGGCGCCGGCCTCTACATAACTTAGGCGGACTTTACACTTGTCTAAATCTACGCCAGCTCCCTTGCAGATTGCGGAGTATATCTGTTTGTAAATGACCCCCATAATTCTTACATCGACTCTCTGGGATATTTCTAGCCTTTCTGCTGAATGAGGCTAAGGTGAAAAGCCCCTCTGCTCTGAAAAGGGGAATGACAGTATATTTCCTAAAATGCATTGCTGCTCCTCTACTATTAGGCTTGGTTGATGCTTGAAGCAAAGTTCTCATTTCACCTCATGGACAGCGCAACTTAGGACCACGTTGTAAGAAAATGTCATTGGACTTTTTGTCTCATTTGCATTTGCTAATGATTGCCTCATATTTAACAGCACATTGAACCAGGTTTATTAGAGGATGAAGCACCATTCCGGCAGGAGCATTTATAGCTGTGTCTACACTGTCCCAAAAGACAAGTGCTATTGTTTAATAACCCACTTCTAACTATACGGTGTACTGCGGCTCCCCATTCCTCCTTGATATTAATGCATTTCATTAATGTCTTAGCATTTTAAATTACATGTAATAAAAACTACTCTTGCGGGGTGCTACAGCTGTCATAGATTTTGATGATTTGAGTTTTTATATTTTCCATCAATCCAAAGAAAATCCGTTAGATGGCGTCTTGTGTAGCATTACATAATTTATATAGAGGAAATGTTGGCATTTTGCTATTAAACTCCATCTGTCATTGTTTAATTATCAATTTCTATGAATTACTCTTTCCATAAATGGATTTTAATTAAAACTGTGCAATCCAGACACTTATACACAATTGCTTAATAGATTTCTGAATGTTTATAAGCAATATAGTTAGCAATTTTCAGGGTTATGGCTATGAGAAGCTGGTCTGCATTAAGAGTCTTGACATGCCTATGTCTCTCAAATCTGGCAGATTAAACATGAGTTAAGGTAGGACTAGGCTCTGCATAAATCATAGAAACTATTGTTCGTTGGCAGTCCTGACCTTTGGGACCATGTGTAATTATTACTGCGGAGGCAGTCAATGGAAAAATTAGCGTTTCTCATTTGAAAACTTCGGTCTTTGAGCTCATGTTAGGATTTCACCATGTTTGTCAGTGGCAGATAGATAAATATTGCTCTTCGGGTTATTACCTATGGACTAAATATTTATTTTGACTACAATATTTATTAGAATTACAATGAGTCAAATGCATGTAATGAATTTCATTCCAACCTTATTTATTCAATCAATATTTTGCATTATTCTCTATTTAATTATCTCATAACTTTTAATTATTCCAGTCTGATAGTTTTTCAATATAATATCATTAGAATTTCATGTTCATCCTTGTTCCCTTTATTTTTCACACATTTTGAAAAACTGTCCAAAACTTAGTTACATACTTTGGGGAACAATTAATATTGGGTAATAATCTATATTTAAAGTGATGCTTAGCTATGGTGCCACTTCATATATTATTTTAGGGTACTGTATTCCTGAAATGAGTCTAATAGAATTGTTCCCTGATGTTTGAGTGGTTTCAATGGTACACCATTTAATTGCAGAATTTATCAGATGAAATGTGCCGAGGACCATTCAATTACCTGATCAGTGGGGGTGCTGACACTTGGGCCCCACTGGTCTGATATTGATAGCCTATCTTCAGGGCAGGCCATCAATATTCTGATCCTTGACAACCCCTTTAAGTTGCCCAGGATGAGAAAAACATGGCTGCTTTCATCCAAAAACAGTCCCACCCTGTTAAGATGGCTGCCTGCTTCCCTCGGCAGGCACAGGCACCATGTCTCTTACCCCAACATGCTCCAGTAGTCCGGCCCCCAGTGTTTACTGTGCCTGCTGCTGAACAGCTCCTCTGTTGCAGACCCCATCCCGCTCCCTCCTTTCTAGCCTGTCCCGTAAGACATACATGCTCCCGGCCTCTAAAAGGGCCAGCAGGACCCCGTCCAAATTCCTCCCCAGTCTGTGACTGGCTGTTCCTGCGTATATAAGGCACCTTTCCTAGTAGGAGGGTGTCTGAGCTTTAGGTTCCTCGCTAGCTAGTTTACCCACTGAATTTGTGCTATTTAGGCTGTCTACCTGTGTACTGAACCTCTGCCTGTTTGCTGTGTTGATTCTCAGCTGCCTGCCCAGACCTCGGTTCTGTTTCACATACATGCACAAACTCTGCCTGTCTTGACGTTGGCCTGTTTCCTGATTACTATTATTGCCTGTCCCTTTGGTTCTTTGCACCGGTTTCTCTGACCCTTGTCAACTACACAGGGACTATTCCAGGTAGCAGCCTGGTTGGTTTCCTGCAGCAAAGTCCAGATCCATGTACAGGGGTTAAAGGGTGAATACCAGGGAACTACCAGGACAACGCCCTTATGGATAGCCCAAAGCAAAAAAGGTTAGTGGGCATATTGGGACCACACCAACTGCCCATTACATGCCCCTACGCTTATGTCGTATGCAGTATTGAAGCTTTGCACCATTAACTCTAAGAAAGCTGAACTGCAATACCAGACACAACCCATGGACCAGGGTGGTGCTGTTTTTCGAAGCAAGCTGCCATGTTTTTGAAATCCTGTACAACCCTTTTAAGGCTTGATTACTTTCTGTAACAGTCATATCTTTGTTCTAAAATACAACGACTTGTAAAAGGCAAATTTATAATACATACAGATGAGTCACATATGATTAAACATTATTTTAAGTGTGGACAAATTCATTGCATGGACTTTCCACGTAAACTTGTTTCGTTCCTGCTTGCCAGTGAGGATGAGTTAAATAAAGTAGTATAGGATCTGTCCGACATCCCTCATAATGGAATGAAGTCACTGTTATTATCAGGCAAAGATTCAGTAAAGCCTTTATTTGCATAGAAACATATTTCTTGAGAGATATATTGTATTTTTCAGACTATAAGACTATAAAGATTTAGAGGGGAAAAAATTAATTTTTCTTCAGACCTCAGATCAAACCCCCAATCCTCATCAGACCCCCATTCATCATCAGACCTTAGATCAGACCCCAAAATCAGACCCCCAAACTCCATCAGACCTCAGATCAGACTCCCATCAGACGTTAAATAAATAAATAAACTTACCTCACTTGCTCCGGACAAAGACCAGGGAGGGTGAGTACAGCTGTGCAGCGCTTCCCTCACCACTTCCCTCGCCTCCTGCATGCTGATGACCACTTCCATAACGGAAACAGTCATTAGCATTCAGACTATATAAGACGCACTGCCACTTTCCCCTCACTTTATTTTGGGAAAAAGTGCGTCTTATAATCTAAAAATATGGTATGTTATTTTAGCACAACAGAGTGGTATTCTTAAAGAGCTTGTCTGAGATTTTTACATTGATGGCCTATTGATGACCCCACCAATCAGCTGTTTGAAGAGGCTGCAGCCCTCCAGTGAGCACTGTGGCCTCTTCCTAGGCCAGTGACATCATGTTCATTAGTCATATGGCTTACGTGCAGCTCAGTCCCATTTAAGTAAAAGAGCCTGGGCTCCAATATCAAGCACAGCTGCTATACTATGTACACGCTTGATATTGATACTTGATATGGTATGAGGAAGCCGCAGGGCTCACTGGAGTGCCACAGCGGATGGTTGGTGGTGCCGGGAGTCTGCCCCCTCCCCTCCCCCATCGATCATATATCACTCACTGTAACGGCTTCGGGTCGCTATGCAGCTCAGGCTTTTTCTACAATAGATGCATTCTAGTTAGCGGTAGACAGTTTTATGTTATAACGTAATTTTCAGAGATAGGTCAGTTACTGTATTCCAGCCTTTTTGTTATAATTATATCTAATTAGGCCATAGATTTTATTTTCTTCAACCATTGTCTATGTTTTACATATTCTCATGCTCTATTAGAACAATTTTACGAGCTGCTGTGTTTGCTCATGGTATCACAATAACATCATGAAAGGATGTGTTTGAAAACTGTCATTTTTAGCTGCACATATTTTTGAGGAAACGCTATAGACTTTCTTCTGGGTTTTGAAATGTTTATTAGCCTATTTTTCTTCCTTGTCTTTTAACTTGAAAAGCAATTTTTTCTTTCAACAATTCAATAATTTTTGCATGTCAAATGTAAAGTATTTCAACTTTTAAGGCATCTTCTTAATAGAGCAGAATTTCAATGAGTCAAATAAATGCAGATTTGGCCTTTTGCTAAAATCAAACTTTCATCATGTATACTTACCCAGAGCTCCGGTCTAAATAAAAAGAATATATTTGGTAGAAATTCTATTCAAGTTTACCCATTTAAATACAGTATAATCATCTGTGAATCTGCTGCAGGAGAATGACATTCAAGAAACTTTGGGGTACATTAAACAGTGTTTTCCAGATTTACATACAGTGACTTGAATATATGTAATTATTATTATAAATTATTACTTTCTTACATTTCTATTATCCTTATTTACAAGCCAATAATTCTATTGCAGGTTGCTTCATGGTTTAATCATTGACTTCAAATTGTCCTCTGGTTTAGGCTGAGGCTAAAATTGTGTCTAGTTCTTTATACCAATGGTTATTAAAAATGAAAACAGCACCACACCTATCCACAGGTCACGTGTGGTATTGCAGATCAGCCTCATTCGCTTCAATGGAGCTAAGGTACAGTATCAGACACAGCCTATGGAGAGGTGAGCCACTGTATCTGGAAGAGGGCAGACTTTTTTTTCTAGCCCTGGACAACTTCTTTAATGTTTGCTTACTTTCATGCCATAACACAAAAATTATGCAGTTTTTATTGTCAGAATGAAAAGTAGTCTCACAAAGGGTAAGAGGATGCAAGATTACGTAATGTGGCTACTACTGGTGGTGGATCACTATTATGGGACCACCAATCAGTTTTATGAAGGTCCTCAGTGCTCACGCAAGTGCTGCAGCCTCTTCAGTGTTTAAAATGCTCTGTATAAGCTTCTTAGGCTACTTTCACACTAGCGTTAATATTTTCCGGTATTGAGATCCATCATAGGGTCTCAATACCGGAAAAAAATTCTTCCGTTTTGTCCCCAATAATTGTCAATGGGGACAAAACGTAACTGAACAGAACGGAATGCTCCAAAACGCATTCCGTTCTCATACCGGAGAGCAAACCGCAGCATGCTTTGATTTGCTTTCTGTCCTGGGATGCGGAGCAAGACAGATAATGACCATAATGACCCATAATGCAAGTCAATGGGGAAGGATCTGTTTTCTCTGACACAATAGAAAACGGATCCGACTCCCATTGACTTTCAATGGAGTTCATGACGGATCAGTCTTGGCTATGTTAAAGATCATACAAACAGATCCGTTCATAACGGAAGCAGATGGTTGTATTATCAGTAACGGAAGCGTATTTGCTGAACCCGGATCCAGCAAAAACGTTAGTGTGAAAGTAGCCCTGTATATTTCATAGAGGCTGAGTATTGCAGCCTAGCTCCAGTAAGGCGTTCTCAGTATAAAAATCATACAAAGCATTGTGGCCCCTTCAAACAACTAATTGACAGGGGTGCTTAGAGTTGGACACCTACCCATCTCATATTGATACCCTGTCCTGAGAATAGGCCATGAATCTAGGTAGGCTAGAACAGGGTGACTCCTGAGTGAAATCACATGCCTGATAGATTCAGAACATGGACATGTCCACTTTTAATTGTAGTGCAATCTAAGTTGATACCATTGCACAAAACATATAATAAGGTCCAATAGGGTATTTGTTAATGAACCCACAGGAAATAGACAAAGTGGTTAGACCATCAAATTCAAATTGACGGGTCTCGCCCCCTGGGCGTAGGTGTGGGAGTAGCTCAGGCATTGGAACTAAGCAGTTCTGTCCATTGTGTAGTGCACGGAACTGGTTACTGCAGCCCTGCTCCCATCTAATTGAACTATGGAACTCCATTTAAAGCCAATTTTGGAGCAGTGACTTCGCACTATTTATTGAGTGTGCTGCTAAACCCATTAGACCGCACTAATGTCCTCTGTGTACAATGAAAACCAGTTCAATATAAAGTAGATCAAAGTCTGTATAGTTAGAGGGTAGGCCTCCAGAGACATTTACTCTCGTAAGAGCAAGGTCCAACACTGTTTGTGGCCAATAATAGTCCTCTGTTACTCCGGTGAGCCATTCCAACCCTGTTTATCACATTGCCCGAGTCTTATCAGCATTCCTTTCATAGACTGCACCTTGGATAGATTGTAACGGTCACAATACATTGCTGTATTAGTATCTATTAAGGTATTTGAGAATAAGCGACTGTTAGGCGTACTTTGTGAGTACATGCTCAGATTAGTAGATCTGCTTAATATATTTTACTAATCAATAACATCTCAATTATTGTGAGTGTAAATGGTAGTAAGTATAACATTGGCAGTACGTGGAGCGTTACACCATTCACTGTGTATACCGTGATACACGTTCTACAGACAATATCTTGTAATCTGCTACCCCCACAATGCACGCCTCTGATTAAAATATTGTTATTGATTTTTCCCAGCTGTCACACTAGCTGACTAGATTGTGCGCTCGTCTGGACCTTTCTGCTTACCAATATTACAGAAATACTCATGTGAGCAGTTGTTATTTCCATTAATTAGGTCAACAAGCAGTGTTTCCATCCCTCGTGGCTCATATTCTTATACCGAAACAATCCACAGCACAGCAAATTAGTGATGGCAGGTAATCCAAATCTAAGACACACAGTAGTTTATAAAATCTAAATGTAAAGTTATCAAATAAGTCTATCCATAAGCGATTAGATAAGATTCTACAACAGCGTACTGCCATGCTAAATCACATTGATGATGGCAGAATCAGAAATATATTTCCCCAGATGCATCAATTTTGCAAGTCTTCCAGGCATTTATTTTTAATATTATGAGAGCTAGTCTCTCCTGTCAATTTAATAACAGCACCATAAAATCATTTTATTGTGTTCTGCTATGATGTAGGATGTGAGATATAGGGTACAATTATTAGAACAAAAGTGAGAGCATGGCGGAAAGGATAATATAAGAGTGTGGAAAAAGGGAAAACAAGAGAACCTTTTATATATAGATGTTGAAAATTTCTGATCTTTTTAGAGGTACATAGAACTTGCAAAGGGATCATAAATTCACAACAAGCTTAAAGGGGTTGTCCAGCTAGTCATTTTTATTTGTTTATTTATTATTAAAAAATAAAAATAAAAGAAGTCATAACCACTTCACCAAAACCCCTCTGCTTCTGGTCCAACACTTTCCAGGTTTCCCCTCAGGTCTCTACTTCCTAGTCCCTCTTGATATGGACCATACAGCCAATCACTGGCTGAGGCAGGTCACTGCAGCAGTCAGTGATTGGCTGAGCAGTCACATTTTCTGTGGTGAGTAGGACCAGGACGTATATCAAGATGGCTACAAACATTGATTGTCATCAGAAATCACCCTACACCATGATAAGAATGTGGCAGCCATCAGGGCAGGAGGTACTGTTGTCAGGGGCCCATCTTGTAGCTCATTGGCAGAAACAGCAGTTAACTACAATTAGTAAAAAATGACAAATACTCGACTAGGAGGAGACAATGGATAAAGATTTATACTACTTTTCTATTGAGTTCAACGGAGGCTGTAAAAATCTGTATACTGCAAGTTTTCACTAGTAATGTCCTCAGGGAGCCTGAGTTTTGCCATTGGGGTCTAAGGTACTGTGAAGTGGACCACCGAATTTGGAGCTATGTCGGTATATTACGAGATGAAAGTCAATTTTATGAGCTTTCGTTCATTTATTTAAAGGGCTCTTTTATAAGCTGTCCGGACCATGTAAATTGGCAGCTGCTAATGGATATTTTGTAGCAATCTGCGCTTACCAACATAAAGATTCATGCTTGCAACTGTTTCTTTACCGACTGCATCTGTGTAAATGTTGCATAGTCCCAAACAGTGGGATTAGACCTATACTGCTATTTGCTCAAATCTATAAAACGGCCAAAATGCTCAATATAATCCTATGGCCAGCTGATCAAATATATTTCTGTTTTATTAGTCGCGCTACTGTCTTCACATCTGCTATAACTAAAGATAAATGAAATCAGATTGTGTTCTTTACTGCAAACAGATTCAGTTTATTGCTCACATCTGCAAGACAATTTATATATTTTTCACATGTTCACTGCCATGCCAATGTCAGCTATGCACCTCAGTTTTTTGATTTTCTGCAGTGACATTTTTTTTGCTTATTAAACAACTCAGTCTGCAACTTTGGCCAATTTTTGTTTTGACACTTTCCATATAACTTTCTGCCTGGGTTTACACTTTTACCCACTAATATCAACTTTTATGAAAAATTGCATTTTGACACAAAGTTGCATGAAGTTGTCTGTGTGTATAAAATGTCGAGTAGCATTTTAACAATATCCCCGGTGTCTACTTTCAGAAAATATATGGGTATAGGGTGTTAGAATGATTTTTTATTTTTTATTTTGTCATTTGGATTATATTTATACTTAACAAAAAACACAGAAATAAACGTGGCCTAAATGGGTGGAACTGCTCAAACCCCAAACACTGTTGCGTGTTTCTAACTGGGGGAGCAGTTCCTCCGCATGTGGTTCACAGCAAGCGGCCATCCCCAGCGAAAATTGCATACAATAGAGGATGCCGGCGCGAACCACATGCACCACACAAATATCCTACACAAGATGAAACAATGTGCGGATGAAAATATATAAAACACATAAATCACTGAAAATAAGTGCACCACAAAGATAAGCACCCAACACTGGCTAATCCCTCAAGCTGATGTTAAAAGCTTAGCCATTCGCCAATATCTCCCAGTCAGGAACATATCGGAGCCCCTCATGCACCACGTCAAGGTTTCTCAGAATAGCATGGGGTCCTACCACTAGACTAACTATGGTGTGTGAACAGGGTCTGAAAGGTGCAGATATCAAGCTCACAGCCCCAATCCCACTCACCTGCACTGCAAGACCAACAATGCAATGGGAGAAAATTGAGGCCTGTTCACACACCATAGGTAGTCTAGTGGTAGGACCCCATGCCATGTTGAGAAACCTTGACGTGGTGCATGAGGGGCTCCGATATGTTCCTGACTGGGAGATATTGGTGAATGGGTCAGCTTTTAACATCATCTTGAGGGATTAGCCATCAGGTGCTTATCCTTGTGGTGCACTTATTTTCAGTGATTTATGGGTTTTATATTTATACTTGTCAAAATAGTGACAATTGTCCTGGCTACCAGAGGTGCAAAATGTCCAAAAACCCCTGACAGTGCAAGGGTTAAAATATCCCTCTCATGATAAATCTCCCCCATTGTGCCAGACTCTGAGCACTATTTCTGTACATTTTCGCAAAAAGCATAGATCAGCAGAGGAAGAAACTAACTCTTGTCAGGAACAAACTACAATTCTTGTTTTCTGTCACAACATTAAATTAAACTTTCATTCTGTGATATTCAATGTCTCACTGCTTGACTATACTGTTAATTAGTGAAGATTTTCACACGCAATCAAGCTAAACCACTTACCCAAAGTATCCAACTTTTATTTCTCAAGTGTCTGATTTCTCCTGAAATATTTTGCACAAATCATTATAGAGAAGTGGAAGAGTGAAAGTTAAAGAAATAGAGGGTCATTTATTAATACCTGCATTTTAGACGCCAGTCTTAATATCACCTATCTGTGGCAGTGGATCCGCTGGAGTTATGAAGAGGCGCCAGCCTATACATAACTTCAGCGGATCCAGCTCCGCTTCTAAATGTTAGACAGCTTCCGAGCTATCTTACATTTAGACCATTTTCTACGCCTGAAACAGGCGCAGAAAATGTTAAATGAGACAGGCCTGCCGGCCAGTTCCGTCTCCCGCCCACAATTTTAGACCTGGCGTGAGTGGAGAAATGTCGCAGATGGCGGCACAATACCGCTGCGCCGCCATCTGCTCCTGAAATACACCTAATATAGTGGTATTTCAGTATAATAAAATGACCACTGTAGCATTAAAGCACTCTACTTTCTGTCAGTATGATTCAGTTACAGAAAGGTCACACAGAGGCACATAGTGTTATCAATCATGTTAATGCCATGTGCTTCTGTAGACCAAACCGCACAATCTCTCTCTCACATGGAGCGTGATTCCTGCAAGGGACATGCTTGTGTGAAAGAGCCCTAATGGGCTATATGCCTGGTTTAACAGGGTTGATCATGCTGACTGATGCTCTTTAACAACCCCACCCCCACCCCCACCCCCCACTGCAGAAAAGATCGGGAAGCACCGGCCGCAGATCACAGCTGAACATGGTGGTAAGCAGGGGAACAGCGGCGCACAGCACGCAACCCCCCCCCTACAACACTTACGCCACCTCTTCTTGAGTCCACAGCGAGACAGAAACTTTTTAATCAGGCTCAGAGCATGAATGTTCTCCTCTGGTTCCCAAGACCTCTCCTCAGGACCAAAGCCCTTCCAGTCCACAAGATAGAAGGTCTTCTTGATGTCCAGGATGTCTTTGACTTCAAATGTCTGAAGAATCTTCAGATACCGGAGTTGGAATAGAAGGAGCCAACAAGAAGCGATTAAGGACTACTGGTTTTAGCAAAGACACATGGAAGGCATTAGGAATACGCAGAGAGAGAGGCAGACGTACCTTATATGTCGTTTCGTTGATCCTTCTCAATACTTCAAAGGGTCCAAAGAATTTAGGAGCAAACTTGAAATTGGGAACATTTACGGATGATTTTAGAAGAGAGCCATAACTTCTCTCCAGACAAGAATTGAGGCGGTTTTCATGCCAGTCACTGCTTTGTTGATGCAGTCCTTGGTGTCACGCCAAATCTTCAAAAAATCCCTACAAGAAGAATACGCAGCTGGTACCCCAAAATATGCAGGAACAGGGAGAGGAGTACGAGGGTGTTGTCCATAAACGACAAAGAATGGAGAGGATCCAGTAGACTCACTAGAGTGGTTGTTATAGGAGGATTCAGCTCAAGGTAACAATTGTATCTAGTTGTCATGTTGGGCTGAAACAAAATGCCGGAGATAGTTCTCCAATATTTGATTGACCCGCTCTACTTGCCCGTTGGTCTGGGCTGGGGAGGATAACCGGAAGAGAAGTCCACTCAATTTCGAGCAGCCGGCAAAGGGCTCTCCAGAGCTTGGACTCCGCGATCAGAAACAATATGCCAAGGTAGACCATGCAAGCGGAATATGTGTCTCACGAACAGTTTAGCAAGTTCAGCAGACGAGGGGAGTCCAGCCAAAGGAGCGAAGTGCACCATCTTGGAAAAGCGGTCCACGACCACCCAAATAGCTGTACATCCGGCAGAAGAGGGCAGATCTGTAAGAAAGTCAATGGCAATATGTTGCCATGGGGCATCAGGAACAGGAAGGGGTAACCACAACCTGGGTGGTTTGGTCCTTAGACAGTGTGGGCCACCAGTAGTGGCGAGACAAAAGTTCTGTGGTCTTGCGGATCCCTGGGTGACCAGCCAGTTTGGAGTTGTGCTCCCAGCTAGAATACATTTTCTCTTCGCAGATGGCACGAATGTCTTCCCAGGAGGGATGTCTTTTACCATAACAGGAGCCACTGTAATCAAGCGACTAGGATCTACAATGTACTGGGGCTCCTCCTGCTGGTCAGAGAAATCAAATGACCGAGACAGAGCATCCACCTCGATGTTCTTCTCGGCTGGGTGAAAGTCAAGCTCAAAATCAAAACGGGAGAAGAAGAGTGCCCATCTGGCTTAGCGAGGGTTCAGACGTTGTGCCGTCTGCAGATATAACAATAGCAAAGACAGGTGCACCCTGCGGAAATACTAAACCCTCACACTGATGTTAAAATTGAGAGGTTAGTTTGACATATCCTACTAAGAGGACATGTCTTAAGCTCGGGCATCGCGCCAAGGTCTCTAAAGTAGCCCAAGGCCCTACCACTCACCTACCTGTGCCGTATGGGCGATACAAGGGGCCAGTGGGCGGATTACGGGAGCATAAGGCCTTACTCACAAACAGCTTACCAGTAACCTCCAGCATGTAGCCATGCTTGCAATGGGAGGTGGGAAGTGCCTGTGAGCCCCACCCGAGACTGGCTTATATGGCCCAGGGCCTAAACAGGTGCACCTAAATGTAGCCTGTAGATGAAAAGCAGGCACATTTAAATAGGAGTTTATACACCTCCAAACATAAGACTATACAAACCATTAGAAAACGTGGTGTGGTGTTAAACAGGCAGGATATGCTCAAACCCACATGCGGTTGTGCATATGTATAGGGGAGCATATCCTGCACTTGTAGTCCGTTGCTGATGGCAATCAACAAAAAAATTCATACAATGGAAGATGCCAGCAACGGACTACAAGTACCACAATAACCATCCTACATAGGGTAACAATTATGTGGCTGTGGAGAACAATCAAAGACTTAACAATAGCAAAGACAGGTGCACTCTGCGGAAATACTAAACCGCAGTAATCCCGTAATCCGCCTACTGGCCCCTGGTATTGCCCATACGGCACAGGTAGGTGAGTGATAATCTCAGGCACCGCGCCAAGGTTTCTCAAGTAGCCCGAGGCCCTAAGATATGTCCTCTTAGTAGGATATGTCGAACTAACCTCTCAATTTTAACATCAGTGTGAGGGTTTAGTATTTCTGCAGAGTGCACCTGTCTTTGCTATTGTTAAGTCTTTGATTGTTTTCCACATCTACATAATTGTTACCTTATGTAGGATGGTTTTTGTGGTACTTGTAGTACGTTGCTGGCATCTATCATTGTATGCATTTTTTTGCTGTTGATTGCCATCAGCAACGGACTACAAGTGCAGGATATGCTCCATATGCAGATATGTAAGGTTCTTGTGGTCAGTAAAGATTACTACTGGATTCTGGGCCCCCTCCAATAGATAACGCCACTCCTCCAAGGCAAGTTTTATGGCCAGAAGCTCTCTGTCTCCTATACAGTAATTCCTCTCAGCAGGGGAGAAGAGCTTGGAGAAAAACCTGTAGCTTATCTTTCCCTTGGAACCTTTCTGTGGTAAAACAGCACCGACTCATATGGAGGAAGCATCCACTTCTAAAAAGAATTGTCCGGAGACATCGGGATGACGCGGAACAGGTGAAGAAGCAAAGAACTTTTTTTCAAAATTGTTTTTATTGGTTTTAGACAAATTGTATACAGCTGTGAAAACATACATAGGTATTAACAGAATATACATCAAAGTGCCATCATAAAGCTCATGAAGTATACATCAGCACTAAGCAATATTACTATGAAGTAAGAAGCGGTTACCACTTGCTGAATAAATGAACATAATATAGAAAGGGGAAAGGGGATGTCGTATAGAAAAGTCTGAGGGGTAGAGGTGGAGGGCATTGTAGAGAAATATGAGATCTCAGTCGGCCGTTCCCTGCAATAGTAAATAGAGGCGAAAGGTACTCCTAGCGTCGTCTAAAGGGACTAATCTGTAAAACCTCTAAATTTTTTCCACGGTCCACAGATAGCAGAAAAACATTGGGGCGTTCGTGCTTCCCAATGTGCTATTTGCTTCAATATGTATATTTGGTCACATTTTTGAAACCAGTGTTGTAAAGGCGGAGGGTCTGGTTTACTCCAATATACAGCAATAAGCAGACGGGCAGACGCCATAAGAATCTTATACAAGGACTGCACCTCCCTAGATTGTGGACCTCCAAGGTCTCCAGTCAACTCACTTTTGGCGACACCGGAATATTCATCCCGCAAACCTGTGTGAGTGTTTTACAAATCTCTTGCCAGTAACTTTGGATCTTGTTGCATGATCACCAGATATGACTTTGTGTCTCTATAGCTCTCTCGCACGGGACTAACTCCCGGAAACATATTATGTAAACGTTGTGGGGTATAGTACATTGTGTGAGGACTTTATAGCTATTTTCTTGTAATTTTTCGCACCTAGAGACTTTCACCGGAAAAATTAATACCTTAGGCAACTCCTTATCATCGAATTGTATTCCTAGCTCGTCCTCCCATTTAGTAATACATTTGCATCTATCAATACTAGTAAAGGAGAGAAGCATGGAATATAACTGCAAAATCTTCTTCTTGGGTTCTAAGCTTTGCAAAGCCATTTTCTCAAATGTTGTGTGGTCTGTGTGTCCTACCGAAAGCCTAATCAATTTTTTTAGGATGTGGAAGCAATGTGTTATCTGAAAAATAGTTCAATGAGCCATGGCAGGGTGTGCTTCGAGTTCTAATAATGATGGCATATCCGCCTCTGGGCATAAGGACAGAACCGGCGTAGTATTCTTTTTGGCCGTCTCCTTTAGAGTGTTCCAAAAACACAAGCTAGACTGACACAGAATATCCCTCACTTGCATGAGTGATACATAATTAGCCATTAGTTTCGTTAACATATCTGATGTACACCAGTGGGTTATTGTATGCTTAGTGATTGAGCTATGTGTTACTAGCACTCTGGCTAAATCCAGGAAGAGTAAAGACCTCAGAGGGAGATTCGACATTGCTTCCTCTACCATTATGTCTAGTCGACCTGAAGAGGGGCGTAGCCATTCTAAGCTCCTAACACAAAGGATTGCTTTATGGTAATTGTACAAAGCAGAAGCAAAGAACTTTTTTAATTGGACGAAGGCAACATCCGCCTCAGGAGTCCAGTCTCTGGCATTCACCCCTTTCTTAGTAAGAGCGAAGATTGGACATGAAAAATTTGGGATGAACGGACGATAGAAATTGGCAAATCTAAGGAAGCGCTGTATAGCGCGAAGATCCTGTGGGCGGGACCTGTCCATTACTGCATTCAACTTTTCAGAAACCATCTGCAACCCGGCATCCGAGATTATGTATCCGAGGAATCGTACGGCAGATTTTTCAAAGATGCATTTCTCGAGTTTGGCATAAAGTTGATTCTCTCTCAACCGCTGTAAAACCAACCGTACATGCTTCTGGTGAGTGGTCAAATCTGGTGAATAGATCAGTATATCGTCCAGGTACACTATAACGCAGACATAGTGTACAAGGGCTTGGTGAAATAAAGACACAGACTACTGAAGGTGGTGCCGTGGATTCTGTTTTTCTTATATATATATATGTATGGCAGTCTGATTAGGCTGCATTTGTGGAAGGGGCGGAGGCTCTACTTAAACCAGGCACAGCCCCACCTAGGGGCGGGCGTTTTCTCAGTTGCACAGGAGATGCTGGTGTGTCAGCAGGGTGCACTCTCCTCTGCTAGGAGGTTTCTTTTACTACAGTATGGAGCTGGAATGGAGCTTTTCTTCTGCCCGTGGCTACCGTAGGGACGCGTGCGCCATTTATGTAAGTTAATTGAGCCGTGTCCGTCTCTCCGGGCCGGCTGGAATCTGACTTTTCTTGCGAGAGGGAGGCATCGCCTCAAAATCGTCCGCCTCAGCTTCTCAGGTTTGTTTTGTCGGAGTTAAACAATTCCTTTCACTTTGTTTGTTAGGTAATCTGATTTAGTTCCCCTTCTATCTCACGTGTTTTACATTCATGTTGTTTCGCTTTGAAAAGTTACTTCAGCCTGTGCGCGGTAAGGAAGGTTTACCTGGGCTGCATGTGATGTTATGTTGGAGATTGGATGCAGCTGTTGCTTGTTACGGCTCTTGCTATAGAAAATACTTCCCATGTGACCCGCCCCTCCCCCGCAATCAGGTTTGCCCTGTCAATTGAGACGCTGCCTTCTCATGTCTGCTCTTTCAACATGCTCATTTTCTGAGCGGTGCTCTCATCCGCTCTCGCTTTACGTTTACGCTCCACGCATGGTCACAACAGCGGGTAAATCTGTTTTATTCTCTGTGCATTTATTTATTTTTCTGTCATCCTGTTTTTGCATTCATACCGCTTTTGCTTTCATATGTTTGCTTACACCACACTCAGACTGGTGTCACACGTCCACTGTAGCTTAGGCCCATTGCAAGAGCGTGTTCATGTCACCGTTAGTTTGTTTTTGCCTCGTTCACTGCAGGCTGCGGTCATACCAAATTTTACGTTTGGCCTATTGCCAGATTTGGGGTTCACACTACCGCTGTGACTCCGGGTTTTACTTTCACGTTTACGTCTCAATGTTCCCGCCCATCCATGGCTGCATCTCACGTCTGCTGTTACAGAAAGTTAATACTCCTTTCACGCTCTAGCTGAGTTCACACGTTTGCTGTTACATCTAGTACTACACTCCATTCCCTGCTAGAACTGCGTCCATGCGTTCGCTGCCGCGACGCTATCTTATTCCGCTCACATTCAGGTCTGCATTTTGGTTATACCATGTTTTTTAGGTTTTACTCATTCCAGGTCCACAGTCACCCATCTGCTGGCACACCATGCTCCCATTCAAGCCACATTCTCCCGTCAGTTTCTGCGTCACGGTTGTTTTACTCGATTGTCACACTGAGGCAGTTGGTGGCTCCGGTGCCACTCTCCTGTCAAACATGACGGGCATCAATGGTCATTTCCTTTACATCTGGTTTTTCTGCGCGTATACATCAGTGGGTCTTTTCTCTAGTTGCAAGCAAAAAAAAAAAAAAAAAAGCTTTTCTCTGCTCTCCTTTACTTCTGGTTTGTATTCACTAAGATTGCTCCCACTGCCCCAGTTTAATAAACAGCCTCGCTGGGGCCAGTGGTTCATTAGGGTTTGAGCTTCCTACTCACTACTGTTTCTTTCAAATTTTTCAGTTGTTTGTCGCGACAAGGGACTTGACTTTGCAAATCGCAATGCCTCAGGTTTTGGTTGTTCTCTCTTCTCCGTTTCATATTCCACGTTGGCATTTTTAAGTTTTATGGCTGGTTTCGGTTTTTATGCTTATGTCCGTCGTTCGGATTACTATTGTCCATACCTGTCAGCAGTCACATTCCTTTCCAGGCCACTTTTAGATGTCCCAATCATCCTAGTTGTTGCTTTTTCCATCATGTTGGGCTCACTCTTATTTTTCTTAACCCATCACGTCCATCTAGGACGGCCTCATGGCCCCGGGGGCCCCTTAATTGCTTGGGCCGCAAGGCCTCGGCGGCCCTTGATTGCTTTGGTCTCATGGCCGCAGAGGCCCCATGACTGCTTCGGCCTCAGGGAGCAGGGATTTCATGACCGCTCCGACCCCATGGTTTCGGGGGGCATGATGACCGCTGCGGCCCCTTGGCATCAGGGTCTCGAGGACTACCTTGGCCTTACGGCTTGGGGACCTCATGACTGCTTTGGTCTCTGACTCTGGGGTCCCATGACTGCCTTGGGCTCATGGCGCTAGGGGCCCCATGTCTGCTTGGCCGCATGCCTTGTGGGCCCCTTGCCTGCTTGGCCTCATGACTTGAGGTACTTGCGATTTCTGTGGCCTCAATGCTTTGCTTTGGCCTCATGGCTTGGGGACCCCACGACTGCTTGGCCTCATGGCTTAGGGGCTCGCTGACTGCTTCGGCCCCATGGCTTTGAGGGCTCGCTGACTGCTTCGGCCCCATGGCTTTGAGGGCTCGCTGACTGCTTCGCCCCATGGCTTGAGGGCTCGATGACTGCTTCGCCCCTTTGGCTGGGGGCTCGGCGACGCTTCGGCCCCATGGCTTCGGGGGCACGATGACTGCTTCGGCCCCATGGCTTCGGGGGCACGATGACCGCTTCGGCCCCATGGCTTCGGGGGCACGATGACTGTTTTTCGTCCTGCCTGGTGATCTACCTGGTGGGTTGAACTTCTGTGCATCCAGGTTGATTTGGCCCAAATGTCTCACATCCATATCTGCTTCTTTGTTCATCAGGGCGCAGGCCACTTTTTCCAAAGTCTGTCGGTGGTGCATCCATTGTCTGCCACGCTTCCCCAGGTGTACTCTTCCTTAACGAAGCTCAGCCTGGTCAGGGTCACCTGCCATGCGGGTCAGGCGACTTTTCAGTAACATTAGCCTGTCCGGTATTCAGGCTAGACCCTCGGTTTTAATTAGTACGCATAATATTGAGGCCATTTGTCATAGTTAGAACTTCCTGCGGTCTGCCAGTTAGGTATAGTATGTACATATGCATTCGTTCTGCATACCACAGGCGGTATCGCTGTACGGCTCCACCCACCAGGCAGTCCTTTGCATTGCGCTCTCCTGTTCTTCTAGTCCCTCGGCAAACATAATTTATTATTCACCATTTTGTACTGCTCCCTCGGCTGGAGAATCTTTTACTGCACGGCTACCTTCACCGGATAGTCGGATATGCTTACTCTCCGGGTTTAGTCTTTACTACACTGTCCCTCTTCTGGTCATGCTTCTTTACAACACGGCTTCTTCTGGCGGACTTTGGGTGCCGCATGGATTCTTTCCGTTTGCTCCTCATTTCTGCATTGCTTCCTTTGCTGGTCACTCCTTGTTACCATACCGTTCTCTCTGCGGACAATTTAGTGCTTGGCAGGGATTATGGTAGGTCATTTGCTATGCTCGGCTGACAGGAAGCTGATTCCAGAAACATACTAATAGACTTAATCGTGGTACATATAGGATGGGCGGTGATGCCCCCCGACTTCAATTTCCGGAGTTCAAGTCATTGGTGTCATCGGCCACCTACCTTCAGGTTCTCGTACCAAATGACACTCGTCATTAGGTGTCACCGGCCACGTTGGTCTGGTCTCGTGTTCACGATATTCGCCTGTCAGGTTTTTTCAGGAAATGTAGTTATTTTAAGTATCGCATATCACATCGGTCAGGCCCATGTTTAATCCCGCCCGTACTTTCTTTAGGTCACTTTTTAGTTATTTTCTTGTTTACCCCTCATATTTGTCATTTGTATTACCATGCCGGTTACCTTTTCAATCAGCCAGGTCTGCGAACTAAATCGCCAGCAGCTTACTGCAATCGCACTCCTTCACTCGCGTGAGGGCATCGACAGGATTCCATATACTACGTTCTTAGCTTATTGCTTTACATCCTCTCCTGGCCTACATGGTATTCTTCGGGCCCTTCTTTGCATAGTCCAGACAGTTAGGCTCTCAGTTCTCCGGTCTTATAAGGCTAGGGGGAATTTGTCAGTGCTCGCAACACAACCAAGTCTTCAGGTTTAGTTAGTATCGTCCACGCCTCCTTCTGAAGCGTTTCCCAGTTCCTCCCTCGTGCATTGGGGCAGAATCTGCGACATTCAGCATTCTGTCCTGGCTCTATCCGCGGATGGATGTAGGCATCATTATGGTTGACTTATGTACCCGAACTCTCGTGGGAGATATGGCTTCGCAGTTTGGATCAGGGGTTTCTTTGTACAGGCCATTCAAGTCTCTTTTCACCCTACATGTCTGGTTTTTGCCCCCCTTTTATAGGCCTACCCACGGACATGGCTACCGGCACACCACTAGCCATTTAGTTAGGTAAGATGCGTATTGCAGTTACGGTGGGTCTTGGTGTTTATCCCACTAGGGCTCTACGGCCTTCGTGTCCGTAGCCCTGACCACAAGTATGGCAGTCTGATTAGGCTGCATTTGTGGAAGGGGCGGAGGCTCTACTTAAACCAGGCACAGCCCCACCTAGGGGCGGGCGTTTTCTCAGTTGCCCCACCCTACCTTTCTATTTTCACTTCTACAGGGTATGCCCCCCTTTTATAGGCCTACCCACGGACATGGCTACCGGCACACCACTAGCCATTTAGTTAGGTAAGATGCGTATTGCAGTTACGGTGGATCTCAGTGTTTATCCCACTAGAGCTCTACGGCCTTCGTGGCCGTAGCCCTGACTATATATATATATATATATATATATATATATATATACACACACATATACACATACACACACACACAATAACTCCTGAAATACTGCGAGAGCATTGCACAGACTGAAGGGCATGACGAGATACTTGTGGTGTCCATCTCGAGTGTTGAAAGCAATCTTCCACTTATCGCCCTTTCGAATGCGGATGAGGTTGTATGCGCCGCACAGGTCGAATTTTGTGAAGACTTTAGCTCCCCAGATCCCATCAAAAAGTTTGGAGATTAGTGGAAGAGGGTATCGTTTCTTGACTGTGACCTTATTCAGACCTCGATAGTCGATACAGGGCCGTAGGGATCCATCTTTCTTCTGCACAAAGAAGAACCCGGCAGCAGCTGGTGAAGTAGATTTCCGGATAAACCCCCTCTCGAGATTCTCCTAGATGTAATCAGACATTGCTTAGGTCTCAGGAAGCGAGAGTGGGTAGACTCGACCACGAGGAGCAGTGGCACCAGGCAGAAGATCAATCGGACAATCATAAGGAGGAGAATGAGGAGGCAGGGTCTCGGCCTCTTTCTTACTGAAGACATCTGAAAAACTGGCATACTGCTGCGGAAGTCCAGACAGATCTACAGGTACAGTAGGCGTGGAAGCAGGTCGGACCTCTGATAAGCAGGTGGACTGGCAGGATGATCTCCAACGTAGAATCTGACCGGAGTGGCAGTCCAGAACTAGAGAGTGCGGACGCAGCCAGGGAAGACCAAGGATAACTGGATTCACAGATGCTGGCAGCACATAGAAGGAGATCATCTCTGAATGCAGAACCCCTATTTGCAACTTAAGGGGCATAGTAACAGAAAGTACAGGTTCGGAAAGTGGCAGCCCATTTACGGAAGCCACTGACAGAGGCCTTTCTAGACGAATGGTAGGAAGCTGGTACTGATGAACCAGTGCTTTTTGAATGAAGTTACGGGCTGACCCAGAGTCCAAGAATGCAGGCACAGACAGTGTGATTCCCTTGTGAGAGAGAGTCTCCGGAACTGAAAGTTTTGGACAGGACTTCTCATTGTCTAGGACCAGCTCTCCAACTGACCCTAGACATTGGCGGTTTCCCAGCTTCTGTGGACAATTACGCACAAAATGCCTCCACAATACAGACACAGATTCTCTGCTTTGTGGCGTAAACGTTCCTGGTCAGACAATTGAAGGCGCTCTATTTGCATGGGCTCTTCAGATGGGATGGACACTAGAGGAAGAACTGGCCTCTGGAAGGATGGAGCCAAACGAGGTGGTCTTATGGTGCATGCGACCTCTTTAGAACATTCCCTGAAACGCATATCTATCCATGTGGCCAAGGTGATCAGGTCATTCAGAGTAGACAGACGGTCGCGACCAGCTAATTCCTCCCTAATCCGTCCGTAAAAGCCCTCCCAGAACACCGCCAGTTGAGCCTCATTGTTCCATGCAAGTTCGGCAGCCAGGGTACAAAACTGGATGGCGTACTGACCCACAGACAAGGAACCCCGTCGTAGGCGTAGCAGAGCTGATGCAGCGGAGGATGTGCGGCTGGGCTCTTAAAGACCAGCCGGAAGATAGCCAGAAAAGACTGCAGATTAGTGGTCTCTGGACCTCCATGTTCCCAAATAGGATTTGCCCAAGCAAGGGCCTCATTAGACAGCAGGGACACAATGAAGTCAAAGTTGGACCGCTCAGTGGGAAACTTCTGCCCATGCAACTCAAAGTGGATCAGGTACTGGTTCAGGAATCCACAACAGGTTTTTGGTTCTCCACTATAGTGAGATGGCAGAGGGAGTTGCATACCAGCGGCACACAAATCCGGATTCACCGGTGTGGGTATTGCAGAGGTAGCAGCAGCTGGCCACGATGCAGTAGCTGGAGAAGAGATGGCATCCAGATGAGCAGCAACATTTTGCATGAACTGCATCATGACATCCTGACATTCGCTCTGACTCCTCACTTCATGTAACAATTCCTGAACTACAGGAATGGGGTGACCAGCAGGGTCCATGGCCTCAGTGTACTGTCACGAACCAGCGGGTGTGAACCCACTGTGCCACCTGTCCTACTTCTTCTAAGGGCATTGAAGTGAACCCCTGGATCTTCACAGTACCCATGATGGTGGGGATAGACTTTCCAGAGCGGAACACCATGTCGCTACCTATTGAGGAGGATAGGCACACGAGGCAGCTGGTCCAGGAGGAACCAGAGGTGCAGGACCGAAGGATGAGGCAGAGGCGTAGCCAGACAGGCAAACGGTCAGGGCAGGAGGCACAATTACAGGTCAGCAACTAGGGATCTAACAGGTAGCAGAGTCCAGGAATACAGATACGAGTCAGAAACACTTGCGGAAAACAGGAACCTTAGAAGGACACAAGGACCTTGACACTGAGGCATGTGGGAAGGGGGCTGAGCCACTTATATATGCGCAGGAAGGCTAGGATAGGACACGAGGTCCCATGACCTAACCCATAAAGCCCAGGAAGTGACGTGCGCTGGCCCACAAACAGCAAGCATGCTGTGGCCAGAGCTGAGAGCAAACTGTGGAGCGGATCCCAGAACAACAGCCCCCACACAGACAGAGCCCAGGACTGCAGAGGCGAATGGGAAGCACCTGCCGCAGTTCACCGCTGGACACGGTGCCCGGGACCGTGGCGGTAAGCAGGGGAACAGCGGCGCACAGCAGCCGCTGTTACATATAACCAGTGTACTATTCAATAAAATGTATCCATATAGCGCCATCTGCTGTTCTTTTTCTCATTTCGAAGTAGTCACATGTGCCCAGTTAAAATCTTCAACTGCCAAAGGCCATATGTTCTGTTAGAAGCTGTGAGAGTTACAAGGAAATAGCTACAGCAGAAAGGACACCCCCATGAAGTGCCAACCAAAAATAAATGTAGCGGAACAATTGAAGCAATGAATCTCTGGAACCATGTGAGGTACAGAGCTGGTTCTAACTTTGTTAGAAAGAAATCATCATGTTGTATTATATGATGTCTGGCTTTCATTTTTTCCCCCCCATCAGTCATGGCATATGAAGTTCATCAGGATTCCTTGAAAATCCAATCCAGCATTGCAGTCATAGCTCCATTAAAAATAATAGAAGCCATGATGCTGGTGTGAAGAGCCTTACCATGAGCCTGCACTACACTGTCATATCAGAGCATTATGTGACTGGATCACTAGTTATTAATGCTACTCCCAGGGTTGAATACATATGCTGAGAATATTACTATATCATTCAAACACCATTAATACCAGGCAGTATATATCAAAAGAGCAGAGCAGTGGGTAAGCAAAAACAAAAATATTGTATGAAATTTACCGCACAGCTTAGGATGTGATAATAACAAGCCCCCCCTCCCCACACACTGAATGGAGCGGTAGTAAGCATGACATTCCATTGTTCCAGTCATCTCTTTGGGACCAATGTTCCCTTCAGCCCTATAAAAGTGAGTGGAGCGGTGCACCAACATGTACATTACCACTCCATTCAGAGAGTTTGTGTTAGTGACCACCAGAATACTCAGCCCTCTGCTCCTTCCAGGCGGGCTTGCTGCCTATTCTGTGTAGTTCTATGTACTGGTCTTTCTGCCTCCAATTCCCTGCAGTCATAGAGTGTGCTCTCTCCGGCTTTTAAAAGGCTAGCATGCACACAGAATTATTGTTCTACAGCCAATAGAACCATTCCCTGGGTTAGGGCACCCTATGGGAAGGTGCTTGAGCAATAGATTGCTCTTCTGACCTCCCGTGTCTGATCCTTGACCATATGCTGTCTGCCTTGACTGCTGCCTGTTCCTGTGCTACCTGGCTAGAAATTCTACCTGTTTACTGGATTGAGAACTCTGCTTGGTCTAACCTAGGCTTGTCATTTGACCTTGATCTTGTCTGTTCCCATCGTGTCATGAACCTGTGTCTCTTGACCCCTGTAGGTAAGCTGTCACTGGACAGAGACTACTTCAAGAGGTGGGAACCTGGTGGTTCCCCTGCAATGGAGTCCAGATTCCTGTACAGGGGATAAAGAAAACCTGTCACCTGCTTTAAACCACCACAAACAAAAGCCAATTCTGCTTATATTTATCATTAGCTATTTGATGAGCCCCAATACGCCTATGATGCTCCATTACTGTGTAATTCGTACCTGATATTTTTCAACTCAATATGAGTCCTATAAGCTTCTTGTACCATAGAGGAGTCCACAGATCTTTCACTTCTTCGCCTTGATTAAAATCCTGCTAGAGTCACCTTATCCTCCCCTGCTATTCAAAATCTCATGTCTGTGCATCTAGGCATCTTTTCAGTTTAATCCTCCACTTCCATCCTTTCTTTCCCTCTTTGGCTTCCTGCGTATGTGCGTGGGATTTGCAGTGTGACTTTGGGAGAAAGAATGGGCTGGAGGCACTTTTGAAATGAGAAGATGGATTATGACTGGAAGGTAACAACCCTGCTGACGTTGGGAATTGATCTGCATAAAGGACGCACAAAGAATATTATTGACCCCTTAACGAATAATAATGTACACGTATGTCATTATGCTTAAGACTGAACTAAACCCGTTCCATACGTGGAAGTTGCCAGCTGTAATAATACAATAGGTGCCTGGCTGCAATGACCAGGATCGGCGATGATGCCAACCCGGGCCATTTAACACCTCAGATGCTGCGGTCAATAGTGATTGCGGCATTTGGATTAGGCAAAAGGTAGAGGGCTCCCAACGAAATGTGCAAAAGTCATGGCTGTCAAAAAAATGGCAATGCAAAGAATATTTAGTTTTTTTAGCTTATTTTTTAATTTTATAATAAAGCAAAATAAAAACTATACAAATTTGGTATTGCCGTAATCGCATTGACTAAGAATAAGGACATAATGTCATTATTAGCGCACATAATTTCAAAACCCAAAAAAACTTGTCGGAGTTGTAGTTTTTCACATAATAAGGTAAAATAAATGGTGCCATCAAAAAACACATTTCTCGCAAAAAAAAGCCCTCATATGGCTATGTAAATGGAAAATTTTAAAAAGTCATATGTTGGAATGTGTGTCCAAAACGGAAATGAAAAAACCAAAATGGGCCCAGTTCTTAAAGGGTTTCCTCGGGAGTGATTTAAAATGGCCACCAGCAACCTGTCTTAGAATGTGAGCAGGACTGGTTGCCCCCACTTACAGGGCTGCCTATGGGGGTAAGGGGACGAGGCCTCACTACAGACTGCGCTCTGACACTTGCATATACTACACATTGATGAGTTTTCCTGTCAGGCTGGTCAGCCATGATGGCATATCATAGGCAGGATCACATCATTACCATCTATTGTAGAGCAGTGTAGGGTGTAGTGAGTTCCGCCCCCTCACACCCCTACAAGTGTGGCAACCAGTCCTCCTCACGTTCAAGAACAAGATGCTGGACGCCCTTTTAATCATTCCCAGAGAACCCCTTTAAGGGGTTGTTTTAAGGTAATGTTGGCTGAACTGCAAAATTGAAACTGGATATCTAATAAATTGGGTAAAAGCTAGTGCAGTAGCTGTTGTCACCTGTGTAGAAACAGGTGACAAGTTAAATGGCAAAAACTTTGTGGGAGAATGGGCACTTAACGTCTTTAGAAGTAGCCCTACATCAAATCTGTTCAGTGACATAGTGGGTCCATACCTGCTGCAAAACAGAGGTGACTTGTGTGATTCCAGGGGATCCAAGCAGTCAGACCCCCTCCCCCATGATCCGCCATTTATCACCTTTCCTTTGATAGCTGTTAAATAATTTTTATAGTACAGCCCCATTAAGCACACACAATAAAGAGAACACATAAAACAGGATTTATTGGCATCAGATTACAATATATAATGAGCAGCAAATGCAATAGTGTTTCTTTTCGGACTGATAGGAAAATAAATTGTCGTCAATTGTTTTTATAATCTGATTTGTACCGTTAATAATGCAAAGCTCCCCCACAATATTCTTTTTGCCAATAAGGGCTAATAGTTGATGGTTCTCTCCCAACATTCCTGGAAATGCAGTTCAACATAAAGAAAGCTGCTGCTGCTTAGTGTTCAACATTTCTCCTCTGTAAAAAGTGACTCTTCGCAATTCTACATAATCATATGTGGATCCATCACTTGACATTACATTCACTGTCATAGTCCGAAAGCCCGAATGGTGCAACAAGCTATTTTCTTCCACCAGATTATCATTTCTACACAATAGATCCTTATGTTATATGGGTAACTGACTCGAAGTTCCACTCTTTATTGCTTATGCATTAACGGGAACCTGTCAGCACCAAAATGGCCCCTAAACTGCCTGCAGTACCCCGTAAGTCATCCGAAGGGCATGATTGCTGTAAAATAACTTCTGTATGCAAAAGAGGATCTTGAAGTCAAGGGGGCAGTGGTCTTCACACTTGAAGTCAAGCTCGCCATGGCCCCTTCCTGCCCTGTGCATTTGATTGATGGGCTTTTTAGTTTTCTTCATGTGCAATACCTTCTTGAGAACTTGCAGGAGCCTGCGGCGGAATAACATTTGTTTCACAGCGATCACGTCCATGGAATGACTTAGACAAACACATCATTAGAAACCAGATTACATCAACTGTAAGGTACTGCGGGCAGCTTAGGGGCCATTTTGGTGCTGACAGGTTCCCTTTAAATTAGAACACTGTCACAAACTAACTGTAGTAAAGCCTTTACCAGCAAATATACATTACTAGGATAAATTATCCTGGATGGGTTTGCGTTATGAAGTGGCTGGGCCGTCTAGTAGATTTGCAGAGGTCAAGTATCAAGAAGAAGGTATTAGGCTCTGTTCATCCTACTATCAAGACTTCTATCTGAAATGGAGCCGTCACGCATAGGACAGATAGGTGTTCAAATGGAACCCCAAAAATCTTGACAAAACCCATTTATGTAAGGGTGTATCAGGTTTCTTTCTCTGCAGACTGCCCTATTCTTGCCATCAAAAACTTCAGAAACCTGATGTAATGGAACACACGACAGTGTGAACAAAGCCTTGTACAGGACAACATTCTGGCCATTAGATAAAGGCTTTAAATATTTATCTTACACAAACACAATCAGACTTCATCTTGGACTTTGCACTTGCACAGTATCATATTTAAATAAAAAAAATCTAATATTAATATTTTATCTGTTGCTAAAATATTTCTTTACATCTAATCAAACAATGATTCCCCTGTAAAAGAACTGTATCCTCCCTTGGTGATACATGGTACCAGTAATTCCTCATGGCTCTCACCTTATGAAATACATGACAATAAAATAAGGAAAAATAAACATACAAATACACAGCCTTTGGAATGTAAAAGGCACAAATGCTTTAGAAGAAAACAAGTTGTAGCAAATATAATTGTTTGTGCCAGATAAAATACAAGGTTAACCTAACTTCCAAAAATTACAACTTCATCAAAAATATCTGTACATATTTCCCATATTTCTTGATATTAATACTTCCAATAATTAGAATCTCTAAGTGCAAAAAAGTCCTCAAGTCACATCTAAATGATCGGTGAGCTTAGCATTCCCTTCATTGTCATCTCTGTAGAGGTTCTCAATATATCTTTAGCAGAATACCGCTCATGTATATTAGATTTAGAAGAGGTATGCTGCTAAAAACATTATTAGACAGTAAGAGGAGGTTAAATAGATTTAAAAAATGTGCGTGAAAATTTTATAGAGTTATCAAGTTCTTTCAGATTAAAATCACAGAGGAATCCAAAAATACCACCAATAGAAAAAAAATGTGCAGAAATAGCTTCACTTGTCAAGTCCTAAAAAGAAACAAACAATATTTTAAAATAGAAAAAAATGGCATCTAAATATGAAAATAGATACTTCAATATGTAACCATACAAGTCCAGTCAAGTCATCCATTTAACTATTTATTGAGGAATAAGACCAAATGGTGGGGACATTTTATTGGGGTTATCCTAGAACAACTATGCCAACGAGAATTTTTCGGGAAGGAAGTGCTCCTTTCCAATAACTGCCTGCTCGTCAGTAGTTTACACAGGCAGATCTGCAGCCAGGGAACTATGTCTGAAGTGTCCGCAAGAAAGAACATTTCACCTGATGAATGAGTGTTTTGCCGATTACTGGGAATGAGTGTTTATACAAACATTCATTCATGATAATTGGCCTGAAAATCAGGCCGTGTAAGCCTGCTTATATATTCACAGGATAGGGGATAAGTGTCTGATCGGTGGGTGTATGACTACCGGGGTCCCATTTTCTCTGTCTGAATGGACTGGCACACATACATGTGTTTCCACCACTCCATTCAACTCTATGAGGTTGCCGGAAATAGGCGAGCAGCTATGTCCAACAGCTCCGCAGAGTTGACTGGAGCATCAGACACACATGCATGTCCGCAGCTCCATTCAAGCAAGGTAACATGGGCCCCCATTCTAGTGATCGGCAGCATCGGGACAGCATTATATGCAGGACGGCCGCCACAGAGAAGAGTCCAAACGCTTCAGAGAGGGATCTTCTCTGTGGCGGCAGTCAGATCCCTGCTGATCAGACACTTGTCCCCTATCAACAGGATAGAGGATAAGTTGCTGTCATGGGACAACCCCTTTAAGCCCAGCTTTCACACTTGCACACATTTCCTTTTCAAAAATGGCAGGTTTGTGGTTTTTTAGTGCGAATACAGTATTGTGACAAGTGAGGCTCATTTTGGCTTCTTGTCACCAAAACAGTAGCTTTACGAGTAACATGAAAGCACATGTGTCAGGGTGGAAGCCTTGTTTTACTTTAATGGGTACTAGGTAAAAAGTACAGATAGAAACTTGTGAAAAGTTTGTTAGTCGCTACTACTTATAGCAAGGATCAACCACTTTCAGCAATCCAGCAGTGGTGAGACTACAACTCCCAGCATGCACTCTTGCTTGGCTGTTACTGGGAATTTCCATAGAAGTAAATGGAGCATGCTGGGTGTCGCAGTTTTACAACAGCTGGAGTGGCGAAGGTTGCTGACCCCTGACTTACAGTATACAAGCATAGTGTACAAAAGGTGGGAAAATGATTCCGTAGTTGGAATGCCGCCCCCAAATGCGTCGGTTAATTTAACTGCATTGTCAGGAAAAGCTAAATGGCCTGTTCAATCAAATTAATAAGGCCCCTTTCACACCTGCGTTCTTCTTTTCCGGCATAGAGATCCGTCGTCGGGTCTCTATGCCGGAAAAATCCTGATCAGGATCATCCCCATGCATTCTGAGTGGAGAGAAATCCGTTCAGGATGCATCAGGATGACTTCAGTTCAGGACCGGAACGTTTTTTGGACGCAGCAAATACCGCAGCATGCTGCGCTTTTTGTTCCGTCCAAAAATCCGGAACACTTGCCGCTAGGCCGGATACGGAATTAATGCCCATTGAAAGGCATTAATCCGGATCCGACCTTAAGCTAAACGTCGTATCGGCGCATTGCCGGATCCGACATTTAGCTTTTTCTGACTGGTTACCATGGCAGCCAGGACGCTAAAGTCCTGGTTACCATGGTAAAATGTAGCAGGGAGCGGCATACTTACATTCCGTGCGGCTCCCGGGACGCTCCAGGATGACGCCAGGCGCCCCAGTGCATGGATCACGTGATCGCATGGATCACGTGATCCATGCGCATGGGGCGCTCTGACGCCATTCAGAGCGCCCGGAGCCGCACGGAATGTGAGTATGCCGCTCCCGCTCCTCGCTCTACTATGGCAACCAGGACGCTAGTAGCGCCCTGGCTGCCATAGTAACCTGAAAGCACTCAAGACTGATCAGGATCCTGATCAGTCTTCTAATGCTTCAGGTGACTTGCGTTCTGACGGATCCGGCAGGACGGAAGTGCCTGCCGGATCCTCAGAACGCAAGTGTGAAAGGACCCTTATTATAAATGAGATCTGTAAAGATTCTATCAGGATGAGACCACACATCAAAGTGGTGCTGCGTTTTGAATGCAGCAAAAAGCGCATCAAAAATGCATGTGGTTTTTGCAACATCATATCTGCATTTCCTTCCAGCAACACACAGCAAACTTGAAGTTAATTTATGTAAATCAATCTTGTAATGAATGCATTTCAAATTTACTGTGTGTGTTTTTGTTTTTTGCCTAAAAAAGGAAGCATAAAAACAGAAATGTTACTGCAAAAGCTGCACACGTTTTCTGATGCATCTAAAATGCAGAACCATCGAATGTGTGGCAAGATCTAGGAAGAAGATTCACAGGATCAAGTGAAGATTATGTCCCCCTCGGCTTATTTATTTCATTTGACTACATTTCTTAATGAAATATAAAACAAACAAACGATTTACATCTATCATTACTTAATTAGCAGTAAAAATATTAGTAGGTGTTAAGAAATTAAGTTAAATAAATTAAAATAAATAATCCAGGGGGGCATGATCTTCACTTGATCCTGTTCACAAATCAGCGGCTGCTAATTTGGTAATCCATCAATCTCAGGAGAACCAGCAAACAGCAAGAACAATATGCTGCACTGGATGTCAACAATGCGAAGACTGGAACACGGACACATCAGAGGACCAGAGTGGTGGGAAACAGGCAAGTATGAGTCTCTAATCAGAGAGGAGGCTGCTAAAAACTCATTATTCCTGGAAAACCCCTTTAAGGCCACTTTCACAAGGCAGCATTTGGTCATTATTTTGCAGCCAAACGTAGGTGTGGAAGCTACAGAAAGGGAAAGTACGTGTACCTTCTGCATGTTCTGGATCCACCCCTGGTTTCAGCTTACAAACGCTGACCAGAATACTGGCTTATGTGAACGCTGCTTTTATTTGGGGTTTTGTCTTTGAAGTAGGATTCATTTTTGAGAAACTGTGACTTCGTTTATGGAACTTGTTACCTACATTAATTCCACAAGGAGCATTTCTAGTCAAAGTATTGTAGGTTAGACTTAATTGGCAGTAATCTGTCCCAACGTTTGATAATGAAGTTAGTAATTAATACACAGCTCCCTAATTACAAAGAGCTTGTCTTCTGCATTTGAAGTAAATTGAATGTGAAGGACAACTGGTAAACCTGATTATATCTACAGTGTACCCAGCACCTTACTAGTGTAGGAGCACACTAAATGCCAGCCTTCCATACAACGGTCTACCCTTTTCTGTCTTCTGGCACCCTCATGTGGTAACTGGGCGTCACAACAACCAAAGTGCATCTGCGGACTTGTCTCTAACAAGAAAAACTAAAATAATATAAAAATCGAATTTCCTTTCCTAACGATCAGTAATAGTTTGTCATTTTAAAGAGCACTCCCCTTGAAGAGGACCTGTCCCCTCTCCAGACATGTCTGTTTAGGAATGACCTGCATTGCCCATGTTATAACAATTCTGGAGCATCTGTTCTTATGACTCTGTGTTGTACCAATTCATTATTATTCCTGCTAGAAGTTATGAATGAATTAGCAGTTTGAAATTAAGATCCAGAGAGGTGTTATCAGTTGTGGACGTGTCCCTGGATAGTCTGACACTATGTAATCATGCTGCCGCTGACAGACTGTGTAGGGGCATGCCCCCTTGACAAGGACAGTGGTAATACCCAATTGTCAATCTATTCGCCCATTTCTAGAAGGGGTATCAGAGGAACGACAAACAGCATCATATAAAAAGATGCTCTAGAATAGGGGCAAGCAACCTCCGGCACTTCAGCTGTGGTGGACTTACAACTCACAGCATGCACTATTCACTTCTGTGTAAGTTCCGACAATGGCCAAACAAGTGTGCATGCTGGGAGTTGTAGTTTAACCATAGCTGGGGTGCCAGAGGTTGCTGATCCCTGCACTAGAGTCATTGTTTCAAGAGGAGTATAAGTATTTACTAAACCAGACGTGTCTGAAAAGTTGACAGGTCCTGATGGGGGTTGTTCCACAACCACATATGAAATGTATCCTTTACATTATGGGAAAAAGACATTTTTATTGGTATAATTAAAAAAATGCTCCTGATTTTAGATATTGCGTTTTATCCTTTGGCCTGAGAACAGTCTGCTGGAGCTCTTTGGATCCCGTCTGGCCTTATTGGCTATAATTGGGTCCGGCGGAGATCCAGACGCTACCCAGCAAATATGTTGGGATTCAGCCGGACAATTACTGCTGCATGTGAAACAGACCTTATGCTGTTGTCCCACGGTTGTCTTCTGATTCCCTCTCAGAACATCCAACTAATATGTCCAGTGCTGGCTGTCATACATAATCTGACCCAAACCCTGGATCCTCTTGTACAGTGGCAGCTGTTGTGCGAGTTGTGTTGTGTAAGAGTATGGCACTAGAAGTGGCTTCTTCTCACCAACACTGATCATATTAGGTCAGGGGTGGGCAACCTCTGGCCCTCCAGCTGTTGAGAAACTGCAACTCCCAGGATGCATAATTGCTCTGCTCTTCTCATAACATCCAAAGAGATGAACAGAACATGCTGGGAATAGTAGTTTCATAACAGCTAGAGTGCTGAAGGTTGCTGACCCCTGTATTAGGTGAATGTTCAGGTTTCGTTTAGAAGTTTCCCTCATTAGGTCTGTCCCTGAGCTTTCCAAAAATTCTAAACAAATCATGGTAGAAACTGTCAAATTAGGATACAATATGGGGCAAGGGGTGTAGATACTTGAATAAGGGCTCATGCACACGAATGTACTTTCTTTCCATGTCCATTCGTTTATTTATTTTTTTGCAGACCGTATGCAGAACCATTCATTTCAATGGGTCCGCAAAAAAAAAAAAAATGAAAGTTACTCCATGTGCATTCCATTTCTGTATGTCGATTCCGCAACAGAATAGAACATGTCTTATTATTGTCCTAAGGATAGGATTGTCATCCGTAATTTTTGCGGATCGGTGATTTGCAGACCGCAAAATACATACTGTTGTGTGCATGAGCCCCAATTAAGTACATTTCTATTTGGGTGTTTGAGAAATGGTGTAATGGCACCCATATTGCTCATTAACCAGCTTTCTGAGTTATCTTTACAAAGAGACAAAAGCCCTCTTTATTTTAGATGGAAACGCTCCTGGAGTAAACTGACTAACAAAAAAGAACGTGTGCAGGGAAAAAACAGCGTCTAGATAAATAAATGATTAACGAACTGCTAATTGTTTGGGACAACAGATGGACCTTGAATGGAAATCTAGTTAAGATAATAAAAACTAACCTGTGATGTACTTTGCTCCGATTAACATTACCATGCTACTCACTATATAAAAGCCCAGAGGCAGACTAGAGAAGATACTAGAGTCACCTGAAGACATCCAGCGGGAGAGGGTTCCATTCAAGCAAGATAGAAAAGGAGAAAATATAAAAAATTGGATAATTGGTGTTATGAATCAACCAGCATCAACAGCAGAACAATTGCAAGGAGTGACAATTATAAGCGCAATTAAGCTTTTTATACACAAGGAAAACACAACCACATAGCAGGGCGTACATGTAAGCTGCCGAGATGGCACATGTTGGAAGAAAAGCATTGCACAGCAAATCTGACCTTAACCTCCATCCCTCTAGTCGTTGGGCTACATGACCACTTCTGGCACACGACTTTCCAATTGTACCCATCAAGCTGCAGCCTGCAGAGAAATACTTTGCGTTGCAGGCAGCTGTCAATAGTTAAAATTGGGAAGTGGCACTACAAAAAGTCTTCATTTCGCCCAGCCTATGGCAGGAGGTTGGGCGAAGAAGCCCCAACCATGTCCATCATCACACGTCTAAAGTCTACTGGTGGATGCGCTACATAAAGAATGATTGGTTTGTGAAGCGGGGGTGCAAAGCTTATGCAGAGTTTGACATGATTAGCGATACACAGGATTAATTTATTTTAAATGGCAAAAAAGGTGTAAGAGGTGAGACCACCAGTTATTCTGTCATCGCAAGAAGCAGGTATACCTGATGGACAACTGGCACATGGTAGTTATTGCATATATTTTACAGTAACTGTGTACTACTTAGTTTGAATACTGTTCAATGGCAGCTGTATGGCCTGAAGGGTCAGTTACGACATGAATATGGAGCTCCCCAATAGCACCTATATATATATATATATATATATTCCACAAAAGAATCAATGGCAGCACCATCAAAGGTAAAAAGGGCGGGTGCAATGTCCTACGCCGGGTCCTGGCTGAACCCAATATTATAATAGTAGAAAAAGGGAGGACTGCACTCCAAATTAATGAAAAAATGAAAAAACTTTTATTCACCCATGGTGGGGAGCGACGTTTCGGCTCGTGCGAGCCTTCTCAAGCATATGCTTGAGAAAGGCTTGCACGAGCCAAAACGTCGCTCCCCACCATGGGTGAATAAAAGTTTTTTCATTTTTTCATTAATTTGGAGTGCAGTCCTCCCTTTTTCTACTAATATATATATATATATATATATATATATATATATATATATATATATATATACACACACATACAGAAAACTACAGAAAGACACAATCTAATTTTGTTTCTACATATAATTGCGGGCATAGTGTGTAATATGCATTAACCAACAAAATGCATACTTCTCAGCATAAACATAATGGATGGAAGGAAGACTCAAGACTGGCAAAAATACTATTTTCTGTATGGATACCCAATCTCCATGATGTTGTACACAGTGCAAAACTGGTGTCTTCTCCCTCTAGCAGGCTATACAATAGTTATAATAGTTAACTGGTAGTTATAATAAGCCATAATTCCTCCATCAAATGTGATTCTACTTATCTGTATTGCCTCCTCTAGTGCAAACATGCCCCATTATTAGTCCTTCTGATTTTCCCCAGAACGATCACTCATAACATACTTGACGGGCCCTAATTAATATCATTATTATGTGACCACATCAGATCTGTTAGGAGATGAGATCCCATGGTCAATACGATAAGTAATGTCACCTAATTGGCATATGCAGGACGACATCATTTGGGGCAGATGTGATTATGTTACATGACATGGTGTATCTGGTACATGTATCATTAACTCTAGGTCTGAGTGATGGAAATAGAAGATTTGAAGAATCTTGGGCCCATTTGAACAGGAAAAAAACACAACAATGGCATGAGGCCTTGTGCTTATTTTTTATATTTCTAAAACCCAATAAATGCACTTCAGTATAGATCCTCGAGTAGATCTATATTACACATTCATCTATAATCCAATGAGGTTTGCTCCGCCAATGACAAACAAGATCTAGATTTATTATAAAGATGCAGAAATAACACCTCATTGTGCTTGACCATCTGAACCTTGATTATCGGTAGAACTCAAGTTCTGGTCATCAGGTCATACTTTTCTAGAACTGTAGCTGTGGCTTCTGGAGGTGACCTTCTAACATTCTGCTCATATAGGTGATTTCTTAGATATCTTATTTGGCTTCAGCTCCATAAACAATTAGAATATCATTTATCATAGTAATATTGAGCATCTTGTCATTTCAAGCTTAGCAGGATAATGGATTTGCACAATGATGTGCTCATTAACAGGAAATTATAGGCAGTTGGAGGAAAATGCTCAGTTCAACATAAATGGCTTTAATTTATAGCATTAACAAGAAACTAAAACGTACTGGTTCTGTGGAGAATGGATCTTACTATTCTTCAGTTCATAAAAGAGAAGACAAAAAGGTTAAAGGAGTGGATTCACTTCAGGAAGTGGCATTTATTATGTATAAAATTAATACCAGCCACTTACTAATTTATTGTTGTTATCCTTATTGCCTCCTTTGCTGGCTGGATTCATTTTTCTATCACATTATACACTGCTCGTTTCCATTGTTATGACCACTCTGCAATCCATTAGTGGTGGTCGTGCTTGGATACTATAGGAAAAAACACCAGCCTATGTGTGCTCCCATGGTCCCGGCCACCAGTGAGGCCAACACTTTTTCCAATAGTGTGCTAGCACAGCCACCACTGATGGATTACAGGGTAGTTGTAACCATGGAAACGAGCAGTGTATAACGTGATGGAAAATTTAATCCGGCCAGCAAAAGACACAATAAGGATAATAATAATACATTAGTAAGTGCCTTGTAATAACTTCCTCTACATGATAAATGCCACTTGCTGGAGTGAAACAACCCCTTTAAGATGTAAATATACAGTATATTAGTTGTGTGTATATACAGACATTACCTTTGAATAATTTTACATTTATTTAATAATGTTATTTTATGATATTTATTTTATGTGTATAGTATCACATATTTGTATAGTTTGTATGGTTGAAAACAGACATATTCCCATCAAGTTCAACCAGGTATCTTGGCTGCTTGAATTATCATGGGCTCTGCTTCATATATGGACATGTGTCACTTGCTGATTAGTAGGGTCCAACAGCTAGAACGAGGAGTCCACAGCGTTAAATGGAACAGCTAGGCCCCTCCTGACATCATCGCTGAATGGCGCCACTGCTGTCCAAGCTTCACACTACTGCAATTCAGACCCAATTACGTAGTTACATCCCTGGCGTCTAGGGCGGAGAATGATTTTATGTCTGCAACTCTGGTGCTCCAGGGCATTGACACCTGTATCTCTGTTACTGTCTTTATCCCTGGTAGTCTAGGCCAGAGAAAGAGTTAATGTTGTATATCTGGTCTCCAGTGGGTTACTCACCTTTCAAGGCTCTAATGTTGCCCCTTTAGCGGGACGGCTGAGACTAGAATGAGGACACACACCCTCACTTAAGACTGCGCCCTATGGTGACCCTATGGAAGTTGACCACTGATTGCAGGGAGGACTGTCCAACAGTCACACCGTTCTCCCACTGATCAAACAGCTTCATCAGCTCTCTGCCTCTGCAGGAAAGCACGGTCTCCCTGATCAGAAGATATTTTTAAGCTGTGCGGCTGAGCTGTAAGACAGCATAAGGGGAACAGTGGTCCCTGTGGTCAAGCCTGCATATTCAGCAAGTGATAACATATTCTAGATATTGGCTGTCACTTGCAGGAACTGGAATACCCATTTTACCCAAGGGTACATTCACATGTGGCAGACTTGTTGTGGATATTTTAGCGAGTGAATGTAGTTTGCAGAAATTCATCTGCTGCCTTCATTTCTGTAACAAATCTGGCACATGTGAACATACCCTAACAGTTTGCTGTACCAGAGACGCTTTGTAAGCTTATGCCACAGTTTGAGGTTTATACATGCTCTTAATGGTCACTGATGTGTCCATCTTCATATGATTATTGTAAAGAGGTATAATAGTGTTTGATCACAACTAGTTACAATACATACTGTATTTTTTGCTTTATAAGATGCACTTTTTTCCCCTCAAAAGTGGGAGAAAAAGGCAGTGCATATTAAAAAAACAAATACTAATGAGGACTGTGCGATGTCAGGTCACATTGCAGCTGCAGGAAGAGTGCCCTTAAACTCAAGTGGTGGCACTGTCCAGATAAGTTCTTTTATTTATTGTTTGTGTGATCTGAGGCCTGATGAAGATTTAGGGTCTGATTTGGGGGTCTGAAAGATTGTGGGTCTCATATGATGTCTGATGAAGTTTGGGGGTCTGAGGTCTGATGAAGTTTGGGGGTCTGATCTAAGGTCTGATGAAGTTTGGGGGTGTGATCTAAGGTCTGATGAAGTTTGGGGGTGTGATCTAAGGTCTGATGAAGTTTGGGGGTGTGATCTAAGGTCTGATGAAGTTTGGGGGTGTGATCTAAGGTCTGATGAAGTTTGGGGGTCTGGTCTGATGAGGTTTGGGGCTGTCATCTGAGGTCTGATGAAGATTGGGGGTCTGATCTAAGGTCCGATGAAGATTGGGGATCTGATGTGAAGTCTGATGAATATTGTAGGTCTGATAAAAAAATATTTTCTTCTAATTTTTTCCTCTAAAAAGTCTCATGGTCAGATACATCTTAAAGAGCAAAAAATATGGTAAACTATGATAACAGCAAAGTTTAAAAAAATACTGCATATAAAAAAATCTAAAATAAAATGACTAAATTATTTCCATGAAATATAAAATCTCTAAATAAAAATTAAAATGACATTTTCATTAATATTTATGTAATTAACATATGATCTTTAAAACAAGCAAAAGTGGGAACATTTATATAATGTTAAAAATTATAAAGTTACCATTCCCATTTGCTGCAGCCTCAGAACTTTCCCAGCCCATTGATTTCATCACTGCTTTTTTCCAGCGAGCATATCGGTATTCACTTTCTAGAACAAGAGTACAGAAGGCCAAAAATTTATCACAGTATTTTTGGATAATGGGCCACCATTACATATTACTATAATTTAGCATGAAACAAGTTACTTTTGTCATTTACTTCACAATAATGCCCCAGTTGTGAGACATTCTCTTTGTTTCATTAGAATGATGCCCCTGGTAATTTGTATAGTAATGTGCTATTGTCTGCCACTTACAATGCTGTCTTGACACCTTTTTCTGGGAGGTCATTATCACCTACTGACTCCAATTAGGACTATGGAATCAACACCTTTGACCCCATGCTGGGTATAATGACCTAATTACCAGATGTTGATTCAGTTACATATTTATTCCCAGAGAATTCTTGTACAAGTCCCTCAGAATTGAGAAAGCTCGTTGGAAGAACGAGTGAAATGTTTTCAAGAAATCTACAGCAAGGCCAGTTGCCTTGATTTATTCTTTACAGATATACCATGACCTGGATAAATGAGAACCTTCACAGACACACTTATCAGAACAGTTGTAGCAATGAATGGGGGAGATCTCTGGATGCATGTGAGGTACATTGCTGGTTCTAGCTTCCTTAGATGTATTCTAATAGGTCTGATTTTAATCACGCCCTTAAGAAGTGGCTTGCCCTTTACCTTCAGGATTAATCTGTGGTTCGAACCGTTCACAAGTCACTGCAGTCAAATCTCCAGGGTTAAGACTCCAGACACCCACTCCTTCTGCTGCCCCAGCAGCCATGGCAGCTCCTAATGCAGTGGTTTCTGGCATAGAAGGTTTCACTGCAGAAAATATAGTAAAATGTTACATTGTAGCAAGTATTGTTAAATACTCAGTCTGTTCATATCAATGGTAAAAAGAAAATAAAAAAATATCAGTTTGCTTTTGATTCTTTCCAGCAAATAGTTGCCCTTTCAAGAGATTATTCCCTGTGCCTTGTACTTCTAGAAAAAACATTTAAACGGATACTTTGAAGCTAAATTACAGTACAATGTAAAGACCTTTTTATTCAATGTGCTTACCAGAACAATAAAATGGAAATTAAATAACTCATAGATGTAGATGAGTTGGTGCATCGAGATTAAATTGAAATACTTGCACTTTAAAGCCTAACCTGACGATACTTTGTGGCTGCCACTCCGTCACACTGATTAACAATGTAATTGAACAATACGGCAATGAGCAAAGGATAGATATGTCTACAGACACTGAACTGCTCACCCACTGGGATGCACAGGATATCAGCCTGTAACTGCATGAGGATCTTATTGTTAGTCATGCCCCCATCAACCTGCAGCTGGCTCAAAGGAATTCCACAGTCTTGGTTCATTGCATCTAGAATCTGGAAAGAAAAAATAAGATTAGGGATGTGGAGACTATTAGACACCAGTAACTGTCCCATCGCAGATCCCCCTCTGAGCTCAAATAAACCCTCCTGTCTGAATCAATCATATCTGTGTTCACAGAAATACATCTGCATTTTATCAATCAATGCACAGTGTATGACGCAAAACACATGGGAAATATAATGCCCTACCTTCCAATAAATACTGGCCATCTTACTGTAGTTGCTGTCAATGTCATGCAAATATAAGAATTTTCCCACGTTCTGCCTTGTCCAGAACATGGAGTATTTTGGCTGCAGCGCCATACTTAAAAGACCCAATATATAGTATAATTGAATTTGGTGCAAATCATTATTTATGAAGGAATGATTCTTCAAGTATTGTTAGTTTTCCTCCCCATCTAGTAAATGACAAGTATTTTATATTTGGCCACTAGTGGTGAGAAAGTAAAGAATATTTCTGGTTTTGAGAGTTTTTACATCAATTATTTGGGGACTGCAATTTAGATGAAATTGCCAGAGTATTCAGCAGGGCAGCAAGGGTGATCTCTAGCTGCCTGAATTCCCTGAGACCCTTAGTAGGCGGATATATATATTTTTTATTGGAAATGATTCAGCAAAACTTTTTGAAATATCTCCTCTTTCTGACTCTAGTCGTACACTGGGAGGTGTTCTCAGATACTGATGGCATTCTCTGTGTAAGTCTGTATACATAGCTAGCTGTCAGTCACTGATAGTTGTACACGGGGAAGTGTTATCAGTGATAGCATTCTCTGTGTAAGTGTGTATACATAGCTGGCAGTCACTGATAGTTGTACACGAGGGAGGTGTTATCAGTGATTGATAGCATTCTCTGTGTAAGTCTGTATACATAGCTAGCTGTCAGTCACTGATAGTTGTACACGAGGGAGGTGTTATCAGTGATTGATAGCATTCTCTGTGTAAGGCCTCTTGCACACGACCATATGGCTTTTTCAGTATTTTGCAGTCCGGGGAACGGAACAGCTGGCCCCTGATAGAACAGTGCTATCCTTGTCTATTATGTGGACAATAATAGGACATGTTCTATCTTTGAACGGAACAGAAAAACGGAAATACAGAAACGGAAGGCATACAGAGTACCTTCCGTTTTTTTGAGGACCCACTGAAATGAATGGTTACGTATACGGTCCTTATACAGCACGCAAAAAACTGAACGCAAACGGAAAAAAAAACTTCCGTGGAGGCCTAAGTGTGTATACAGAGTTAGATTTCAGTCACTGATAATATGGTTCCGGTATACAAATGAACTCAGAAAGAGCAGATATTTAAATGTATAAATTTAAGTTTTGCTGAATATTTCCCCATAAAACTATATATCAATCTGCTCAGCTACTCTTGCTCTATAACATGCTGCCCGTAGATTACACTGCATTTCGTAGTGACGGGTTGTCATTAAGCTTGTTTATAGCCAGGAAAAATAGCCATCAGTCAAATTACCTTTTGACCAACAGTTATTTTACGTTTAAGGCTGGCATCAAGCAAATGAGATGTCACATAATTACAGTGTAACCTCTGAATCCTCTGGTTTTTCCACAGTAAAGAAATGACATAAAAACTGCTGCAAAACCACATATATGAACATCCCCAAAAACGGATATCTTGCAACATATATTGCAGTGAAAGAAGACTTCACTGTGTACCTCTCTGGTCTGGAAACAGACGGCTTCAAGAGCAGCAAATGCAATGTGATTCTTATTTGTAAACTGTGTCAGACCACAGATGATTCTGTAAAACAGAACAAATAGTCAAAGCATTTATCAAAAACATTCACGTAAAATATGTATTAAAATAATCCTTTTTTAAGTGTGTGCTTATCTGAATGTGCTGCAAATCTTGTCAGGTGTGTGATCACCTTTACTCTATGGCCACTACATTTTTCTTTGTTTTCAGTTAAAATGAGGAGGTCTAATGCTTTGGTTTTGTGCTGTGTGACCGGCAGAGAAATCCCCTCTGCTAGATGGCAATGTACATATGGGTCATTTACTTGTTTCACCTTTCTCCTCATCTGATAGCTCTGATGTCTCCTTATCACTTAGTTTTTGTTAACTCCAGCACCAAGACAGGGGATTTAACCCATAAACTATCTTACTGAAGAGATTACTGTTACACTAGCTGTAGGTAAAGAGTGTGAGGGTTAAATCTCCTGACTTAAAGCTACAATAAACAAAAGTTAGTGATGAGGAGATATGCTGATGAGCATCAAGAACCAGTATTAAAGGGGTTATCCAATTTCTCCAATTACTTACCACACTGCTGCTGCTGCTTCTCCCTGTACACGGATGAAAACATGTCGGGGGGGGAGCAGCCAATGGCAGATGGGGACAGGGACGACCCTCCCTAGAGTCACCTGCAATGATAGGGGGGGGTCGTACCCACCGGATGTCTTCATCCGTGTACAGAGAGAAGCAGCGGTGGTGCGGGGACCAGGAACAGCGGGGGGAGCAGGGCAAGTATAATACCTGTGAGGGGCCTGGTACATGGGGGGGGGGGGGGGCTGTAGGAGAAATCGGATAACCCCTTTAAGGAGAATTGAAAGAATCAACAAAAGTTACTAGTTTTCTCTGTGAAGTGCTGCCCCCCCTAAGGACACTTTCAGGTCAATAGTTGCAAGCTAAAGCCACATATGGAATTTACACGAGGAAAATTACAATGGAAAGATCTGGACCCATTCCTGATTTTGGCTTACAAATACTGCTGAAAAAGAATAGATCAGGTCATCAAGCATTCACCTATGGGGATCTGACCATAGAAGGGGGAGCAGGCAGCATATGCATGGTCTCTCTTTAGTGAAATGATTGAAAATTACAAAGACAGATAGATATATAGACAGATAGATTTTTTTCACACTATTGGTTTATTTATGCAATTCATTTATGTTTTTTTATAGTTATGATTGACAATATGTATACATTCATTATATGCAGACATACCCTCTGGCACTGGGCTCCCAATATGGTGCATAAAGGCCTGAAAATGCAGGAACAAAGTAGCATCCATACGATGTTCCAGCTTCAGCAGCAAGTTTTTCTAAAAGAAACGGTAAATATTAATCACTTGCCTGAAAGTGCCTGAATGACCAGCAAACTTCTTTCGTTTTAACCTCTCTGCATTTTAGCAGCCATAACTTTTCTAATTTTCTATTCTTTTTACAGCAGATATATAGGGAAAAAAATAAATTTGGTGTCTTGATGTTCCACACTGAATAAACTGATTATTAAATTCTTCAGGTTATGACAGTCACTGATACCTAATATGTGTATTTTTTGAAATTTTTATTTAATATCTGCACAATAAAATGTATTTTTACATTAAATAATGGTTGTTTTTTTCAGGGGGTGTGATTTAAAAAAAAAAAAAAGATTCTTTGTTATGTTATTTTTAACATTTAAAACGGTTTTATAAATTTATTTCACATTTTTAATGTACTAGCATATTTCTGTGCGCCTGTACATTATGCTCTGTGTCAGTATGACACAGACTGCTGTTAGGGCACAGTAGTCGCAGAGGGGAGTACCCTTTGATAATGCCGCAGTATGGATCGTGGCATGATCAATAGGCTAACAACCTCCGACCCTGGCTGTTAAGCAGGAGCCTGCGCTATGAAAACAGGCTGTTAGTAACAGCCGATTCTTAGCACAGAAGGGCTCCGGCAGCGATTTAACCTCCCTCAGCGATGCCAAAAGACATTGCACCAGACATAGGACCTGCACTGCTAGAAGTCAGTGGGTGGTGATTTTGTTGAGAGAAGTATGTCACGAACCAGCGGGTGTGAACCCACTGTGCCACGTGTCCTACCTCATCCTCTAAGGACCTTGTCTAAGTGAACCCCTGGATCTTCACAGTACCCCTGATGGTGGGGACAGACTTTACCGAGGGAAACACCAGGTCGCTACCTCTTGAGGAGGATAGGCACACGAGGCAGCTGGTCCAGGAGGACCAGGAGGTACCTGAGAAAGGTACCAGAGGTGCAGGACCGAAGGATGAGGCAGAGGCTTAGTCAGACAGGCTAAAGGTCAGGGCAGGCAGCACAGGTACAGGTCAGGCAATCCGGGTTGGCAACAGGAGAGTCAAGGCAAGCAGATAGGGATCTAACAGGTAGCAGAGTCTAGGAATACAGATACGAGTAAGGAGCACAGTATCTAGAGGAAAACAAGAAGGCTGGGAACACACCTAAGCGTTTCTGAATCGCGCGTATGACGCGCGTTTTTGCAACTAAGAAACACGCATCATACGCGCGATTCAGTGATTCACCACTATTTTAGCATGGCCCATAGGCGCGTTAAAACGCCCCAAAGAAGCTCATGCTGAAGCGACAGCGTTTGGCTTTTTCAGCGCGTTCAAATGCGCTGTAAAATGCCCAAATGTGAACCATGCCCATAGGGAAGCATGGCTTTTCACATGTTGTGCGTTTTACAGCGCGTTTGAACGCGCTGTAAAACGCTTGGGTGTGTACCTAGGGGAACCTTAGCAGGACACAAGGACCTTGACACTGAGGCATCTGGCAAGGGGGCTGAGCCACTTATATATGCGCAGGAGGGCTAGGATAGGTCACTGAGGTCACATGACCTAAGCCATAAAGCCCAGGAAGTGATGCGCGCCGGCCCTTAAGGAAGTGCTGCGGAAAATAAACAGCAAGCATGCTGTGGCCAGGACTGGGAGCAAACTGTGGAGTAGATCCCAGAACAACAGCACCCACACAGAGACCCCAGCACCGCAGCGGTGAATGGGAAGCACCAGCCGGAGAACACCGTTGAACACGGCGCCCGGGACTGTGGCGGTAAGCAGGGGAACAGCGGCGCACAGCAGCCATTGTTATATAGTAGTGGTTAATAAAGTATGACATAAAAGATATATAATATTCAGACGATACCTACCTACTTCTTCAATTGTTTTTACAATGCCAAGGTTATCTCGTAACCAGCGTACAACTGCTCCAGCTATTGCAACTGACCCCTAAATTACAAAAGTGAGAAAGGTAAGCCACCCATAAGTCAAACAGTTTATGTACAGAATATAGAGAACCTATAACTTACTTCAAGTGCGTAACAGGCAGGTTTATCTCTTCCAAGCTGGTAAGCTACTGTGGTCAACAGCCCATGATCTGAAAGAACAGGCTACATAGCAAGGAAAGACATTTGTGAAAACAGTGCATGATAACAAAGTGCAGCTAAACATAATATGACTTCTATAAATAGCATGTATAAATAATTCAAATATTGACCACATTGACTCTTGGTCATTTTGTTGCTCGACTGGACTGTTGACTGTACGTACAATGCATTTAGTCTTCAGATCCTTGCACTTTTTTCACATTTTGTTATATTGCGGCCTTGTGCCAAAATAGGACACTCGATACCCCATAATGAGAAAGTGAAAGTAAATTTTTTTTTTTTGCAATTTTTTTAAAAAAGGTTTTTTTTTTTTTTTGCAAGGGGATAAGTATTCAGACCCTTTGCTACGACATTTGAAATTTAGATCTGGGGGCATTCCATTTCTCTTGATCATCTTGATTATCTCTTGAGATGTTTCTACACTTGATTGGAGTCCACCTGTGGTAAATTCAGTTGATAGAACATGATTTGGAAAGATAGGCACCGAGATGTGGGATCTGGAGAAGGGTACAGAAAAAATTCTGCTGCACTGAAGGTTCCCAAGAGCACAGTGGCCTTCATAAAACTTAAATAGTAGAAGTTTGGAACAACCAGGACTCTCCGTAGAGCTGACTACCGCACCAAACTAAGTAAGTCGGGAAGAAGAGTCTTGGTAAGAGAGGAGAGAACCCAGTGGTCACTCTTGTTGAACACCACAGATCCTGTGTGCAGATTGACCTTCTGAAAATTTCTCCCATCACTGCAACACTTCACCAATCTGGGCTTTTGTGGCAGAGTGGCAGAAATAAGTCTCTCAGTAAAACACACATGAATGCCTGCCTGGAGTTTGAAAAAAAGTACTCGAAGGAGAAACAAGATTCTCTGGTCTGATAAAGCCAAGATTGAACTTTTTGGCCTCAATTCTAAGCGGCATGTCTGGAGGAAACCATGCACTGCTCAAGACCTGCCTAATACTATCCCTGCATTTAATCATGGAGGTGGCATGTTGTTTTTCAGCAGCTAGGACAAGGAGTCTGGTCAGGATTGCAGGAAAGAGTGGAGCAAAGTACAGAGATATTCCTAATGAAAACCTTATTCAAAGTCTTCTAGTAAGACTGGGCTAAAGGTTCACCTTTCAACAAGACAATGACCCAAAGCACATAGCAAAGACAACACAGGAGTGACTTAGGGACAACTCTGACGTTCCTTGAGTCAATAAATCTCTGGAGAGACCCGAGAATGGCTGTCTACCTACAGTCCCCATTCAACCTGACACAGCATTAGAGGATCTGCAGAGAAGAATGGCAGAAAATCCCAAAATCCAGGTGTACAAACCTTGTGGCATCATACCCAAGAAGACTGCTGGCTATTATCGCAGTCAAAGGTGATTCAACTGAGTAATGATTTATGTGTCTGAATACTTTTGTCAAAGCAGGATTTTAGCTTTCCCTTTTCAATACATTAGCAAAGATTTCAAACATTCTGGGGTCATTTAGGGCTCTTTCACATTTGCGTTGTGAGGATCCAGCGTGCATTTCCGTTGCCGGAAATGCCCACCGGATCCGTCACAACGCAAGACAACTGAAAGCACTCCTTCATGAAGTCACAGGTCCCCATGGCGCATAGATCAATGCACCGCCCGGACCTATGACGTCATGAAGGAGCGCCTGGAGGCCGCAGCGCAGGTAAGTACACTGCAGCGTTGTACTTACCATGGCAGCCAGGAATTCAGTAGCATCCTGGCTGCCATGGTAACTGATCGGAGCGCCAGCTTACATTGGGGCCCCGATTGGAACAACCGCTGCGCATGCGCAGAGCTAAACGTCGGATCCGGTGATGCGCCGAAACGGCGTTTAGCTTAATTCCGGATCCGGATTAATGCACTTCAATGGGCATTAATTCCGGATCTGGCGTTCTGGCTTGTCTTCCGGATTTTTGGACGGAGACAAATCCGCAGCATGCTGCGGTTTTGTCAACGTCCAAAAAACGTTCACATACTGAAAGGAAGACATCCTGATGCATCCTGAACGGATTTCTCTCCATTCAGAATGCATTAGGATAATCCTGATCAGTATATTTCCGCCCTGGAGCCCCGAGGACGAAACTCTAGGACGGAAAGCAAAAACGCTGATGTGAAAGGGGCCTTACTAAGAGTGGAGTTTTAGACTCCAGTCTTAATGACCCATATATCTGGAGGTGGATCCGCCAAAGTTATGAAGAGGCACCAGCCACTACATAACTTTGGCGCAATCAATGCTGATTATAAAATGTAAGACAGCTTCTTAAAATAGGCGTAGAAAATGATGAATGAGACGGGCCTGCCTGCCTGCCCCCTTCCCACGCCACAACCACTTTTTTAGACCTGGCTTGAGCAGGGAAAAGTCACAGATAGTGGCGCAAATACCCTTTGTGCCGCAATCTGCGACAGAAATATGCCTAATATAGGCGTATTTCTGGATAATAAATTAACTCCTCTGTTTTCACTTTGTCATTATGGGGTAATTGAATTATTTTTATTTTAGCACAAGGCTGCAACAAAATGTGAAAAAAGTCAGTGTCTGAAGACTCTCAGAATGCATCGTATCACAGTTTTATAGGGATTTATATATATCCTTGCTAGATTTAATATGAGGCTGTATTATCTAAAAGTAATATTTTAATTTACTGAAACCTACTATGTGATATGGTTTCCACAGCCTAACTGCTCACCTTTAGGCCAGTATTACACAGCAAGAAACAGCCAGTACCATACCTAGAAAAAAATGGAAATCATTATTAACATATACCTATATCAGAACTCATATGCTAAGTGCATTATTTTAATATCTCCAATAGATTTGCATAGAGAATAGAAAAATTCATACTTACCTGCTCCGGTTCTTCGTCCTGTGTGTCCATGTTCCGGTCACCCGAGTGTTTACATTTCGGCCCTGTATGTGCATTATCACATGGTCTGCTGCCTGCAGCTAATAACTGGTTTCGGCGGTGATGTGCTGCTCATTGGCTAGAGCGGAGCATGTGACCATGTCCATGCAGTTCCAGATGTAAATACTCTGGGGACACAGAGGAGGCAGGGCTGAAAACCGAGGTGGCGGGAAACAAGTATGTGAGAATTTCAGGACTGCACAAGTTGGGAGATGGGGGTGAGGGTATTGGGATATGTTAATCAACTATTTGATTTAAAAAAAAAGAATTTTCTGTTTCAATGCATTACAAAAAAATTATTACTGGAAAATCCCTTTAAAGGCTACGGTCACCTTTGACATGGAAAAAAATTTTTTCATATGTTTATGGTGCCTTTGAGTTAAAAGCACTGCTCTCAGTTTTCAGGCTGCAGTCTCCACTCCTTCAATTATTTTCATACTCCCTGTTACTAACTCCTAGTTTCAGACTTTTCTCAGGTGTTCAGTGTGTCCAGGATGCTGTTTTCACTAGCTCTCATGTATCAATACAGTCTCATTGCAGTAATACTTGCATCTTCTACAGCCCACAGGGAATCTCCACCACCCTTTGCATAAACTATTAAAGTGGTTGCCCAGTTGGGAAAAATAAAATTGGAGCAGAATGGCTTAAAAAGTAAAAACGCTCCAATTCCGATGATACCCAGGTTCCCTGCCAGTCTTAATTATATGACAAGCTTATATCTGCTACCTTTTCCTTTCCTACATACTGTATATATTATTACAAAATCTATCTGCATTCTAAGAATCAAATAAAAACATATGCGTCATTTATTAAGACTGGCGTTTCAGACACCGGTCTTAATACCCCTTGCGCTGGCACATGATACGCCCTCTACACAACTTAGGCGCATCCACCACCGGCCTAAATCTATGCCTGCTCCCTTGCTGGTGTAGATTTAGATCATATACTATGCCTTAAACAAGTGTGGAAAATGAAAAGTGAGATGGGGTGGCCGTCTTGCCCTCTTTTTCAGACCTGGTGTTAGTGGGGAGAAGTCACAAAATTGACCGCAAATTCCCTTTGCGATCAAATCTGTGACAAATATATGCCAAAAACATGCGTAAATCTAATAATAGATGACCCCCATAATTTCTATAAATCTGGCTTCAATTATCATTCCCTTTTTAATGTGTACATTTCATTGCTACACACACACACACGTAACAATAAGTTAAATTCACTAAAAACATTAAATTACTGTACCTCCAATCTAGGTAAGTGAGTCTATACAGAGGTTAGATTAATGTAGGCAAGCTCTGCCATCTGCTGGTAGTAAGTGGAATTTTACTAAAATATATCTCTGTAATTGCCTGCTATGATATCAGAGACCACTATAATTTATCAAAATTCATAAAAAGCCCAGTAGATCTCTACTTGTTGAAAGTGTTTGCTCAGTTATCTCATCAAAAGCAACTACTAAATGATTGCCATGAGTGACAAATAGCGCATGACAGCTATCTGCAGGTGCGGTCACCTACCTTTCCATGGACACTGAATGGCGCATATTTTTTGTTGTGCTTTTACCTTTCCCCACTTGCTCACTCTCTATTACTAGCTAAGCAAGTAGCTCTGCCATATCTGTAGGCCTGCTATTGTATTTATGCGTTGTACCAGAAATTTGCACTGTATAATATAGTAATTCACAATACGGTTTTTCCTTCACTCACGTGTTTTTTGCTTGTCCATCTTGGAAACACATCTGTCCAACCAATGCAGCTGACTGATCACCCAAACACTGCAAGAAAAAGAAAGGTCTTATAGTTCTGGCAATTTTTACATTCTTTTTACCTAACCAGAAACAACCTTGTAAAACATATTCCACCTATTCATAAAATGAGTCATCCTTAAAGAAACATATCCTCGGGATGCTGGGGACACCAGCATACTATCTTCTTCTATACCACATCTATACTACTGCAGCCAGTAATGATAACTGTCTGGTAGGAGAACTTCCCTAATCAGACATGCTGCTATACTACTATATAAAGCCACGCCAAACCTCTTAAAAATGTAGAAGTACACACAAGAGGAATGGTGTGCTCACCTAGGAGATGCAGGAGCACGGACCTCGCCGGGAGCCAAGGCGTTCACTTGAAATCAGTAGAGAGCACAAACAGGGGTCCAGCTGCGTTTCGGATCGCTCGAAATATGGATCCTTATTCATGAATAAGAATCCATATTTGGAGCGATCCGAAACGCGTCGATAATGCAATGCTGCTATTGATGGTTTTTAAACGTGCACAGGATTAAATAAAGTCTACGAATTTTGTGAAGCTGAACCCCCTGTTTGTGCTCTTAAAAATGTGCATACAGTGAATTCGCACAGTCTTCAGAACCTTTCCCTTTTGTCACATTGTTATGTTGAGGCCTTGTGCTAAAATGTAAAAAAGATAAAAATAAAGTTTCTCCACTCATCCTGCACTCAATACCCCATAATGACAAAGTGAAAACTGAATGTTTGAAAGCTTTACTAATTTATTGAAAAGAAAAAAAGAAAATCTTGCATTGACATAAGTATTCAGACCCTTTACTCTATACTTGGTTGAAGCACCTTTGGCAGCGATTACAGCCTCTTGTCTAATTGGGTATGATGCCACAAGGTTTGCACACCTGGATCTGTGGATTGTCTGCCATTCTTCTCTGCAGATCCTCTCAAGCTCTGTAGGGTTAGATGGGGAGAGTAGGTGGACAGCCATTTTCAGGTCTCTCCAGATTGTTCAACTGGGTTCAAGCCAGTACTCTGGCTCAGCTACTCAAGAACATTCACAGAGTTGTCCCTAAGGCGGAGTTCACATCACCGTTATTTTTCCGTTCTTCTGATCAGTCAAAATGTGTGTAAACAAACTAGACAGTTTTTTTTGCACACAGAAAAAATTGTAGCACACATTTGGTGCAAGATTTACGATACTCCAAATTTACAAAAGGTCCATGCGCCAGAATAGTAAATTTGCCTAACGTTAATACTGTGATTTATATTTGTAGGCAGTGAAAAGTACTACAGCATTAATAAATCTGCTCCATTATATTATTGGAAGGTGAACCTTCAGCCCAGTCTAAGGTCCAGAGAACTCTGGATCAGGTTTTTATTAAGAATATCTGTACTCTGTATCTCTTCGGGCAGCTATAAGAAGAGTCCTGGTTGTTCCAAACTTCTTCCATCTAAGAATTATGGAGGCCACTGTGCTCTTAAGAATTTCAGTGCAGAAGACATTTTTGTTGTTCTGGTTTTTGCTCCGATAGGCATCGTCCGCTGTGAGACCTTATTCAGACAGGGGTGTGTCTTTCCAAATCATGTCCAAGCAATTGAATTTACCACAAATGGGCTCCAATCAAGGTGTAGAAAATTCTCAAAGATAATCAAGAGAAACGAGGAGGTCCCTATAGCTAAATTTCAAGTGTCATAGCAAAGGGTCTGAATATTTATGTCCATTCGACATTTTAGCTTTTCCTTTTTAACAAATTTGCAAACATTTCTAAAATTCTGTTTTCACTTACTCATTATGGGGTGTCGAGTGCAGATTGGAGGGGGGTGATTTTTTTTTTTTTGTACAAGGCCACAACTTAACAAAATGTGAAAAGGTTCTGAAAACTTTTTAAATGCATTGTGTCCTGGGAAACCCCTAGAATCTATCCTCTCTCTATTCAAAGGGGTTACTAACAATGGACATTAAATCACTTATTCACAGAATATCTGATGACAGGGGCCTCATCTCTGTCCACAGAATGCGGGCCCTGCACACCAAGTCCCTCTTCAATGCACAAAGACAGTGAGGAGGGGTTTCAATTGGAGTGGAGGTCAAGCATGCCCGCTGGGGCTGGCAGAAACAGCCAAGCACTGTAAACAGCCGTCTCAGTCAGTCCGATGGTCTCCAAAGGGAGTGGCATCACACATGCTTGATGGTTGTTCCATTCAAAGTTCTCCTCACTGGGTTCATGCAGTGGGCAGGAGTGGAAGAGTACAGACCCCCATTCCAGTGATTCAAAAGTTGCTAAATGCTCATTGTTGGAAAACCCCTTTAAGTCTTAGCATCTTGTGTTGAACCCATAAGCAAGGAACCTTGGCTGGAAAACACTGCATAAAGCACTTTTTAATTGTAATTTGACCCCAGATATATATCACAAGCTTACCCCTGATATTGGCACTCCGGTCAGAGCTCCAGACTTCTGCAGACATAATGAAAAATAAAGGTGAAAGTCAAGATTAAGAAACACAAAATGTTCATTTTAATGTCAAAAGCACTGGCCTAAACTGCTATAGTTTAGTTTTATGTTCAGCTCCGCTACCCTGTGAACAGCATTCAAGCTTAAAGCAGCAAATCAAAGCATTGTGACCATCAGCAAGGCATTGAACAGATACAAAAGAATACTGTGCCCTTGAATGTGACGCAATACAAAACCGTTGTAGGCTAAACTAAATCGCAACCGTGCACATTTCCAGTTATTTCGCTTCATATATGGTACTTTTGGGTTCTGGTGGCGGTTTGTGAATTAGGATATTACACAAAAAGCAATTCCGTAATATATTTTAACTTTTACAAAATGTATTAACCTGTTAAGGCTTTATGCACACGGCCGTATGTATTTCAGTCCGCAAAAAGGGATCCACTAAACACGGATACCTGCTGTGTGCGTTTCGTGTTTTTCTCACTCCCATCAATAGAACTAACTATTCTTGTCCGCAAAAAGAACAAGAAATAGAAGATGTTTTATACTCCGAGAAAAGGCCACATAGAAATGAATGGGTCAGAGTCCTATCTGCAAATAAATGTGCATAGCACAAGGGTGAGAAATACAGTCGTATGTATAGGAGGTCTTAGGCCGAGGGGGATTGGGGTTCTGTAACACTTTTGTTCGAATTCTTCAGAAGAATACTGCTTGGAAAGTGACTTTAATAATCTTAAGTTTTAGGGAATTGCTGTTTATGCAATTCTCTGCAATTTCTGTTGATTGACATTGACCAAAGCATAGCATGGCGTACTCAGCTGAAGAATACAATCACCCCTGGATCATTCACGAAGCCACTGTAAAGTGATGTTTACAAAACATCCAAGTTAGGAAGACAAAGCACGGCACTCGCATTAGGACAAATGCACAATCTTTTATTGGCTCCAATAGTACATATACTTGATACACAGAAACTGACCTACGGATGTTTCCTACGGCCTTGGAGGCAATAAAAGAAATTGAATTTGCCCTAATGCGAGTGCTGTGCTGTTTCTTCCTAACTTTGATGTATTGCAGTATCTTCTATCGTGCACTGAGCGCCCATGTATATTGTGGAACCACAAGTCTCAGGATATCCACTGAGGGGAGTGGTAGTGCCGGCTAGTCTTTATACTGGATTACTTTTTACAAAATACTGGTTGTATTGAATATAAAAAAATGAAAAAAACTCTAACTGGAAATGATGCATGATATGTGCTTCAAGTGCTTGTGACATATGACTGGTGGACTGACCAACAAAAGTCTTTACTCACCAGGCTAGGACAGATTTTCTATGGTAGGCAAAAGACAAGAGCACAGACACAGTTCACAACCAAAGAAAGGGATCACTTCTCCTGTTTACTACAGAGCTCCAATCAAGAGAATACAATCGTTCACTTCAGAATACAATGTTTCGGTTGATACCATATGGCGGCTTTAACTTAGCTTTCCATATTCTGTCACTCTCACTGCAAGGGCTCTAATGTTTAAGCCAATGTTGCTCAGTTCAGAGGATACAAACACGGCACGTTCCAAGATCTCAATTTAAAGTATAGCTCTACTAATGAAGCATGACGGCATTCCTGCTCGAAGTTTAGAACTGACGGCGGGAAACACTGTAGGGGAGGCAGTGCGAGCCAGCCGCCATTAGACCAGAAGATTTTCCTAAAGCTTCCAGAAGCTTCAGTGTCAGATGGTTGGGAGGAAGATCTGCCACGCTTCATAAACAGAACTCCAAACTAAAGAGGAAATGCAGTGAAAATGATTTATCAGAGATATTATACATGAAAACTGATTAGTGAAGTCTCTATTGCACCCCCACCTCCAGAATGAAAGGGCATTACAGAGTTCCTGAAGGGGTCGTCCAATGGGGAAGATTTTTTTAGAAAGGGTACAGATTAGGTTAAAAAAAATTAAAGAATCAATACTCATGATCCCCTAGCGTTCCCATTCCAAAGCTTGCTATTTCCAGCTTATCTCTACTTCCTAGTCCCATCCCCACATACAGAAAATGCCACTCACTGGCCAAGGTGGGCCACTGCTGCAGCCAGACTGCCGAGGGGGCATTTCCTGTGTGTCAAGAATGGGACCAGAGAGTGATGGACACCTAGTAGGTATTATAAAATGAGAGGAGCCCTTTCAAATAAATGTTTCCCTGCTGGACAATCTCTTAAAGAGGTTATCCAGGTTTTTAAAACTCATAGCTATATCCTCCTTAACATAGGCCATACATATTTGATCAGTCTGGCTCTCAACACCCTAGGCAATCAACTGTTTGAAGGGGCTTCTGCACTCAGGTGAGCATTGCGGCCTGCTCATTGTTTACATTCCCGTACTGACAAAGCCATACTTTTAACAGTGGCTGTACTAGGTACTGCCGCTTTCTCCTATTCATTTGAATGCGACGAGGTTGCAGTACCAAGCACAGTTGCATGAACTGGGCTGGATCTGTACCACCTTTAGGTCTAGAAGTCCTGCAAGTCTCAGGAGAGAGGGCAGAGATTAACCTGGAAATTTGCTGCTGGTACCCACGTTTTGGGGTTGTTTTCTAGATAGATCTATGAAAGTTCTTATTGCTGGTTCCCTATAAATTCTAATTGGTTACTGGAGTGGATTATCTGGCTGATAAAGAATACAGTATTTTGTACATCCCTGTCATACACAGAGTACTTTATGGTCCCTAAACTTAGGCCATCCTATATCTAGTCTAGAATTATTATTTATTCCATTAAAATTAGAAGTTTTATAAGTATAATATGGAAGCTCTGTCAGATCCTAATAAGGTCCAGGATTCCATGAATTTATCCATTTTGTACAGTTTGTTATGGACCAATGACACGGAGATACAACTTGCCATCACGTGGTACCTGTTATAATTCCGTCAATGGTATTTATACAGCTTTTCTTCAATAAGATGAGCATATACTGTAGCTTGTGGCCTGCAGACATTAAAGCATCTATCCCCTCCATGAATTGGGCACTGCACGAGCAGTAAGCGAGCAGCATATTAGTCCATTTTTCCTAAATGTGAAAATCTTATGGATAGCCTAGGTGGATTGTGCATTTTTTGTCAGCTATGACAGTTTAAATTATGCAGTAATGATTATCCATGACATTTTTGCCAATACAGGATGCAAGAACAATGTAAGAAAACAAATCTATTACCATAAGTCCGTAGATTTCAGAAGAACTCCTCACTTTTGGCAACAAGCTCATTGGCACATCAAAAAACCTAAGGACAAGCAGATACAATGCCAATAAAGACAGGACACTTACACCTACGATTTCTTCAGCCTCATCATATAGTATTCTTACGGTTCGGGGTGGCCTGACAAATAGAGAAGTCTACACCCCTATTTACTGAATGCAGTACTGGAGTAGATAACTGGTCGTAACTCACTGGCAGAGCTCTGCGTCCCATTCCAAGGTATGGATGTTGAATAGCATAGTTCTGCTGGCGTTGGTCACATCTGTACAGTGTACACCTCCAGTCTTCCCTCCCGTCAAGCTCTGTAGAAAACAAAAGTATTAAGAAGTTAGAGATAGGACTTAAGGCCGTATACTTTCCCCTACATAAGAATCATTTACAACTCACAATTACTAAAATGGAGTTGCTATGATCGTTTAACATGCCAGGGCCAAGGCCTTCCATTCTTATCTTTCAAATGCAAATTTACGCTGTTCTTTCTACAGTATAGGTCCTTCACATTACAGGAAACAAAATGGCTGCATGTTAATGAGCTGTATGAGTGTGGTTGCCAAAGCAATGCCCTCTTCGCAGATAACACTTCCTGCTTTGGAGTTTTTGGAGAAAGCTAATTAGGGTTAGACTGGGCAGAGGTCCTACAGGGAAATTTCCCGGTGGGCCAATGCACAGGGAGTTGGGGAAGGGGGCCCGAGCCCTCCTTACGGCTGGGCCGGGCACATAATGATCTAATGCTATTAGAATTAATGCTGGGAGCATTAGGTACTTATGCACATGGCTAACAGACACAGGTGTCCTCCCAAACTCAACTGTATCACGACTTTGAATAGTGTGACGCGGGCAGCAGTATTTTGTGCTGCACTGACTGCAGTATTTGGTTCTGCTGAAGCAGTATTTTGTGCTGCACTGACTGTGGTATTTGGTTCTGCTGAAGCAGTATTTTGTGCTGCACTGACTGTGGTATTTGGTTCTGCTGAAGCAGTATTTTGTGCTGCACTGACTGTGGTATTTGGTTCTGCTGAAGCAGTATTTTGTGCTGCACTGACTGTGGTATTTGGTTCTGCTGAAGCAGTATTTTGTGCTGCACTGACTGTGGTATTTGGTTCTGCTGAAGCAGTATTTTGTGCTGTAATGTGGTACTGCAGGCCATACCTTCTTCTGCTGTCTCATCTTCTGTCCATTTGGACCCACCTACAACATGGGGCCACTTTTTTTTTTCTCCAGGACCGCTTAAGCTGAACAACACAGATGTCCTACTGTCCGCATATAACACTGTTCCTAATTAGAGCGTTCTACTTCCTTTTTGTTATGTTTCCCGATTTCTTGTCTAAATGCTGAAGTTAGCAGCTAAGATGGAGAAGAGAGCTCTGAGTATTGATAGTACTGATTTCCTAAGACTTGTATACTAAGGATAGGTCAGTATCAGTTTGGCAGGGTCTAACTTCAGAGGCTTTGTTGTCAGGACCAGGCACCAGAACTACACAGCATCCCTCCACTGTGAGGTGGCCATGCCTGGTCACTGCAGTACCACTCCCACTTACTTGATCCAAAGGGGCTATTTCCATAAATGGTTTTTGACAGCTGAATTTGGCGCAGATTCCTTGCCACAAATTATCTCATATTGTTTTCTACATAAGGCTGCAGTTTATGGCCATAACCACGACTAGAAAGGACACATCCATTCAACAATAAACTGGAGCTTTATAAATAGCAATAAATGGCCTCCCAACTGAAAACAATGGGGGGCAGTTTTATGTATGGTTGCCTGCAATTTTTCGCAAAGAAACCATGCCAAATTCAGTTGTTAAAAAACTCCATGTGAACAGTGGCTAAGGTCATCAATAAGCAAGTCCTGAAAAAAGGCCTCAAAGGAAAAGTTAATACAAGGCTCTTACTAATGTATTGTGAGCATCCATATTGCATCCTTTGCTGGCTTTATTCATTTTTCAATCAAATTATACACTGCTTTATGCAGGGGTTACGACTAGTGTTGAGTGAATCAAAGGCAAACAAATTGACTTTGATCCGAATTTCAGGAAAAATTCCATTCCCACGGAACTGAATCTCCTTGTACTTTGTCGTAACAAATCAATTTCCCCTGAATTGGCGGTAAAAAAAAAACAACATACATAATTGCCTCATCCATTTGCGTGAAAAGAGGCCGTTGCAGCCATCTTGATTGAAGATGCCTCGCAAAATCTGAGCGAGGTGACGTATGACGTCACCAAGCCGGCGCGCAGACGTCACCACGTCCGACCAGCGTGATGTCATAACAGCACTGCACGAGATTTTTGTGGTGTCTTGAATCAAGATGGCCACGACGGTCTCTAAGTAAGCAAATGGATAAGGTGAACATTTTTTTTTTTTTACCCTGAATAACCCCGGAAAGGCCTAAATGGTAGCCTCAGATGCTGCTATCAGCCATAACCCCTGCATACCAGCAGTGTATAATGTGATGGAAGAATGAATCAAGCCAGCTAAGGAGGCAATATGGACAATCACAATACATTAGTAAGTGCCTGTATTAACCTTCTCTACATGATAAATGATATTTGCTGAAGTGAGACAACCCCTTTAACAAGCAGCAATTTTATTATTTCCTGTGATGCTCAGGACCGATAGTGTACAGAGCACATTAGAAACTTGCATTTCAGGGACCAAATTGATATGAACAGCACCTATATTTTACATGACCCTTTCCATGAATTTTATCTTATTTTCACTTTAATATTAAATAAAAGTTTGCATTCAAAGACAAAAGCCTACATGTACTGTATATGTAAGGGCAGATGCAATGCCAGTTACTAAACTACAAAATTATCCAGATAGTTGTGATATTTTAGTAGACAATGAAAAAAAAAAAAAAAAATCAGAGACAGAATAAAAGAACATTTATATACAGCTATGAATCAGAAGGAACGCAACACAGGCTTTATTCACATAAGGAATGTGACTTCTCACAAGTAAGGAATACTTACATATATTTACACATATCAAAGACAGACATTGTGTTATATCCACTATACAGACAGTATGGGGAACTAATACATCTGTTATACAGGAAGATTGATTTTGTACTGATTAAAGGCTGTATTAGACCTGCAGATATTGCAGGCGATTGACAGGAAGGAAGCCTTCCTTCCCAGGTATTGCCTGCTCGCTAGTGGAGGAGACCACTTCTTTTACATGCAGTGATCTCGTCCACAGTATAGGGAGGAGTGATCGCGAATGCCAACCCTCATCCCTATACTGATTAGTTGTGTACCAGCAGCAGTCCGTGATTACACAGCACAATCTGCCACCAGAAAACAATTTTTAAGCCAGTTGGATTGCCCAATGAAGGAGCATTTGCTCTTTCATCGGGTAGTCGGTGGCAGTATTACCACTTAGGCCTCTTTCACATGGGCGTCACGTTTGACGCCCAGATAGGATGCGGGTGTGTTGCGGGAATATGCACGATTTTTCCGCACGTGTGCAAACTTTTGTAATGCGTTTTGCACGCGCGTGGGAAAAAAAAAATCGCCATGTTTGGTACCCAGACCCGAAGCCGGACTTCATCACTGAAGTCCGGTTTCGGGTTGAGTATTCTGGAGAATGTGATTGGACCATGTGATGTGACGTCATCACAGGTCCTTTAGACTACAGCTAATACTTGAAGAGAGATCGCCAACTACATGATCAAGTGGCTAAGGTAAGTTAAGTTTTTTATTTTTAACCCCTTAATCCTCATTCTACAAAGCATATTATTAACCATGTTATAAGGGAAAATAATGAAGATCGAGTCCCATCTCTTAGCAACCATGCGGGAAAATCGCACTGCATCCGCACTTGCTTGCGGATGCTTGCGATTTTCCCGCAGCCCCATTCACTTCTATGGGGCCTGCGTTGCATGAAAAATGCACAATATAGAGCATGCTGCGATTTTTTACGCAAAGCACAAGTGATGCGTGAAAATCACCGCTCATGTGCACAGCCCCATAGAAATGAATGGGTCCGGATTCAGTGCGGGTGCAATGCGTCCACCTCACGCATTGCACCCGTGTGAAAGGGGCCTTATCTGCCAATGCAGTACAGCCTTAGGCTACATTCACACAAACGCAAGTGTTTTGCGGTCCGCACATGGCGGGCACTGTATAGAAAATGCCTATACTTGTGGACAAGTATAGGACATGCTCTATATTTTTGCGGGGCCGCAGAACGGAACTACGGATGCAGAAAGCACACGGTCTTTTGCAGCCCCATTGAAATGAATGGGTTCACACCAGTTCTGCAAAATTGTGGAATGGATGTGAACCCATTTATACGGTTGTGTGAATGCACCCTTAACAGTCAGACGGTAGTGTAGACCTATCTTCAGTATCCCCACAGTGGTATTGTAATACTATCCTACCCCAATTTCTTAAGCCAGATTCTACACGTACAGTAATGAACCTAAACATCTATATAACAGTCCCAATGTATGTACCACGAACCCAAATGATCCAGGAATCAATGGTTCCAAACATGGCTCTGCCTTCTGCCACCGCATGCCTGATTTCTTCAACATTGTCTAGCAGCCATCGTAGCTTCACTGCACTGAAATAAGTGCTCAAAGGAAGACCAGTTCGCCCCTAGAAGTTAGACAATGAATAGAGATTAGTATATTCTCCAACATATGCTGGATTTCCATTTCAGCATACATCTCTCCCAATATAGTGTAGTTAAAATATATTGTTAAATGTAATGCCAAGAAGCATCCTTGTGAATGCCTCAAGATGTTCAGTCTTTGGAATGTTATTGCAAGTATAATTATTTATAAATTATTGTTTTTACAAAAACACATTATTGAAGTCTCCTAGAGCCAGCTTTGCTTTGGGCAAAATGGACCAAGGAGTTCCCTGTCTACAAGGAGTTTTGAAGGAAGATAGTTTCTGAAGCAAGTTCTGTGGTTACGGCCCATTTTTCTGAGGGCTGGAGCCTAACACTGCATATTATCATGTTTGGATATGATCCTTTAGTCAATACTACCTATCTATCTGCACCTTATCATCAAACTGGGGCGTGCCTTATACTTAGGGCTCATGCACCCAAACATTTTTTGTCTGCATTCGATCCGCATTTTTTGAGGATTGGAGGCGGACCTATTCCCTTCAATGGGGCCGCAAAAGATGTGGACAGCACACAGTGTGATCTCTGCATTTGTATTGTCTGTATCACAGAGAAGGATAGGACCTTTCAGTTATGGGCTGGACGTTTTAAAAAATGTGGAATGCACATGGCCGGTATTCGTAATATGCGGACCGTAAGTCAAGCTACGGTGATGTGCATGTGCAAAGTGTTTGCAGCATCAGGGGTATTTTATGGCACATCAATAGGATTCGCTGCTGGTGATGCAGCGGGCCCACGCCAGACGCTGTCACGTCATCAAGCATCAGGTGGGGCCTGAAGAGGGCGCCGGAGACCAGCGTGAAATAAACCAATGTTTTTCCTGGCAAGGTGCTGCTGATATACAGCAGACCCTGTTATTGGTTTCTATGCTGGGGCTGATTGGCCATAGACCCTAGAGGGAAATTTCCCGGTGGGCCGATGCCTAGGAGGGCCACCTAAGCCCTCCTCACGGCCACCAGCCGGGTACATAATGATCTGATTCTCTCTTATGCACTGTGCCATCAGTCGCAGGTGCCCTCCTGAATTCAGCTGTAATAATGTCCACGGGACAGGTATACAGTTGAATACTGTGACGCAGGTGGCAGTATATTGTGTGGCACTGTAGTATTTGATTCAACTGGGGCGGTATATTGCTTTGTGCTACTGGATTGTTGGCAGTGCCTAATTATGTTGCCATGTTTGTTAAATTTTGTCCCGCCTGCAACATGGGGCCACTTTTACCTTTTTTTCCAGGGCCACTTTTAGTTCCCAGTCCGCCCCTGTTTCTATGTATCTGGCAGAGGTGGCCCACTGGCACCCTGTCGTTACAATAATGTCTACCTAATGTGCCTTGTGTAGCCACTTTATTATTTTTATAGACGGCTCAGTCAGTGTTCTTTATTTTACCCTGCTCCAATACTAGCAATTCTCCTTCATTTTTACACGGTCCCATGAACAGTCATATGACACAAGACAGAAACGTCAGGGTCTTTAGGGCCAAGGTCATTCTAGGGGCAGGTTCCAGATGGGATTGCCCCAGTTGGGGCAGGTGCTTTGTGTAGATAGGCAGGGGATTTCATGTCCCCCTCCCCAATTCACATCAAAGCCTAATAATTAATTTTAGCCCTGGCACCACTATCCTAATCAAGAACTAATCAACCCACCGGGACTACCTTTCTCCCTTAATCGGTACTGTACTACAAATTGTTTCTACTGGATTCCGGTAAGGCCATCTTATTTTATATTTTGATGATAAGGATTGATATACCTGATCCAGGGAGTTATTCTGATTGCCTGATTGGAGTCAGGGAGGAATTTTTTTCCCCTAAAGTGAGGAAAATTGTCTTCTACCTCACAGTTTTTTTTTTTTGCCTTCCTGGAAGGACAGACAGACGTCCTTTTTCAGCCGTATATACTAGGTTACTAATCAGCATTAATAGTTCTTTGTGTCACCATTTCACAGGTGTCATATGTTGAGGCGTGTATAGTAATACTAGAAACATTGGTCCATAAGCATTCATTTTAACGGTCCTATAAAAAGCTATGTGTTAGAAATTATTTTTCCTCTCTGTGTATTTTAACAGATCATTAGGATATACCATAAATGTATGTTAGCTGTGGGTCCCCTTCTGGGACAAGCTTCCAATTATTTCAGGGTCCTATTCTGGAGATGGAAGTCAAACCACACACAAGCCTCTTCATTCACTCATTCACTATGGGACTTCTGAAAACAGCCAGGTGAGCACACTTGACTATTTTCAAAACTCCCAGAACAGTGAATGGAGATCAAGCAGTGCAAGCATGGCTACCATCACACCCATTCACCAGCCAGAGCTCTGCTACTTTCAGAAGTCCAATAGTGGTGCACGAAGGGTGGCCGTGCATGTGCAGCTTCCAGTACTCTCCATTCCCATCAGACCAATGTCGGAATGGGATTCCTGAGGACAACCAGAGGAAATTATTCGAAAGGACTTATATCTTCAATAAAGTTTAATAAGTTTTTGAATAAAAAAAATTGACCTTAGTGGCAAGTGATTGGCTCCAAAGACAGTCATATGTTTTTTTTCTCCTGAATCTTTGAGGCCTATTGAGGTATCAGAGCCTGGGCCCAATGGAGGATTTGTGGGCCAATACGAACCTGCATCAAGGCCCTGTTCTGGAGATAGGTATAGATACCATCTGTGGGAATGACCCCTATCAGATATACATGTCATATCCTATCAATATGCCATAAATGTCCCAGATGGGAATACCCCTTTCAGAGTATCTGTAAATTGCCATACCAAAGCTAGAACAGAGGGCAAAATTCCACTCAGTAAATGCCTCCAAGCCTTAAATGTATATCAAGTAGGCTGATAACACGGCCAGCCACCCAGATGGGACTCCACCTATTACAGCAGAGAAGCACTCCAAAAAGTAGCTCTACCTATGGAGGCTGGCGTGTCTTGCTCAGCCGGCGCACTGTAATGCTTTATACCCATTGCAGTAATTAGGACAGATTGGCTAGGTTCTTAGGAGGCCTGAAAAGTAGTACTTAGATCTACATTTTAACATAAAATGGTCTGACCGAAAGACATGAGAAACAAATGCTTTCCACTGACCTTGAAGAAATTCTTATTCCTTCCTGGAATTCTTTTTAGTAGCCGTTCAACAGTAGACTGGGTTCTCAAGTCAAGCCACACTGAAAAGAAAATCGAATTCAATAAGGTTAGGAGTAACTTGTATCGTGCTACAATGGGCCATAATGCAAACTAAAAAAACTATGCGATAAAATGAGATAAATTAATATAGCATTTGCTGATCAGGTGTTCGCCAAGAACATCCACTGATACAGTGTCACCATCTATACAAGTATATGTCAGTTCATGCTGTGGACTTCCTCCATCAATTTCACCCTTTGCAATGTATTTGCACATTTTTAGTAAAATATACAACAAATCTGTATGTAACTCAAGGCATGATTTGACCAGGGATCGGATTCTTCCACCACAAATTATATCCAGTGGGGGGTCTGCTGTGGATTTTCCACAAAGCAGTAAGATTCCCCCATAAATTGACATGCTGTGGATGTAATATTTTGTTAGGCTAGTTTCACACTAGCGGCAGGAAGGATCAGACAGGCTGTTCACCTGACGGAACAGCCTGTCGGATCCGTCCTGCCGCTAGTGTGAAAGTAGCCTTATGTGTGGATTTTGTTGCAAAATTTCCTAAAATCTCATCAACTTTGCTGCTACTGTAAAGGAGACAAGTTTTCTAGACACAATTCTCCTGTGGAAAATCTGCAGTGTCCAAGCACACAAAAGAGATAATGTAGCACCTAGTGCTGGAGATGACAGAAAGGTGTCAGAACACGCAGAGCGTTGCTGTTCTGCACAACAGGCTGCATAGCTGCAGACTGGTCAGAGTGCCTATGCTGTCCCATGTCCACTGCCGAAAGTGCCTAAAATGGGCACATGAGCAAGAACAAGGACAGGACACCTTTAGAGGTCTTGTGGAGTCCATTCCTCAATGGGTCAGAGCTAACTGAGTTGCCCTTATCAGGGCGGGTCCCCTGTATAGATGGGTAGGGTGTAATAGGTCCCCTACCTCTGACTGTAGGGCACATTAGGGACATTGCAGCCACTGCACATTAGGAACAGCTATGCACTTTATGTTCCCAATCCTGGATCCTATATTTGCTATTTTGGAAGCAGGGGATATAACATCAGTGATATAAGAACACTTGACATCTTGTGAATTAGACTGGCCCTTTTTATTCTTTGCGGGCCCATTACTGTGTCTGGGGGACATATATCCCTTTTATGGTATCATCCACCCTGCAACTCTATTTACTTTTTATCTTTGTGACTTATGGTGATGGTTTTGTGCCGTGTTATTTTGTGTTACTTTGGTTTATTTAATGGGTCAAATCACAGAAAAAACTATATATAAACCATCCTGCACTATATGATATTAAATGCTCGGATGTATATGGCTACATTTACAAAATCACAGAAAATAATGCACCATCATAATAGATGCAAGCATAACATATGGACTAAGCCCTCACTCTTGATAAAATAGGAGACAATACAATATATAATGGTCAATACATTTTGATCAAAATACATCTAAGCCCACCTACCAGGCGACAAGGTGGTCTCAGTTCAGGCAGGTTCCTATGCTAACCTATTCATGCTGTGGCGCACATATGGTGTGCTGCCCCTTGTAACCTCCATGTGCATCAGCAACAATTTAATGGGTCAGCCCATTTTCAATTGATTAAAAGTTACATTTTATTTCCAACCTAATTTGAGCTAGAAATTGATTGTGAAGAGAGGTATTTGAGCACGATTTTTAAACATCTCTGATTCTATTACTGTGACACGAGGGGGGGGGGGACTACATAATGAGGGTTTTCCAGGATTTTTTTAACTTCTCCTCTGGATAGGTCATCAGTATGTGATCAGTGGGGACCCTCACCGATCAGCTGTTTGAGAAGGGACTGACGTTTCTGTAAGAGCTGCTGCCTTCTCACAGCTTACCAAGCACAGTGCCGTACATTGTATATTGGCTGTGCTTGGTATCGCTCTGAGCTGATCCTAGGTCACGCGACACATGAACGTGTCATCACTCAGCCGAGGGAAGGCCACAGTGCTACTGTGAGTGCCGCTGCCTTCTCAAACAGCTGATCGGTGGGGGTCCCAGGGGTCAGACCCCACCGATCAGATACTGCTGACCTATCCTGAGCATAAGTCATCACTATAAAAATCTCAAAAAACCCCTTTAATGTTATGGCTGACTGACACCAATGTCAATAGTGGAGAATAATGTAGTGCAGTTGTATCAGCGTACAGGAATGAAATTATTTGCTGACACAGTAAGCGGCCATGGTAAAGCAATTAGCTATGTATAAGGTATATACATTATATAGTTGCTGCTTGTAGACATGATGATTTAGCTTTTAAAAAGAGCAGGCACATGGTATCAAATCACGAATTAATAAATGACTTGTGTGGGTTCTCCACCTCGGTGCCCCTGCTGCAGGCTGTGCAAGCAAACAATAGGTTGATCATTTACCTACTTAGTCATGAAACCCTTTGCACTTGATCTGCTATTCTGTCTCCAGCGATACAGAACATAAACACTTTTAGTGCCTAATTATGGTTATCAACAGAAATTTGGAAGGATTAAAAAATCATTAGACCCAATAATTTCTCCAGCCAGGCCTTTTACATTTTATATCCATTTACATATCAGTGAAAACTTTGTAAGTAGATATTATATAGAAGCATGGCTGTTCAAAGGGCAAAGACTGGCGCTTTACCACTGGGATCATACAAATGGCCATGTAAAAATACTCCTGTGGTTAAAATGTTTTCAAAGCAGTTGGTAATTTATTACATGCTGTTTAAAGCCGCACTTCATTTTGGATGACTAATTAAACAACATAGTTAATAAAGCTAAAATTATTATTTGAGATCAAAAGTGAAAACATATTGGGGTATTCCAGGATTCAAATGTTGATAGCTTGGGCTCAGAATAGGTCAGGGATGGGCAAACTGCGGCTCTCCGGCTGTTGCAAAACTACAACTCCCAGCATGCAAAGACTGCTTACAGCTATCAGCCTACAGCAGGGCATGGTGGGAATTGTACAACAGCTAGAGAGCCGCAGTTTGCGGTAGAGCTGCAACGATTAATCGACGTTATCGATAATAATCGATAACGGGATTTGTTGTCAATGAATCCCGTTATCGAATAATCGGCCGAATCGTTGCTATGCAGGTGGTCAGGCGCTATTGCCTGCAGGTCTATAATAATCGATAACGGGATTCGTTGTCAACGAATCCCATTATCGAATAATCGGCCGAATTGTTGCTATGCAGGCGGTCAGGCGCTATTGCCTGCAGGTCCCGTAAATCTCGCACGCTGAGAATATAGCGTGTGCTGCACTCGGCAGACAGTGGAGGAGGGATGGAGGGAGGGAACCCCTCCTATGACGCAGCCGCGCTGAGACCAATGAAGTGAGCGGTGAAGCTGCCCGTACCACTTCCACGGTGCGCCAATGAATGTGTGGCTATTAATTAAAGCAGGAGGAGGGACGGGGGAGGTAATAAAGTTACAGAGGTGCCGGCTGAGTTAGTGAGCTCAGCTAACAGCAGCGGCAGAATCCTCCTTCTCCTGAGTGCACAGCTCAGTGTCAGCCCGAGCACGAGCCCCAGAGTCAGTGCCCTGAACAGTCAGCATAGAAGAGTCCCCACACCTAGAGTGATTAGCCTGCCTCAAAATAAAGGCAGGCAAAAAACATTTGTATCAGGCAGCCAGCAAGATTGGGGTTAATGTGACTCACTAACCCCAATTTTGCCACTGCCATGTTTTAAACATGATAGGGGTCACTTATTTTTAATGTCAGACTGGGCACATGCTTTTGGACTGGACCCCATGTGCCTCACATTAATAGTAAGTGACCCCCAAAGTAGTGTACCATCTCACATAATGGACAACATGGGGTTAATGTGACTGAGTTACAGAATACAGGCCACTTAGGCTACTTTCACACTTGTGGTAGCCTTTTCCGGCAGGGAACAGCCTGCCGGATCAGTGCTAACGCTAGCCCACTGTGCTGTTGGAAGTCCGCTCTAGACCCATTTACTATAATTGGGACGGGCTGGAGGTCCGGCCGCAGTACGGCAAACAGGTCGAGAGGTGGCCGGACAAAAAGTACAGCACGCTGCGTTTTTTGTCCGGCCGCCTCTTGCCTGTTTTTGCGTGGACCAGAGTCCAGTGGTGCGGTGCAGTGGTCAGCCCTGACCATGTGGACATGTTGTCTTTTTTACATTCTAATGCAAAAATTTTATAATTATGTAACTCCTAAAATTGTTTTAATATGGTTTTTGTACAAAATTTTTCAAGTAAAATCATATAAACCCCTTTGTCATTTAAGCGTTTTTTTCCCGATTAATCGATCAAATTATCGACAAATAATCGTTAACTGCAGCCCTAGTGTGCAGTCATCAATATCTGATCGCAGAGGTTTGACACCCTACATCCCCACTGATCAGCTGTTCTGCAGAAGCTCCAGTTCCGGAATCACACAGCTCTGTCCACTGTGTAGTGGGTGGAGCTGGTTTCAGCAGCACCGCTCCCATCGAAGTGAATGGGAGCAGTGCTGCAGTTATCAGTGCCATCCACTACATAGGGGACAGAGCTGTGTCAGAGAGGTTGATGAAGGCTTTATTTGTTGTGACTTGATTGACCTGATGAAGGGACCAGTGAGGTCCCAAAAATGCGTTGTGTTGCACAACAAGTAAATCAACTTCTCTGACCCAGGCTCATGATTTACGACAACACTGCTACCCAGTCTTTTTTCTTAATACTTCTTTGATCAGTATCCAGCTCTAACATAGGACCTAGCAGGACGAGCATGCAGCAGTTGTCTGACCCCAACTCACAGCGCTATAGGCTGTTATGCTCTGAGCACAATCATCAAAGGTGAGCAGCTCTTGCCACCATATATATTCATGTACTGAAGGTCCTGTCCATGGTGCCCTTTAATTTCTTTCTCTAAACCTTTTATACCAGAAAACTAACGGAAGGCTATTAATCAATTCCCTCAATGTGTTTTTCTCAGGTTATAAAGTACAGCATGGTAACACAAGGGAGAAAGTGAGAAAAAAAAAAAAGAACCATTAGGAACTCAACTTACCAATTGCATTATATAGAGGTTCTCCAGTGGTCTTATCCCATACAACAGTTGTTTCCCTCTGGTTACTGACTCCTATAGCTAAGAAAACATAATATATACATATCAAGTTTTAAGGCAACATGAGACTGTCGGTAGATAATTTTATTGTCTATGGTAATGTTTGGTGCATGCAGAGTCAACTGGGTTAAAGGGGTTGTGTCACTTCAGCAAATCAAAAACACCACTCGACCCTTTGTTTGGCCCAGAAAAAATCTTGAAGCAAATGGCATTTATCATGCAGACAACATTAAAACAAGACACTTACTAAGGGCTCTTTCACACTGGCGTTTTTCCTTTCCGTCCTAGAGTTCCGTCCTCGGGGCTCTAGGACGGAAAGAAACTGATCAGGATTATCCCAATGCATTCTGATTGGAGAGCATTCCGTTCAGGATGCATCAGGATGTCTTCCGTTCAGTATGTGAACGTTTTTTGGACGTTGACAAAACCGTAGCATGTTGCGGATTTGTCTCCGTCCAAAAATCCGGAAGACATGCCGTAACGCGGATCCGGAATTAATGCCCATTGAAGTGCATTAATCCGGATCCGGCATTAAGCTAAACGTCGTTTCGGCGCATCGCCGGACCCGACGTTTAGCTTTTGTGAATGGTTACCATGGCAGCCAGGACACTAAAGTCCCGGCTGCCATGGTAAGGTGTAGTGGGGAGGCAGGGGAGAAGCATACTTACCTTCCGTGCGGCTCCCGAGTCCCGGGGCGCTCCACAATGACGTCAGAGCGCCCCATGAGCATGGATCACGTGACCATGCGCGTGGGGCGCTCTGACGTCATTGTGGAGCGCCCCAGGAGGCGCACGGACTGTAAGTATGTGCTCCCCCGCTCCCCACTACTACTATGGCAACCAGGACTTTAGTAGCGTCCTGGCTGCCATAGTAACACTGAAAGCATTTTGAAGACTGATCAGTCTTCAAATGCTTTCAGTTGTCTTGCGCTGTGCCGGATCTGGCGGGCATTTGCGGCGACGGAAGTGCACGCCGGATCCACACAATGCAAGTGTGAAAGAGGCCTAATGTATTGTGATGGTCCATATTGCTTCCTTTTCTAGCTTCAATCATTTTTCCATCTCATTTCCATGGTTGCGACCACCCTGCAATCCAGCAGCGGTGGTCGTTCTTGCACACTATAGGAAAAATCACTAACCTCTGTGGTGGTTGGGAATGTGGGAGTGCACAAAGGCCGGCGCATTTTACTATAGTACGCAAGCATGACCATCGCCGCTGGATTGCAGGGTGGTCCTATCCATAAAAACGAGAATTGTATAATGAAAAATGTACAGTGAAAAAATGAAAGAAGCCAGCAAAGGAGGCAATGTATTAACTTTATCTACATGATAAATGCCATTTTCTAATGTGAGACAACCCTTTTAAGCTGCCATCCCCAACTACACAAAATGCACTAATTGCATCAACTGGGTGTACATATTTGTAACCATAAGCTATAAGGGTATTCGTAACTGCTAGCAGGTATGGACTAGTGGCCCTGGAAAAAAAAAAAAGTGGCCCCATGTTATACGTGGGTCCAAAGTTTACACAAGTAAATTGGGCCAGCATACGTGGGGAGAGACCAGAAGTAGGCAGGGCCCTCAATACCATAGTGCAGCATAGAATACAGACCCACCAAAAGCAAACTGCCTCAACAGTACCAAATACCACAGTGCACCATCACCCTCGCCACAGTATTCAACTGTATGACCGTCCCGAGTTTGGCCACACCGTTGAGTTCAGAAGGGCACCCGAGGCCATTGGTCAGGTGCATAAGTGCCTGATGCACCTGCACTAATTAATGCTGAGACCACCAGACCATTATGTACCCACTTGGCCGCCATGAGGAGGGCCCAGGTGGCTCTCTAGGCATTGGTCCACCAGGAAATTTCCCAGTAGTTTCTATAGCCAGTCCACCCCTGACTGCTAGACAGATTTGTCAGTAGAAAAAGATGGGATCAGACTTGGTAAAACCCGTGCCCTTCCCTTTTCCATCTGTCCAAAAGATGGCAGAAGGACAGTTGTGCTGTCTCAAACTCAATCAATTCTTAAGAGTCAGATAACAATTATCCACAGATTACGATCGGCTACAGCATCTCCACGAGAAGCAATGTAACTGTTACTTTTTATAGATTTTCATAGGAAATTTCTTCTAAAAGTAGAAAAATATCTGAGCAAGTTGTTACAAGATGGGTTGGCCAACTAGATAACCAAATCTGTCAGATAGCCTAAGACCACAGTGAGCTACAATAAATGTCTGTTGAGGAGAAGTAACTGAAACGATAAAAACAGAAAATATTACTTTATGTCTCATTTATTACATTGTCAAAACCAACCTTTGATATTGGTGATGTCTATGCTAAGCTGAGTTAACTTCTCACAGGTTTTTTCCACACATTCATAAACAGACTGTAAAATCTCCTTTGGATCTTGTTCCACCCACCTGTAATGGAAAAACAGCATTCAATTTCAACCTTAAAAGTGAATGTGCCAGGAACTTCATGCTACCACAATCAGCATTTGTATGGGGACAGGGCTGTCAATCAAGCAGAGCTGGGTAAGGAGAAGCTGGTGATAACCCGTTCCCGTGACTCTTCTATCCGAGCCCAGCTCATTCCTGCATGATTTCTCTGTAGCACTGCAGTGTTACAGTATTCGGAACCAGGGAGCCCGTCAGTATATGGTGCTGTCTATGGTTTAAATTAATCAATCAAAAAATTATAATATCCATTGTGGATGTCAAGAATCATACAAAATGGGATGTCCCGGGTAGAACAGAGACAATATCTGACTGCGGTTGATCCAATACCCCATATCCCCTGATGAGCTGTTTCAGAGCTGGATATTGCATATTTTCTGCTTTTATAAAGGAGTGCAGATGTAAATAGATACTTATTTAGAGGTCCGTGCAAAGGCATAAATGTAAAATGATCACATTTTGTATGTCATGTACCAAAAGCTATGTCCTAAAAATTCTAGAAAACATAACATTCATTTTAATTCCACAGTGTCAACTCGAACCGTGTGCTTACGAGTAGAGTTGAGCGAACTTGTATTTTAAGTTCGGCGTCCAAAGTTCGGGTTATCGTAGCATCCCATTATGGATTCCGCTACCACGGACCATAACGGCATTTGGAATCCATAAGGGGATTCTTCAATGAACCCGAACCTTAGACAACACGGAGGACCTGGGGTGACGTCATCGTCATGTGATCAGTGCAGGGGGCGTGGCTCAGCACTGGATTGGATAAGAGGTGGTAGGCTACTGAGCCATGCCCCCTGCACTGATCACATGGCGGTGATGTCACCCCAGGTCCTTAGTGTTGTCCAAGGTTCGGGTTCATTGAAGAATCCCCTTATGGATTCCAAATTTCGTTATGGTCCGTAGTAGCGGAATCCATAACGAGATGCTTTGATAACCCGAACCCGAACTTTGGACGCCGAACTTAAAATACAAGTTAGCTCAACACTACTTACTAGTTATAAATGCGAAATCAGGATTGCAATAAACTTCCCGTCATGCTTGACTTCTTCATAGTAACATAAATAGGAAGGTCTTCTAGGTCAGTAGATGTAACAATTTTCAGTCTTCTGGGAAATATGAGATTACTAAATTATTACCAAATAATGTTGTTTCCATCATTCCTAAAGAGGATCTCCTGGACTTTATCAATGATGCTTGATCAGAGGTTCCAAGAGACCAAGTGAATGGGGCAAGCTGCAGTACCAGACACAGCAGACCCTTTGTGCCCTTGTAAATAAAGGGAGGCCCAGAGCTTGCAGTAATGAGGTCAGTACAAAACACTGCTCTATTCTAAGGATAGGTCATCAAGGTTTATGTCCTGAAAAAACTTTAAAGTCAATTGTTAAATACTTTTCCATCTAGATTATGCACCATTCTCACTTACCCTTCTTTGGGAAACTTCTGTTTTATTTCCACTTGATGATGACTAAGTAGTTCAGCTGTCTTTGCATTGAAGACCTATGTCACATGGAAAATAGAAATACCCAATAAGTAATAAAAAAAATAATAGTGCATTTCAGTGAATGAGTCTGTAGGGTACAAGGATCCGTCCACCAAAGTATTTTTTCCCCACAGATTGAAAATATTGAATACTAATGGAAGAACAAAGTCTACAATTCAATGTGAAAAATCTGATACATAGTACTGTCTGAGATGGTAAATGGCATTACGTGACCCAATTGTACCGTTCTCCTTCCAAAATGGCAAGAAAACTGAGTATCTGAAGAGAAAAGGCATTTTTGGAGATCCGGTGACATGCCAGGCTCTCCATATGGACTGCTAGACGGAGGATTCTGTCCAGCGGTGAAACCGATAACGTCGCCGGCACTCATGGGCAAGCTTTATCGCTGTCCTAGCCTGTAAAGCAGCTCTAAAGCCTGCCCATCAGAGCCGTTGACATCACTGGGAACACTGCTGGGCAGAAGCCTCCAACTACCAGTGTGTTAAAGTACACAAAAAAGTCCTTCATGGTGCTGGAGGGGTAAGGATGGGGATATGTCAGGGTTCAGCTCTAAACCAAGACAACCCCTTTAAGGAGACCACCAAATGTGCATGAGGAATATTGTAGTCCAGTCAACGCTGCTCTGCGTTTCTATAAAAATATATATGCAAATAAGCATGTCTTACTTCTACAGGCATCAGATAGGCAAGTGTTCTTTTCAAAAATAATTTGAATATCTTTTCTAGAAACCCAAAAGATATACAAAGTACTGATGGAACAGTTCGAGGCTACCACCACGGGGAAATCTTATTATGAAAGAGCACTGATGTTAACCATTTTTGCAATGTACTTTATTAGGGAAAGATGTTTCTTTCTACTAGTAAACAGGGTGTGAAATGTTTCCTTACCAAAGCTCCAACAGCGTTGCTAAGGAGAATCCGTCTACAGTCTGCAGGAGACGCCTGAGTGTAAGATGCAGAGGCTTCCAGGCGCCTCTTGTCACTATTCCATTCCCTGACTATGGACATGTGGCCTAACTATCACTGCCCATCATCCTTGGCATAACTAAAAAGGGTTTTCTGGGCTCTTCATCCTTAGGATAGGTCATCAATATCTGAATGGTGGGGATCTGCCACCCATCAACTCGAATGATAGGGGATAACGATTAGATCTGTGGGGGCAGGTTGAGCATGCACACTATTGCTCTTGACATTCCATCCATCCCTAAAGGAGATCTGGAGACAGTCAAGTACAGTGCTCGCTATTTCCAGAATTCAAATAGGATGAAGGGAGGAAAAGTTTGCATGCCTGTCCTACTGTCTCATTCATTTTGGAAAGCTCCAAGGAGTACAAAGTCCTCGTTCTTGTGAACATTGGAGGTCCCAGCAGTAAGACCGCTACTGATCTGTTATGCCCCATCTTGTTGATAAGGGATAACTTGTAACAACCAAAATAACCCTTTAAAATAAAATAAAAATTTCTATCAATTAATTAATATTTTATTTAATGAATGAATGAAGGTGAAGAAATTGTATTAAGTGCATCTGTCTAATGTCAAGTAAAGGGCATTCTGACAGGTAGGTCTTAAAAAAAAAAAGGCTGTCCGTATACGTGGCATGTCATAAAAAGTATATAAACAACACACAGCATGTTTTTAGGCCCGCTGCCATCCAGGATATCAGCACAGATCAGAAATGATGCCATCACTGTCCCGTTACTATATACTTCCGTGTAATATGAAGGGCCAGCCTATTTACAGAGTTGTCCTAGTACAATAAGAAAGACTAATTATTGGACAGGGGCCCAGATGCCAGATAACAAGAAATAAGCGAGTGGGGGAAAAGGAAAATATACCAGAATAGTTGACACAGAAAATGTAGTTGAAGAGCAGAGGATTTCATATTGCTCACGTATCATTCAGAAGTGGACAATCATAGATAACGTGGTCAAACAGTTCCTGAGGTTTGTGTGCATAATAATTACCATAGAAACATAACACTGGGGCAGATATACTAACCCTGTCTGTCTAGGTACTACACCTACAATATATACCCAACAGCTCATCATTAAGCTGTCCGCTCTACCTCCCAAATCCCCCTGACACATACTGCCAAAAGGGGTCAGCATGGCCCATCTCCCAAAGAAGACACCTCTGGCATGGCCCATCTGCCAAAAAAGCAAAAGGATCAGGCACTGAAATGCAGCACTCCTGACCCTTCTCCGCTTAAAAGGTGCACCAAATTTAATCACAGTCATGCTGTGAGTGAGTCTTCACACATTAATCTAACTTTACAGGATGGCTTACTGGTTGTCACATCTTAAGCCAGTCTCCTTTCCCCATTAAGCTATGCCTCCTTCTCAAACAAGGTGCACAAAGGGTCTAAAACAAGAGTGCACAACCCGGGGGCCGCATGTGGCTCCCAGAGCCAAGTTTTGTGCCCCCTGTCTTGGGGACAGAGGAGAGCAGAACTGCAGGGTCATTAGACCCTGATCAGCTCTGCTATACAATGCCCCCACAGCAGGCTGGTTTCCCCTGTAACGGGGGCTCTTTTGGGTGCCCCAGATGCAGTGGAAATAGTGCAAAATAAAAAAATATTAATAATCATAAATAAAATAAGTCTGTCTCTCTCAAAGGTCTTTTAGTGACCTCTTTGGGACAAATTATATGGCAAAAATATATATAAAAAAATAAAAAAAAAAAAAATACAAATAAAAGAAAAATAGTGACAGAAAAAAGTCCTCTTGGGGGAAAATATATATATATATATATATATATATATATATATATATATATATATATATATATATATATATATATATATATAAAAAAGTAATAAACCAATTATAAAAAAATAATAAAATATTAATAAAATACTAATAAAAGTGCAAAATAAAAAAAAAAAGTGTCTTTTTATGATCTCTTTGGGAACATATTATGTAGCAGAAATATATAAAAAATTAGGTTAAAAAAAATTGATTACAAAAAAAAACCAAAAAAAAAAACGTTGCCATTATCACCCCATTCTCGTGAAACTATATATAATATATAATAAAACAACTGGCACAAAATAGGGAACTAATTAGAAAATTTTTTGGTGCCAGTTTTCATATTTAAAGAATAAGGATCTATAATTTGAAAAAAAAAAAATGACTTAAAAAAAATGGTTTGTACAGTTTTCCCCAAATAAAACTAAAAAATAAATTATAAAGCCCTATGTGTCATGTCAAAAATCTTTAAAAAAAATTATTTTAGTAGTCCAACAAATAAAAAAGTTACAACAGTTTGAACCACGTGCGCTAAATCACAAAAAAGTGTCTGGTCATTAAAGCCTTTGCAGGCCTGGTCATTAAAGTGTTAACCAATAAGCGCTTTCCCCGCTAGTAAGGTAAAGTGCTTACTGGTTATTGCATGGCGCCTGTAACTGGATTGTCAGGAGGAGGTAATAACCAGTAAGCGCCATCCTCTGCAGTGAAGGAAAGCGCAGATTTATGAATAGGAGGCAGGAAGGAAGGAAATGTCGCCACTTTTCCAGGTTTTTTCCGGTAAAAAAAAAATTTTGTTGTTTTTTTTAAACAAGATCCTGCAGTGTGGCCCATCAAATAGAAGATTCATACTTCCCCCATCTTCTGTTTCCTGCACTGTTTACACCTGGCAGTGCATGGGCATGGTCACATGCACCTCTCCAGCCAATGACTGGCTTCAGCAGTGACATGCTGCTTGTGGCCACATCACCGCTGAAGCTAGCTATTGGCCATGCACTGCCAGGTGTAAACAGAGCAGGGACCAAAAGATGGAGGCAGTGCAGAGGACCGGAGCTGCAGAGAGCAGGTAAGTATAACTCTTCGGTTTCAGGGACCATGCTGCAGGAACTTTAAGGTCCTATTACACCGCATGATATTTGGGACAATTACTGGGAACAAATCTTTATAGGAGTGATCATTTCTGATATCTGGCCGCTGTAATAGTGCTGCTGGTCAGCCGATAAACAAGGAATCACCCGTTTGTCAGCTGATTTTCATATTTTACAAATATGGTCAGCACATCTCCCTGTGTAATAAGACATGGACTATCAATAATCAAAAGAACTCAATGAGGGATGAATGACTGTAGTAGTGATCATTCCTCTGCTGATTGCAAGCTAGATTATGGCTATGTGTGAAGGAAGGCAATTTGTCACTTTGCAGGCTTCTTGAAATAGAGCAATCTGACAATCCGGCCCTAGTCTAAAACATATAATAAATGTGTGGAAAGCATGTAACATATGAAAACATATGCGCACGCACCTACTAGCAGGCACAGTCCTGCGATTATCTGAAGCAGCCATTTCTCTCAAATTCCCCGGACAAGCGGCCCCAGTCTGATGAAGGCCAGTTAAAAGGCCGAAACGTCACTACAAATGTGTGATTTTGCCGCAATTCCAAAAATAAAAAAAGAAGTTTTGACACCGCAAGAAAACTGGAGTTTCTCATTTTTCTAAGCCTGACAAAATGACATTTTTTGGTGTGAATTAAGCCAGAATGCAGGCACATTTAGCTTAGGAAATTTTTCCTCCAATCTTGTACTTACAATACTATCCTTTAAAGACAGAAACGTTAGAAGATCACCTTGCATATGGACTCTGTTCTGGAACTTTCCCAGGGATAGCCATATATTTAAAGGTGTTGTCCAGGATTAGAAAAACATGGCTGCTTTCTTCCAAAAAAGATCCACCCCTCTTGATGGGTTGTGTCTGGCATAACTTGGCTCCATTGGAATCAATGGAACAGAATTGCAATACCATACACAACCTGTAGACAGGTGTGGTGCTACCTTTGTAAGAAAGCAGCCATGTCTTTCTAATCCGGGACAATCCTTTTAAGAGCTCATGCAGACGAACGTGGCGGCCTGTGCCCATGCAGCAGACTGCAAATATCAGTGTGCCCACCGTTTGCAGATGCGGAACCATTAACTTGAATGGGTCCGCAATCTGCAAGATTCAGTCCACACTGCAAAAAAACTGAAAATTTTCTATTTCTTTGCGGTGCAGAAGCGCGGACCGAAATCCCACAGAAGCCTCCATAGTGCTTCCATGGGTTTCTGCTCCGTGCCTCCGTTCCTCATCTTGCAGATTGTGTACCCATTCAAGTGAATGGGTCTGCATCAGTTATATGGAATGCCCGGAGCCTGTATATTGCGGACTTGCTTTTTGCGGGATGAGCTCTAAACATTAGGCTGTCTCAGTCTTCTCATTCCAGAAGGTGCTAGATCAGTGCAGTCCAGAGTTAATATGCCAAATCCGTGATAAATCCTTTCGTTTTATACAATGTGGCAATTTAAATGGACATTTTTCATTCCTCTACACCTTCTTTAGCATAGAAAAAGTTGAAATACCCCAGTTTTGCAACTTTTTAAATGACACTGCGACTAAGGGTCCATTCACATGTCCGTAGTGTAATGCGGATCTGCAATACACCCGAATGGCACCCCCATAGAACTGCCTATTCTTGTTCGCAATTGCGGGCAAGAATAGGACATGTTCTATATATTTTGGGAGCCGTAGACCAAAAGATCGGGGACGCGCACCGGAAATGCAGATGCGGACAGCACACTGTGTGCTGTCCGCATCTCTTCCTGCCCCATAGAGCATGCATGGGTCCAGATCTGTTCCTCAACGTTGCGGAAAAGATCCAAACCCATTCTACGGATGTGTGAATGGACCCTTATTAAGTTGCAACTGGCATTTTTAAGCAGCTTGTGGGAGGAGCAACTGGCTCTGGCAAATTCACCATTATTTACTCCAGAAACTGCCGAAAATAATGACTGAAGATATACGGCAGCACTGAGCTGCCATAGACTGCAGACTGGCACATGGCCTGCCAGAAGAGACGGGTCATTTATGATGAGGCCGTCCCCTTCAGCAGTGCAGACCCTATGAAGGCCCGCATAGCACACGATGGTCTTGATAAATCAGGGCACTTATTGTCAAAGAACAATACTGCTTAAGATGCTCATACACAAAGCACATCAATCCAATTCAGTATAGATAATAAACCTAAAAAACCTACATTTCTCAGAAAATTTTACAACTTGTATGTAGGGCTGCAGCTATCGACTATTTTTGTAATCGAGTATTCTATCGATCAATCTAACGATTAATCGAGCACTCTAAAAACAAAGAACTAATTAAAAGAACGTTTTTCTTTATAAAAACTCATCAGCCCCCCCGTGCCATCAGCTGTCCTCTCCGTACCACCATCTCCCCCTACTAGCCATGTCCCCAGCGCCAGTACTTACCTTTGCTGTAGGGGCGCCGCCCCACAGCATCTCCGTCTTTTTCTCCGCCCACTGCACTTTAGTCCTGATGTCACACAACATCAGTTCATAGTGCACGTAAGCACGCACTATGATCTGACGATGTGTCAGGATATAGTACAGTGCAGCGCGGAGCGGGCCGGTGGGTGACCACGGAGCGGTGAGTAATAGCAAGCTCTTCACTCCCGCTCCGTGGTCACATGACACAAACGAAGCCTCGATGCAAAAAAGTATATACATTTAGGAAAAACTCATTAGCCAAAAAACTTTATATGGCATCATTACCAAAACTGAGTCAAGACCGATATGATAAGTGGGGCAAGTGTTTCATTCAAGGAGAACTGCTTTGGGCAGAACTGGTGCCCAAATTATGCTGCCCCACCGCCATTTCCTTCCCTATAAATAAAGATTTTCCAAAATGTTTGCAGTTGGAGTTACTATAAAAGGGTTATGCAGGAACAGATACGGCCCATGATATAAGGGAATCTTTCGATGGAAAACGAAAATATTATGCAGCTGCATTGTCTTATATGTACTTTTCATGAACAGGAAAGTGAGGCCTAGAAAGTATACCACTATTGGTCAAACATGAATGAAAAGTGCTCTGATCAATAATGCGGGTTCCTGAAGCTGCTTTGGGCACATTTGATTTGCCTGGATTCCTCATTATATGCTAACGGTATAGGAGTTTTCCTTATTTTTATATTACATTTTTATTTCATATTATTCCTTTGGCACATTGGATGTCATGTTATGCACTTATTTGCACTTTATGGGCTATTAGTCTAGCTCTCCATAACTTTCATTTTGTGTGTGTATGGATCCATGACCACATGACTAATATGTATGAATTTGTTTCTAGTTTATCATGGTCAGATAGCGGTTGGCATGTGGGATAGGAGAGACTGGCACAGGCGGCTTATCTAGGAGCAGGGCGCTGCCTGTATTATACGGTGGGATGCTGTGTACCAAAGCACAGAATGATCTCATTGTGTGCATGTAATGAACATGGGCGGAATAACACATGGTCATCCTCTGTATCTCTAATGGGTTTTCACCCTGACGCACAAACACAAATAGACAGAAAGGACATTTGAGGTGACGGGTGGTGTAACCGCAGCTTTCTGTACAATTCTAGAGACACGCACATCTTTTTTTGCTTTCCAGAAAAGCATTCATTCAGGAACAGCGATTCCATATGTGCACTAGAAAAGACTAGCAAGCCACAGACAGCCATTAGGTTTGGGCCAAGGCCAAGAGTGTATGGAAATATACAATATTTTACGTATTAGCGTACTGCATTATATGCAAAGTATGTATGGAAATCTACAATATTTTATGTATCAGTGTACTGCATTATATGCAAAGTGTGTATGGAAATCTACAATATTTTATGTATTAGCGTACTGCATTATATGCAAAGTGTGTATGGAAATCTACAATATTTTATGTATTAGTGTACTGCATTATATGCAAAGTGTGTATGGAAATCTAGAATATTTTATGTATTAGTGTACTGCATTATATGCAAAGTGTGTATGGAAATCTACAATATTTTATGTATTAGTGTACTGCATTATATGTAAAGTGTGTATGGAAATCTACAATATTTTACGTATTAGTGTACTGCATTATATGCAAAGTGTGTAAGGAAATCTACAATATTTTATGTATTAGCGTACTGCATTATATGCAAAGTATGTATGGAAATCTACAATATTTTATGTATTAGCGTACTGCATTATATGCAAAGTGTGTATGGAAATCTACAATATTTTATGTATTAGCGTACTGCATTATATGCAAAGTGTGTATGGAAATCTACAATATTTTATGTATTAGCGTACTGCATTATATGCAAAGTGTGTATGGAAATCTACAATATTTTATGTATTAGCGTACTGCATTATATGCAAAGTGTGTATGGAAATCTACAATATTTTATGTATTAGCGTACTGCATTATATGCAAAGTGTGTATGGAAATCTACAATATTTTATGTATTAGCGTACTGCATTATATGCAAAGTGTGTATGGAAATCTACAATATTTTATGTATTAGCGTACTGCATTATATGCAAAGTGTGTAAGGAAATCTACAATATTTTATGTATTAGCGTACTGCATTATATGTAAAGTGTGTAAGAAATCTACAATATTTTATGTATTAGCGTACTGCATTATATGCAAAGTGTGTAAGAAATCTACAATATTTTATGTATTAGCGTACTGCATTATATGCAAAGTGTGTATGGAAATCTACAATATTTTATGTATTAGCGTACTGCATTATATGCAAGTGTGTATGGAAATCTACAATATTTTATGTATTAGCGTACTGCATTATATGCAAAGTATGTAAGGAAATCTACAATATTTTATGTATTAGTGTACTGCATTATATGTAAAGTATGTAAGGAAATCTACAATATTTTATGTATTAGCGTACTGCATTATATGCAAAGTGTGTAAGGAAATCTACAATATTTTATGTATTAGTCGTACTGCATTATATGCACAAAGTGATGTACTACTGCATTATATGCAAAGTATGTATGGAATCTGATACATGTATTATATGCATTAAGCCTGTGTGGCAAATCACAATATTTTATGTATAAGCGTACTGCATTATATGTAAGTGTATGGAAATCTACAATATTTTATGTATTAGCGTACTGCATTATATGTAAAGTGTGTATGGAAATCTACAATATTTTATGTCTTAGCGTACTGCATTATATGCAAAGTGTGTAAGGAAATCTACAATATTTTATGTATTAGCGTACTGCATTATATGCAAAGTGTGTAAGGAAATCTACAATATTTTATGAATTAGCGTACTGCATTATATGTAAAGTGTGTAAGGAAATCTACAATATTTTATGTATTAGCGTACTGCATTATATGCAAAGTGTGTAAGGAAATCTACAATATTTTATGTATTAGTGTACTGCATTATATGCAAAGTGTGTATGGAAATCTACAATATTTTATGTATTAGCGTACTGCATTATATGCAAATTCCCTAGAATTTTTATGTTAACGGAAGCCGAGAAATATAAAAAACATTTGCCAATGAGTTACAGGGGCCATTCTATTGGCCAGAACAGGGGTGCTCAAGGTTTTTTCTTGCTAAAGGGCGACATTGCACTACAAATAATTACTACAGGAACACCCCATTCAGTTGCGGCATACAAGTGAGGTAGAAATATGATAATGGCAGATTATCACTCTATACCAATATCCTTTGGTATTCTAAGTATCAGAAACAAACGTATGGGCTTATTATACAACCCAGTTATTTGTTAGGCTAAACCCTGCATTGCATTCTAAGGGCTCATGCACACAAACGTATTTTCTTTCCGTGTCCGTATGCGGAACCATTCACTACAATATTCAAAGTTACTCCGTGTGCATTCCGTTTCCGTATTTCCGTTCCACAAAAAAATAGAAAATGTCCTATTATTGTCCGCATTACAGACAAGGATAGTACTGCTAGGGGCCAGCTGTTCTGTTCTGCAAAATACAGAATGCACACGTACGTCATATATATTTTTTGCGGATCCGTTTTTTGCGGACCGCAAAATACATACGGTTGTGTGCATGAGGCCTAAAGCTAGATGCACACTGTGTATTATGCACAGATTCTCCTGTGATGATTTTCATTCAGAAAATCTACAGAGTAAGGCCTAATGCACACGGCCGTTGTTTTGGTCTGCGTTCGAGCTCATATTTTGCAGCTCGGGCGCGAACCCATTCACTTCAATGGGGCCACAATGATGCGGACAGCACGCCATGTGCTGTCCACATCCGTTGCTCTGTTCCGTAGCCCCGCAAAAATAAAAAATAGAGCATGTCCTATTCTTATCAGTTTTGCGGACAAGAATAGGCATTTCTACAATGGGCCGCGTTCCGTTCCACAAATTGCGGAACGGAACGTGGAGCAGCTGTGTTTTGCAGATCCGCAGTTTGCGGACCACAAAACACATACGGTCGTGTGCATGAGGCCTAATACAGCACCAGGACAAGGGTGAGATATTGTGCAAATCCCTGCCAAAATTTGTAACAAAATCCGCACGTAACACATGCGGATTTCCTGCGGAAATACAACAAAAGCTGCACCGAAATCCAAGTAGAAAATCTGTATAAAGTACAATGCCTTGTGCATACGTCCTGAATTTTTTCCTGGGGGGAAAAAAATGCACAAAACTAGTGAAATGTCCAGCTTCATACACCAACTCGTTCTTTATTGCAAAGCGATAAAAACAGCGGGATACATGTCGCGTCTACGCGTTTCAGATCTCTGTTACAAATACCGATCCTTAATCATGACAAAGCAACATTGGCAAAGCCACACATATATAAGCTAATACACCAGCTGAAACAATTCAGCCTTAATTGGGTGCCGCCCACATATATGTCCAAAGGCTATACACATACAAAATGCTTAAAATGTCAATACATCTAAACATACAATCTATGAAATTAAACATAAGAAAAGATAAAAGCAAGTAATTAATAATGCAGGATCAGATCGTGTTTTTGATTAAGGCCCAGAGGTGCATATGAACCCATTTTAAATATCCATAGAGATTCTCGATTCAAAAGCTTCTTGCGGTGGTCTCCACCCCTAATTGGAGGGCACTCGTTCTATACCCTGCACTACCATGCTCTCCACACTGCCGGCATGTATGGCGCAAAAATGTAAACTGGCTGCAGACACACCTCTGTCCCGGGAATGAGGACATCAGAGATGTGTCTGCAGATCCTAATCTTCAAACTGTTTGTTGTGCAGCCAATATATTGTAGGGAGCATGATGTACAGGATATACAGTAAACCACATATGGGGTATTGCAGTTGATATATTGCCGTATAGGAAAACTTTGTTTTTAGAGAAAGACATTATTTCCTTTCCTACTATCATATGTGTGCAGCAAGTGCAGATTTTATGGCCACATTTGAAGCTGCCTAAATAACGTAAACATGGTTACGTTATTTAGGCAGCTTCAAATGTGGCCATAAATCTGCACTTGCTACACACATATGATAGTAGAAAGAAATAATGTCTTTCTCTAAAAACAAAGTTTTCCTATACGGCAATATATCAACTGCAATACCCCATATGTGGTTTACTGTATATCCTGTACATCATGCTCCCTACAATATATTGGCTGCACAACAAACAGTTTGAAGATCAGGATCTGCAGACACATCTCTGATGTCCCTCATTCCGGGACAGAGGTGTGTCTGCAGCCAGTTTACTTTAGCGCCATACATGCCGGCAGTGTGGAGACATGGTAGTGCAGGGTATAAACGAGTGCCCTCCAATTAGGGTGGAGACCACGCAAGAAGCTTGAATCGAGAATCTCTATGGATATTTAAAATGGGTTCATATGCACCTCTGGGCACTTAATCAAAAACACGATCTGATCCTGCATTATTAATTACTTGCTTTTATCTTTTCTTATGTTTAATTTCATAGATTGTATGTTTAGATGTATTGACATTTTAAGCATTTTGTATGTGTATAGCCTTTGGACATATATGTGGGCGGCACCCAATTAAGGCTGAATTGTTTCAGCTGGTGTATTAGCTTATATATGTGTGGCTTTGCCAATGTTGCTTTGTCATGATTAAGGATCGGTATTTGTAACAGAGATCCGAAACGCGTAGACGCGACATGTATCCCGCTGTTTTTATCGCTTTGCAATAAAGAACGAGTTGGTGTATGAAGCTGGACATTTTCCTTGTTTTCCTAAAGTACCTTGGTGCGTCCTGGATCCGGACGCTGTCCGTGCTGCACCTTCCACGGAGAGCGCACCACATCTCCTGACAAAACTAGTGAACCTGGTCTCACCATAAAACATTATACACAAGTGTACATCATGTCTGGGGCTTTGCCCCGGTAGACCACCAATGTATGGTCTAAAATGGTTATGGAGAATAGACATATATTATAGTCCTCCTTGCAAGCAGAATTTGCTTTCCCAGCACATCAGAGTGGAGAGATACAATTCATTCAAATGGTTGGGAGATAAAAGCCAATTTCCACTGCATAGGATATCTAATGACTATCTGGGGATTCGAAAGCTGGGCCCACCACAATCAGCAACTGATCGGTTGGCTTCAATTTTTTAAAAAAAAAAGGCAGTAGCAAAAATTTGGCAATCATTTTTACTTAAGTATTATTTCTTACCTTATGGCAGCGTTTCTCAAATAGTGGGGCGCGCCCCCCATGGCGAGGTGACAGGAGATGAACGCTTCCACTGTGGAAGCGTTCATCTCCATAGTGATCTGTATCGCCGTCCTCTGGACAGCAATACAGATCGCTGTGCTGTGCGGCAGGGGAGGGAGAGGCGTCTCCCTCCCCTGCTCCTCTGATGGGCTGCGGACCTTGTGCCGGCAGCCTATCAGAGCGGTTCAGGCGGCGCGATGACGTCATCAGGCCGCCTGAGCAGAGTGCAGAGCGGGACACAGGCCGGAAGAGGCCTGCATCCAGCGCTTCCAGAGAGGTAAGTATTGGGTGGGTGGGGTGACCCTGGACCCTATTGGGGAGGGAGAGCCTGCACATGATTTTGGGGGAGGGGGGAAGCCTGGACCCTGCACATGATTTGGGGGGAGGGGGTTAATGTAGCCTGCACATGATTTGGGGGGGGGGGTTAATGGAGCCTGCACATGATTTGGGGGGGGGGGGTAATGGAGCCTGCACATGATTTGGGGGGGAGGGGGGGTTATTGGAGCCTGCACATGATTTGGGGGGGGGGGTTTAATGGCCCTCACCTGTGGGGAGATTGGTGTACTTATAACAATTTTATAGACAAATGATACTATTTACAGTCGCGCGGGGGGGGGCGCGAAATGTTTTCTTCTTCCTAGGGGGGGCATGACAGAAAATAATTGAGAAGCACTGCCTTATGGGGACATTGTAGGGGTTGGATAACCCCTTTAACAATGACATTCAATGGAAAATATACAATCAAATCATTTCAGTGGAATATGCTATATCTAGTCAATAAACTGCAATCAAAGTTAAAAAGAATTTTTAAAGGTAGGTTAACACATGGTATAGTGTCTGTTCATTAGTCACCCAAAGTCCTACTGTATTGCTTCACTCACCGACAGGATATGAAGAAAGATCAAAAATTGCACCATTATATGAACATTCAATTCCTGGGAAGTGACCATTGAGAAATATTCAACAATAATTGTGAAAAAAAAAAAAAACACAAGCTCACAATATCTTTAGGGACAAAATACAAGGATAAAAAGTAGTATTCTATAATGGTGGCGAAGTTCTGATGCATTTTTCAACAAAAGTTTCAGAAAACATTATTTTCAGTGTTTTTTTTTTTTTAATGGTTTAACCCCTTTAGGACCATGCCATTTTTAACCTTAAGGACCAGGCCATTTTTAGCAAATCTGACATGTGTCACTTTGTGGTGAAAACTTTAAAACGCTTTTACCTATCAAGACCATTCCGAGATTCTTTTCTCGTCACATATTGTACGTCATGACAGTGGCAAATGAGAGTCAAAATATTTCATTTTTTTTTATAAAAAATACCCAAATTTACTAAAAAATTTGGAAAAATTAGCAAATTTCAATTTCTCTACTTTTATAATAGATAGTAATACCTCCAAAATCAGTTACTACTTTACATTCCCCATATGTCTACTTCATGTTGGGATCATTTTGAAAATTACTTTTTTTGGGACGTTAGAAGGCGTAGAAGTTTAGAAACAAATCTTTAAATTTTTAAGAAAATTTCTAAAACCCAATTTGTTAAGAACCAGTTCACTTATGAAGTCACTTTCTGGGGCTTACATATTAGAAACCACCCATAAATCACCCCATTTTAGAAACTACACCCCTCAAGTTATTCAAAACTGATTTTACAAACTTTGTTAACCCTTTAGGTGCCCCACAATAATTAAAGGAAAATGGAAATTAAATGTCAAAATTTCACTTCTTTTAAACAGATTTAAAATTTTAATCTATTTTTCTGCAACACATGAAGGGTTAACAGCCAAACAAAACTCAAAATCTATTACCCTGAATCTGGAGTTTACAGAAACGCCCCATATGTGCTCAAAATCTGATGTATGGGCGCACAGCAGGCTTCAGAGTGGAAGGAGCACCATATGGCTTTTGGAGAGCGGATTTTGCTGGAATGGTAATTGGGAACTATGTCGCATATAAAGACACCCTGAGGTGGCCCTACAGTGGAAACCCCAAAAAAAAACCAATTTGGAAACTACACCCCTCAAGGAATCTTTCAAGGTGTGTAGTGAGCACATTGACTTCAAAGGGCTTTCCTAGAATTAGGAAACACTTGGCAGTTAAAATGAAAAATTGCATTTTTTTTTAACAAAACAGTTGCTTTACACCCACATTTTTCACTGTCCCAAAGGGTAACATGACAAAATGCACCCCACATTTTGTTCCTCATTTCCCCCCGAATACGGCAACACCCCGTATGTTCTTAAAAAAAAAATGATATATGGGCGGGCTCTAGCGTCAAACAGCAAAAGATGATAATTACTTACCGGTAATTGGATTTTAGTCATTTTGCCTCCACAACCACACTGAGCAGGAGGATGACCCGCCCCCCAGGGACAGGAAACAACGTGGAGAACAAACCTTTAAAAGCCTCCTCCCCTTTACCTTCTCCAGTAAGTATCCGAGAACTCAAGATGATGCCGAGAACTTTATTTTGATTCCTTCATCAAAACAAGAAATGAGACAAGACAAAAGAACAAATGCACAAATAATGCAAAAACTATATATGCACCAAAAAATTAGGGTGGGAAAAATCCCAGTGCCGTTGTGGAGGCTAAATGGAAAATCCAATTACCGGTAAGTAATTATCATCTTTTCCATACGCCTCCCCAATGGCACTGAGCAGGAGGAC